>JANFCV010000067.1:600000-992500 GCA_024500475.1 Phthorimaea operculella | reverse complement strand
TAAAAGATTGATATACTTTTTTCCTTAGTTTGGACTCATTCATAATTAATTACCTTCGATGTGATTGGGTCAAGTTAGTGATTTGCAAAGAACAAAATATGCATAGGATGCACGTTTATCAGCGGCAACCTACCTGCTTCCAAAGCTGAAAGAAAGGCACTTCATAAGTAATAGATAAACCCTGCAGGTATTATAAAATACTGGGTGAAATTTTACTAGACAGAAGGAAATTCAGAACCGGCTGATGATAAGGAACAACTTTCCCCAAGGAACATTGGAAGAAATATGAACAAAAATTGAATACCAAATTTTAAAACACTTCTCGTGTTAGGTATACAATTTTTGGAAAACTTGCAAAATTTTCAAGGCTCAATTAGAACCGCGGTAGCCCAGTTGGTAGTGGCGTCGGCAGTACAGATACCGAAGGTCGCAGGTTCAAATCCTGCCTGCGGTGGAAAACTTTGCAAGTTTTCCAAAAATGAACAAAAATTTTAGACCTCCCATAAAAAATTACGGATTAGCTGATTTGAGTCATGGGAGGTCCATTTTTAGGGTTTCGTAGTCTACTAGAAACCCTTATAGTTTCGTCATGTCTGTCTGTCTGTCTGTCTGTCTGTATGCCGCGCCCTCATATCTTCGTCAATTTTAGAGCTATCGACATGAAATTTGGTGAGAAGATAGATCGTGTTGACCCAAATATAGAAATGTTAAGAAAAAAATATTTTAAATGTTTTTTGGACCCCCTCCCATACAAGTGAAAGGGGGGCAAAAAATTTTTTTTCTTCTGTAATATTGAGTAGGGTATCGTTGAATAGGTCTTTTAAAACTAAGGTGAGGTTTCTTTAAAACAAAGTCACTAAAAGGGTTCTGTCACGAGATATTTGCTTTTAAAAAGGGCGTTTTGGACCCATAATTTGTTCCAGCTGTAACTTCTAAAGTATAAACGCTAAAAATTTGAAATAAATATGGAATATAGCTTACAATCTGAAGTTACAATGAAAACTATAACGGATATTGTACCCTTAAAGGTTTCAGAAAAAATTGAGTTTTTCTATTTGCGGTTGGTCATCATACTGCTGCTAACAAACCAGCAACAAATTAAGTTTGTAATGCTGAAAAACCTTATATTTAAACGTTGACTACGAAACCCTATTTGTGGGCGTGTCTGACACGCTCTTGGCCGGTTTTTTTCATATTTCGACCTATGTTTCTTGGGGTAAGTTGTTCCTTATCACCGGCGCGTCCTAATTTCACCATATAATAGTTTGATGAGGTGAGGTTTAGTTTAATGAGGTAACCTACCGCAATATAAGTCTCCAGCGATATAGGAACGACGTAGGCAGTGCGTGGTATGATGGGGCGTTTGCAGTTCTCCATCAGGATGATGAGCTTGCGACGAAAATGGACAGACAGCGACACCCAGTTTGCGTGGAACGCTGATTGGATCACGTACTCACTCTAAAACAGGTTGATTGTTTAGTTTGTGGTTGATGACAGGGAGAGACGTAAAGCAGTGATTCCATTATACAAGTAGTAAAGGAAAAATTGAGTAAAGGAAAGGTAAACATTCATGCAAGTTGCAAGTTGCATGCGGGTAAATTCTATGCAGTAAGTTACTTGTATGCAAGCGTGACGTCATACTTGCATGCAAGACTTGCTTATTGGAATCGCGGCTTAAATATTGGCAACTTCTTTTTCTCTTGACTGGCACCTGGAGGACCAGGACAGGACAGAACTAGATGTAGAGAAGGTCAGAAGAGGAGGCCCTTTCGCAGCAGTAATGGGATGGACAAGACAAACATACGTCATTAAATAAATCCCGGTCACTTCAAGAGAATGGGACAGCATCATAAATTTAAAAGAGCAAAGAGTGCGTTTTTGTTTAGTGCATGGTTCGTCCCACAGGACGTTTTCATCCTGTTGGCCCATTATGTAGATACTGCCTCATCATCATCATTATTGGCCTCATACGTCTGTGTCAGACGATTTATTCAGTGTCTGAGGCAAGATTTTTCAGCCGATACGGGAGCGGCATTGCTTTTTGCACGCTCTCCACAGACACTGCATTGCCTGAGATGCGATTATGGAAAACGCAGGGCTGCCCAGGACCTCCGTTACCCTCTCGGCCTTCCTGGCTGACTCCACAGGAACGACAGGTCGATATGTGCGGAACCTGCCCCATACTGCTAAAGAAACAAAGCCTATGGAGAGCACATTCTGAATGGAAGCTATTTATGTCAGTAACTCTGCAGTATTGAGGTTTGTCAGGGGTAGAAGTTCATTAGAAATATTCGAATGGCCAAGCAAGGAGACAGAGACTAACCTCATTTCTAACTTGTGTTCCGTAGTAGCAGTAAATGAAAAACTGCGCCAACATACACCACAGATACATCGCCATTGAGAGGAATTCAGCCGAGAGCAAGCTTAACTGAAAACGTCGAAATTATTAAGTAATTCCTATTTCTGTCGCATGAAACTTATACATAGTAGCTACGCTTATTAACCGAGCGTCGCGACAATGACGCCGTCAAAATTTGACGGCGCCAATGTCGCTGCGGTCTTGTAGAAAAACCCGACCGCATCCCATACAAACCCTGAGCTTCTCCGCGCGCTGTCAACGTGACGGCGACAAGGCGGCGTCGTTGACGCTGACGCCCGGTTTTTCTGGTATCCCCATACAAACCCAGTCATTTGACAGCGACGACAACGACGCCGCCGCGACGCCGCGACGCTTGGATTTTAAGGGTATCTTATGTCACTACCGATTCTGTAGAGCCTTAGGTACTTATGTTTTGTGCAGTAATATAAACGCAGTAAGTCACTACTGATTCTAGAGCCTTAGGTACTGCGTTTAAGTAGGTATTGTGCGGCAGATTTACATGATAGTTTTATATATCAATTTTATGGTATGGGAGAGACCCCATACTAATAAGTTAATAACTTTTTGTATGGGAGGCTTAATTTCTTTTCCTTTATCGACAATAAGTTTCTAATTAAATTTGATCAGTTTTGTAAGAGAACACACCCTTATAATGTTTACGTACTTTATTAAATATACCTTATATAAAAACTTACCCCAACGATCTTGTAAACGGTCATGCAAATAACCCACGCGGTCACAAATAATTGGAACGTCAATGTTCCAGCGAAAATTGATTCTATTTCCAGAATAAACCTAAAACATAGAACACGTATTAAATAATATTCGTATTTAGCAGTTCAAACTAGAACTATAATTTTATAAAGAAAGCAAACAAACAATCAAAATATATTTGAGAATATGCTGAACACCTTTAATCTCGTAGCTACTTGCTACAAGTGCTACAACTTTGTAGCAGCCACTAAAACTCTAGAAAGCCTTAATGGGCCTATTGCTTCTTTCTTTGTTTAGTTTTATGACAAGGCTTTCTAAGAGTTTCGCGCTTTGTACAAATTATGTTTATTTCGGGTCTTAACTCATTGGAATTATTGTCTACGCGCGAAAAACGGTAACGTCAGGAAAAAAGGTTTTCCGCATAACCATTTAATACTAATAAAGATAACAACAATAAGGTTTTTAGAAAACCTATTAATTCAGTACCGGTACACCTATGACTACATTAATATCTTGCCAAATTCCACTTACCTTTTAATTTCCAGGTGCCGTACCACGCATTGCGTAAACCTTTTTTGCAATACGCGATTGAAATTTTCATCGTCTACATCTTTATAACCAGTGTATGCTCGTACGTTCTTCACACCACCAGCAATCTCCTTGACATTATCAGCCAGATGTTCCAAGTTATACCTCAATATCTTGAGCTGGATATTCGCTTGGGCATAGAAACTGACGATCGTACAATCCATGGTGACATTGCCGTATGCTTGGAACGTTATGAAGATGTTCATGTAAGCGACTACTAAGTAGAATCTGAAAAGTTATTGTGCTTGTTGATAGATAAAGAAGAAGGTAAGTAATATGGGCGAGGTTCAGAGGTCAGAAAAACCCAATGCTTGTCACTTTCTCTATTGTGAAAATGACTGAAGATATCGACTTCCATGGTATAATAAGATAATGTCGACTTCTAGTGTTCTGAGGTGTATGTAAGTAGGTATTAAGATTATAAACTGACTTCATACTTGAAATAATTGGGGGAAAAAAGGATTATTATTATTATTAAAAAACAAAAACCCGACTGCGGTAATTTCAAAGTTACATTTTCTAAAGCCGCCATATTGAATTTACGAAATTTTATATAGGCTGCTGAGACGAATGTAACATCTTATATGTCAACATCCGTTAAGCTGTCTAGGCTGTAACCTGTAAACAAAAATTTACTTGTCCACATTCATACACACTCTCGAAAAACCGCGTAGAACCTGCTCAACTGGAAAACGAATAAAGTTGATACACAAACTTACGCCGGTGACCGCTTCGTATCAAACGGGAAATAAGCAGTAAAATCAACATCCTCGCCCAAAGCGTGGTTCACTAGCGGAAAGATGGTCCAAAGCGAGCCGCAGACGAAGATGCCAGAGATGTAGAACAGAAGTAGCCGGTGCATTGCCACCGCGTTCGCCTTCATCAATTTCTCGTGGTAAGGGTTTTGTGGAGCAAATACAGGTCCTGGGAAAATGTTTTACTTACAGTCGTGATAGCAAGCAAGCAACACCATCAAAGTCGTCATACTATCACTTATGAATATTATTATGAAAGAACTGTAAAATCTAGCGACACGTGTCATTTTAATAGGCCCCTTTCTGGGCGCCAAAAATAGTTGGTAGGTGACTACAAATACTATGTGAAACAACGATTTCTAACATAGGTAGTCTTTCATTTATTTGTAGAGCTTTTTCTCTCGAACATTAAAATGACTAAGAATGTACGCACATTAGGCGCCATTTAAAGCTACTGTCGCCCAGCAAGGGGCTAACAAGTATTACAGAATAAGACAAGGATAATCATCCAGGGAATATGGGCAGCTGCATTCCCGCCTGCCGAGCATGGAGAGTATGGCAATACCCCCCTAGGGATATAATAGGGATGGGTCATGTCCAGCAGTGGACTTTTGTAGCTGTTGTAGTTGGTATGGTTCTGCACTATTTAAAACTACTGGCGCCCAGCAAGAGGCTAACTTATTTGACAGATTAATACAATTTAAGATTCAGTATTAACCGCTAATAACGCCAATGACTTGGTCAATACGGCGACTCCTGACGTTGAACGCCGACTGCTTCATCATGGTGTTGATCGTCGTCAGCAGGATGAACATGGTGTTCACGATCTGGTCAGTGCTGTGCCGCTCCTGGGAACATAGAGGATTTACACCTAGTGTAGTGCCATGAAAATACAAGATAATATGTAAAATGGAAATAAGAAAATGGAAAATTGTCATGCATCGACCGGTGACCGGGGCAATATAGCATTGTGAGTGCATTAAAATCCCAATAGAATATGTAAAATATTATCGAGTCGTCGGTTAAGTACCAACTTCACTGGCAACGCATCCCGATTTTAAAAACAGTAAGGTAACCTACCTCAGAAATAATTTTATGGCAGCTTTGTGAGATTTTTCTCAATTACGGCAGGACAATGAGCGGTAGGCTAACAAGAAAGGTATTCCGTGCTTCGAAGAGGCCGAACGCTGCATTGTGCCTTGACTCGACACACTACGACCGAAATTACGCGACATAAATTCGGCGGGTGAATTCCGTTCCGTCAGTTTTCGGCGTTTTCGGTTGAGGATGACACACTTTAAGCGCCGAAATTACGTACAAATCATGCCGAATTACTTCGGACCAAAATTCGGCGACGGAATTTCGGCTGAAATGTGGCATCGTAATTGCGTAATTTCGATCGTAGTGTGACGAGGCACTAAGTTGAGTCGGCGATTTCGTCCACTGCTTACCAGTGGTCGTAATGCTATACCGGAGTTTTTCAGCTTTTTACTTTAAAGTTGGAATCAGTCATCTTGATGACTTAAAAAACAACTTACTATAACAGCTTTGATGATATGTTGTAAGTTGTACGTGCCTACAATTATCCAAACAGCGATACGATATACATAATGCAAACTGTTCTTCCAAGATGATTCCGATTTGGGTATCAATTTGAAATACCCCACCCTGGCCAAAGCGTCGAAATGAGGGCGGAATGCTTCATAACCGTTGTACGAGCTAGTTTCCGCCATTTCCAGAAATTAAGTGATTTGTTTACGCTACTTTCTTGGATTTTATTTTGAAAGTACCTGTTTCAATATTCATAAGAAAGTACAGGATGCTGAAAAAATACTAATCAGTGTCTTAAAAGTATACAGTGTCAACAAATTAACTTACCTAGTACATTATTTGTCCAAATAACTTGAGAAATATTGTTTAGCAGAGTTATGCAGAAATTCAGATTTTTTAAATTACTATCACTGTACATAAATTTTTTAACCTTAAATTACACCTTGTATATGAATTAGCTAGTACGAGGTGTTAATTTAGCTAAGTTGACAATATTGCTATTGCTAGTTAAAACGGTAATTTCAGTCGACAGATGATTGGTCGTTAATGGCAATTAAGTGTTTACACTAATGATCAGTTAGTCTGTAGTTAATGTTGCTTCTGTGGACAGTATTGTGTTAAAAGTTTCTGCCAAGTTTCTTACTCAAAATGTTGATGCTTTTTAACAAAAATATACTGCAGGAGAATAAAAAGATCATTCTATCACATTTTATATACATAGTTATGATTACAAAAGTATTGATTAAGGATACTCGGCTTGTCAAATAAATAAAACGATGTACTGTTTCGCAATGTAGGAGCACCCAAATATTTACATTAAACGCCTCTATGTGAGTTATGAAAAAAAATTAAATTTAAGTTTCACGCTGGGCGCCATATAAGTTACTGGCGCCCAACAAGGGGCTAACAGATTGTATATTACAACATTACAATACTGACTCTTGTTTTTATTTGATACTATTTTATACTTGGCAGGTTGTACATTGACACTGCGTGAACGTGATTAGGGAAAACATAATTAAAAAATATTTATCTAGCCTTATTTAGTAAATCACACCTTGCTGGCGGCTTAGAAGGTAAAATATAATTAATAGATGGTAAGTAGATGTAAAATTAAATTATTTATTTGTATGTTTCAGACAATAAATTGGTATCGTACAATCCCTATTTGATGATTTAGCTCAGGCCTAAGAAAACGCGAATAGCAAGAATTGGAATGTCAGCACATCAGTTGCCAAAACTATTAAATTTCAAATTTACGACAGCACATTCAATTTCGATCCTCCAAAACAAAATGGCAGATCGTGAGAAGCATCAACAACTTTAGAATCGTTGTCAAAAATCAACCAACAATCGATTTACACTATACTTATTTAATTATAAATATTCCTACATAGTATATCTTCAGTTTATACAGAATTCATCGGGGTCACGAGTCACTCGGGGCACTGTCTTTTAGGGGTCACTTCGTCTTCGACGGGTTCTTTTCTCTTTAAGGGTTTTTCAGTCTCTTCACCGGGATTGTTATCATTAGGGTTGGTTTCCTCGGGGTTTTTGTCTTCTGCGTTTTTGTCGTCGGTGTTTTCGTCTAGATGCTGCGCTTCGAGCCTCTCTGCGGCTTGCTGCGAGGAGGTATTGCAGTGTGCGGGCGTGGTTGTGTTGGTGAGGGGGGCGTGGTCGGGCTGCGTGCGCTTGATGTTGGCGACGCGGGTGGACAGCGCGCGGTACAGTTGTACTATGTCCGCTGGGGCGCCCTGTGGAAATATTTGTAAATAGAATTGGTGTTACAACGATCTACCTCTAGAAGATTTAATTTTTTGAACAAAAAATTTGGTTTCAGTTTGTAGTTAAAATTTGGTGCCGTGGCCAGGATTGAAATTTTATTGCCAAATTTTATCCACAAAAGCAAGATACAAATGAGGAGCTTAGGAACAAAAGGTGACATTTTACTTTTTTTGCAACATTGTGAAATGAACCTTGCGTTAGAAACAATAAGGTATTATTTCCTAGTCGCACCACTGAAAAAATGTCACCTTTTGTTCCTAAGCTCCTCAAATACAAATCACAGATATACTTGCGTAATAAACAAAACATCAAAAACCATTTAGAATTTGTTATCAATTTATCACTAAAGTCACAGATTGCCAAAATTCATAATGAACATCTCAAGTTTCTTTGTCCTTCAAAATCTAACTCACCATAATAAGATACAATTTGATCTGCTGCTCTTCAGTAGCGGCCGTAATCCTGAGTGACTTGGTCCCGGCTCGTTCCACAACCATATCCGCCCAGAGTTTCGTATTCAGGACGACCCTCAGTGACCCTGCTACCCTGTAATGTAATTGTTATAGACGATTTTAGAATAGATACCCGAAGAATTTATATTGAAGAATACACAAATGTTTCACGCTGCTTACTGCTTTCTCGTGGAAATAAAACATAATTAAACATTTCCTATGGTAAAATAGTCTATGTTACTCAGGGATATTGTAGCTTGTTGTAGAAAGAATCTTTGAAATCGATCCATTACTTCCGGAATTAATTAATTAAATACACACAAAAAACAAATCCTTCCTCTTTATTGTTTATTAGTGTAGATCAGTGGTTCTGAACCTTTTCCTCCTGTGAGACAATTTGGCCAATTTCATTCGCAGCACAGACTACCCAGTTAGTTAATTGATTTAGAGGCATCTTACTTACAGTAAATAAATGTAAGTTGACGAAGAGGGTCGATATTTGACATTAAAATTGGTGGTACAGACATGCGTGTACGCGCACGGGTAAATGATAGACGTCGACTCTTACACTAATTTATTAGCTCAGTTGCAGGTGGCACTGGTTAAGACAACTAGGCGCGTCCGAACCGCTCGAGGCCGCTCGCTTCCTAGCTGTCTCGAGCGGCATAAGCTCGTGCGCGGGCGAGCCAAGTTCGGCCCAATTTGGACGCCTAATAAATGAATTGGCAAATTTCTGAGGCGCGTTGATTTTGGCACGGCCCATGCGCGTTCGCCCGATCTCGAGCCTGCGTCTCGGGTGAGGCACGTAATTTTTTGGTCGTTTGCCGCGCGAGGCAGCGAGGAAGCCAGCAGCCTCGGGCAGAGTGGACGCGCCGATTTACGATTTCCAGTGCGATGAAACAAACTATTCTTCTTCTTCTTCTTCTTCTTTTCGTGTGGGACACCGAGTCGTTCAACGAACCGATGAACCCTGGTGTCAGAGTTTTTCAACCGCCTACTGCAGGCCTGTTATTTAATTTATAATTTACCTGCAAACAAGCCTAGCGGAGTAGGGCTGCGGCGGGTCTCCTGAGGGCTCGGCTTCGTTGAGGCGCAGCACCCCGCGCCCGCGCTCGCGCCAGCTGCCCCCCTCCCAAGCGAACAGACGGCAGGATATCTGGAACAAATAAAGTCAAAATCAACAAGTGAGAACAAAATTTAAATTTTGAAAATTCTTACGACCGTTTACTGCAGCGCCTGCTGGTGAGTTGTTCGCGTAACACCTAGTTAAGAACATTCTCCAGTTAAATCTTAATCTCTTACTGGAAACGGCATCAAAATCAGACCAGTTGTTTGGAGATAGCTGGTAACATTTAGGGTTTCATGTGCATTGCAAATTTAGGCGACAGGCTGACATGTCGCTGTAACGATACACGACAATAGCTAAAACGGTCTTCAAATATTTGTCAGACATGGCTATAACGGTTGTATCTCTACGGCCGCTGACGCTCTGCCTACAGCCCGCACAAGATATAGGCGTCATATATGTATGTAGTATAGTTGAACGTTACCTGCAGCACATTGACCTCCCCCTCCTCCCCGGTGAGGTTGTACTGCGCGGCGGGGGGCGGGGGGCGCGCGTGCGAGCGCTCGTACTCCGCCGCGGCCGCAGCCAGCCCTGTGCCGCCGGATGCGTTCGATGAACCGTCAGTAGTAGGTAGAGGTGAACTGGTGCGAGCTTCGTCCTGAAATAAATCGCTTAGTTTTATTAGGTTGTCCAATCAATACATGGAGTCGCGTTTTGCGTTTCTCTGTCTGTCTATCGTGGAATTCGGTAAAGGCTCTAAACCACGCGATGGCTTTTGATGCAGTTTTTCGTCATAGATAAAGTAATTCAAGAAGAAGGTTCAAAATGGGAACATTCTTTTTTCCGCGGAAAAATGAGTTGCAGAGGATAAAACCGCTAACGTGCCGCTAGTATAAAAATTAAGACACTTCTTCAATTTTCAAAATAACTATAAGTACATAACAATCCAACACGAAATTCTTATCGTAATTTGTAAGAAAATTCAAAACAATTCCTTGCTGATTATGATGACATATTATGACTACAGAATATTACACTAATATCAATTATCTTATCACGAAATTTTAAAACTACTCAATACAAAAACAAAGCATTTCATCAACAAACATTTACAGTCAATGTTCACAATATTACCAACTTTTAAGAAGTATGAAGTTAAAAACTTTAATACAAGGGTCCAGCAAGTCATTCCTTGACTCTTTGTACCACACACACGAAAAAATATTTATTTAAAGACTCCACATGACCAATAACTTCAAATCAGTAAATACAACATGTACAAACAACCAATAAAGCTCTCATACAAATTGCGTTCATTTCGTATTGGAGGTCCTTATTTTCGTATTTCGACCTGTGTTCCATAGGAAATGTTGTTAAGTTTTTTGGGTACCTTGACCTTATTTCAGCTTTATTGGTTGTTTTGCAACACCCAGTATATAGATTTAAAAAGAGAATTTTAAACAAACAAACCTGATTTTCCTTGACAGAAGCCGCAGCACTAGTAAACAATAGATCTGTTGTACCGTTAGCAGAGCTATGATCTACCGCGCCCACTTCTCCATTGTTCATATTCTCTATGACCACCCGCTCACTAAGGTTCTGCCCAAAGACAAATCCTGAAGATGATGAGGCAGCCGGTTGCGCCGGAGCTGGCACTGGATTTGTAGTTCTGGAAAAAACATTTTTTTTAGTTATCATTGTGGTTGCAACAGTGTCAAGATTATTTTATTTCAATTCCTAGATAATTGGGTGAAGAAATTACATGCGGAACATTCTCAGAATAAACACAATTTTTGAAACAATTTCATCACAAGAGGAATGGTGAGCTCATCTATCTAGAAACTCTATAACAAAGGAACAAACAAAGCAAGAGAAATCACTTTAGGAGCAATAATCTAACATTTGTGTAAGACTTCTGTGCTTTATACACATTATTGAATTGTCGATTGGATCGAGTAGTAGGTAAACAAAGTAACTGTCCACATGTACACCTACAACTCGATCCATGCATCGACCCAATATAACAACACAATAAAAGAAATCTAGTCACTACAGTGACAAAATTATAGGGCTTATTTTACTAAAAACTTAAGCTATTAACTTACCTAGGGGTTTTTTTATTTATTATATTAATAAATAAATAAATACCTAGGGGTAACATTGGCAGATCCAAGAGGAACAAATTTAGGAGCCTCAGGTTCCTCCTTGGATTCCTTGTCCTTCAGCCGTTCGTCTGACTCATCTTCTTTCTTATCCTTCTCTTCTTTCCCTTCATCATATTTCTCTGTTACTTTGAGGAATGGGTTGTTACCGGCTTTCAGGGTTGATGGGCGTAATACTGAACCTAGAAGTTAGGATATCAAGTTGTGAAATCTTAGAAATTATTCTGCACATCAGCTCTAGTAGAAAGAGATAAGTATTGATAAGTTTATGATTTCAATTCAAACACTTGTACTCGTTTCACTTATTTTTTATTTTCGTCTGAACATCCAAATAGTCCCAAAAGGGACAAAAATAATAAATAAATAATTTCACCAAGTGCCGACAATTGCAAGTATAAACTATTGATAAGTTTCCTAATTTAAAACTGGCTTGTGTGGAGGTTTTGTAATGTGATAAACCAATATGAAACAATGCAGATATGCAAACTCTGATTGGAAGTGCAATCTTACCAATGGTTCTTATAAAACATTGTTATTGAGCAGAGGACTTCTAGAAACGTCCAAATTAGTGAGGTATCTTCATTTTTAAACAAAGTCTACTAAATAAATAAATAAAATCTATGCAACAAGAGGAAGGAGTTGAGGAAAGCCTTTACCCATGAGTGACATGAATGGTTCATAATAATAAGGTAACAAGAACATACCAAATGGATTGCAGCTCTTACTAGATCCCGATGCAAAGCTGGATGAACCAAAACCGCCAAGACGGGGCTTGGCGAGGACCACTCGAGACTGTGATGACGACCCATTGTAGAAATCTTCAATTGGTGGATTACCTGTAAGAAATTTATAGCATAACACAAGCCAATATTGAAGGTTATGTTTCTGTGAGAGATGTTAGACAAATTGATTCTAAAATAAGCAGACAAAAGTACAATTTATAAGGTCTAAATCGGAATGAAATGAGAGTAATCATAAAGGTCAGTGCTTATTTACTGATAAAAGTAATCATACTGCTTTATTTTATATCACTCCTTACAATATGACTAAGTAAGATATGAAAAAGATAAGAACACACAGCATCTTGCTTTCCAGGTGCTTGTACACTTGTAATTGATGGAGGATATTATCTATTTATTTTATCGAAGAAACTTAGCCAAATGGGCGTGAGATAGGATATTCAATGCCTACATGATAGGACACCGTCATGCAAGGCCGAACTGCCTAAATTCTTATATATTTATCCATTTGCGTATCAAAGACAGACAGATGAAGGAATAAGGAGAAAATAAATTACCGCCAAGGACAAATTCAAAGGAACTGAAATGGAGAACACAACCAAAAAAATATGTTGATGATGCAGCGTGTCCTCGACATATTTCAGCAAAAACGGTGCAGAAAATTTGATATATTTTTGAAAAACAATTTCACCGGGCGTTCTAATTATCAAAATATAAGCGTTTTAGAATGAATAAACCCCGAAAAATCATAAAAAAATGCAAAATTCGTACCTTGCTTTGCATCTGCCATTGTAGATTTTTTTTTAAAGACGCAATGCAAAATGTTGCCACATCCCACCAGCCAACAGTCAAATTCAAGGAGCATTTTTACACCACACAATTTCACAGTCTGCGATATGTCGTGCTTTCTGTCTGCTCGCTCGCACGCTTGCACTTGCGTGTCAAACATGGTGCAAGCGCAAGCGCATCGCGTTCTGTGCATCGCGTGAGCCGTTTTGTATTGTGCAACAAACCTCATCGATGTGCTACTTACAATACATAGGCAACACAAGTCACAGAAGTGTGCTGCATGCGTTGCTGTCCCGTATGTGATGTGAATGAGCCTTTATTTTACGTTCATTTCATATTTGACAGACCGAAAAAAATGTGATGATCTGTGGTCATGTGTCAAATCAATCTAGTCAAAGTTTCTAGCCTATTTATCGCATTTTCTATTATTTCTTTACAACAAATTACCGTTTACGCTTGATATTTTAAAAGTGTCGTAACCTAATTGATAACTGATAAGGTAATCTCAAAAACGCTAAACTAGTTGTGAAAGAAAGATACACACATTCACCGTTACATGAACTGACCTATTAGATAGTTGATAACTTGTGATAAAAAGATGTTTTTAATTTTTCGCATTCTAAAAGCTACGAGAATATAATTTTGAACCGTAGTCATATCTCCAAACATAAGGAAAGAACAGAGGTAAGTTCAACATAACTGTTACAACTTAAAAAGTAGTTATAAAATATTTGAAAAATATCTCATAAAAATATTAAAATTTTACCTTCCAATAAAATTTGTATTATGTTTCCTCAGACGTCCGAAGTCCATTATGAGAGTACCTCGCTCTCATACCACTGTCTGCCGCTAAATGTCGCTAGTTTTCCCGTCACGTGACCCGCATCCGGCGCGCCCCCTTGTGGCTGATATGCGAAACTAGTGCTCGCCCGATCATACAAGCCGCCATCTTTTACCTCATTGTTCGGCTCATAATGGTGTTGATGCTGCTTAGGTCCACCAGGAAGACCTAACTTGGACTTCGGACGTCTGAGGAAACATAATACAAATTTTATTGGAAGGTAAAATTTTAATATTATGTGTTCCGTTTGACGTCCGAAGTCCATTATGAGAGACCTGTTTGTTATCTCCTGGTGGCTTGTATGAAAGAAAATAAAATTTGCAACAATGTGATTAGTTAAAAGGTTTATTGTAGATATAAAAATAAAGCAAACATCTTCTATATGTAAATCAGTATTGATTTGATTAAAGTATTTAGTAAATTAACTTAAGAAGGCATTGAGAAATATTGAGACAAAGATTTCTCTGAAATACTATTAGCTGCTACAGCAATTTGTTTTTTATAGAACTTTCTAAAAGTGCATTCATGTTGCCAGTTGGCCTTGGCCAGAATCTCATTAATTGGATAATTTTCAATCCAATTCAAAGATGATACGGCTGACCTACAACTACCAGGGACGCGTGTATGCCAGCATCTTTCAGCATAGTCTTAACCCAACCTCCAATAATGGCGGTGAAGCTGGCGATAAGGAGCTCTAGTTGTAAGAAATAAATTTGTGATAGAGCCTCTGATATTCTTCGTAATTTCTACTTACTTTTGAAGCCAGTAAACTGGGTTAACATTCTGATCTGGAGCGGATAATAAAGTCCATTTTGATTGTTGGTACGAAGAAGAATCTGTTTTTGACCCAAATAAAGGACATAGCGTAATAGAGTCGGTGCTGACTATGAAATGATCTTGATCACAATGTAATAAGGACAAATCATGTACTCTGCGTCCAGATGCTAGCAACAAAATCGTAGCAGTTCGTCTAGAAACATCAAATAAAGTATTTTGAGGAGTTGTAATCTTTAAGTGTCTGATAATTAGTCTTGCATCCCAAATGGGGACTTTGGGAGGTACAGGTTTGGCTAGAGAAATTGCTTTGAGCATGTGCTTAACAATATTGCTACTAGAAACTTTAACATTGGAAATAGTCTCACAAACTGATGCTATAGTTGACTTGTGCACTAGGATTGTACGGTACGCTAAATTACAGGACAGAGATAAGTGTGCCAAATATCTAGCTACTTGAGAGGGATTAGGAACATGTGGAGTAATATTATGATCACGACACCAGTTTGACCACCTAGTCCATATTGGGGCATAAGTCTTTAATGTCGAAGGCCTCCAACACGATAAGAGAAGATTCTTTTCTTCAGTAGACCAAGATTCGGTTAATTTATCCCACCCAAAATGAGCCAAGCTTCCAGCTGCAGGTTGTTGACTTGAGCTGGAGGACGGCCCGTTGTCGTGTCTATCAGTGTGTCTTGCAGATTCCGTATCTTCATCGGCCGCGTCAACGCACGGCGCTTTAGGTCCGGGCGCCAAAATGGTTTCTTCCACTTCGGGGTTATCATTATAAAGTGTCCCGACGCCGTGTTGAGATGCTGTAGGACACGTGGTATCAGCCCCGGTGGAGGAAACAGCCATGCCAGACGGTAACGCCAAGATTTGCTGAACGCGTTGTGATAGCAGGCGTTCGAGTCTGACAAGTCGAGCGTAACATAAATTGGAACGACGTGTGCCGTTTCTGAGGCGAATAGGTCGACGTCTGGGGTTCCCCAACGCTTGAATATTTTTGATGTCGCTTCGACTCTTAGGTGCCATTCGGAGCCGGCGCGATTGCGCGAGAGGTGGTCGGTTTCCGTGTTGTACACTCCTGGAAGGTGGTGAGGGATGAGTACAACATTGAGGCTGTCCACCAGAGCCAGTAGTTCCTTGGTTAGTCTCAGTAACAGAGGGGACCTGGTTCCTCCCTCGTTCTTGATGTACGATATCACTGTCCGGTTGTCGCTTTGTAGAATGACTGTCGAGTTTTTGAGCATTGCAGCTTTCTCTGAGAGGGCTGCAATCACTGCGTACATTTCTTTGGCATTGCAGTGCCAAGTCTTCTGAAGATTGCTCCAGGACCCTTGAACTTCGTTGTTGTTTACTACAGCTCCCCATTTCACGTCTGAAGCATCTGTGATCATGTAGTTTGTTGGTAATACTTTCGGGTGTAACGCAGTGTTTTGAGTGACATTTTCTAGCCACCATTCGAGTTCGTCTCTCACTTCGTTTGGATACAGAACAGGCTTGCGAGGTGTCTTGCGAAGCAGATTGCTGTATCGCTGCAGCGCACGGCAATGCAACCTTCCCCGGTGGGTGATGAAGGTCGCAAAGTTGAGAAGCCCTAAGAGGCGTTGGGCCTGCTTGAGGGTCCAACTGCCGGCTGCAAGACGGGTCATAAGGCTCTGGCGGATCTTGCTGATCTTTTCTGGGGGCAGGGCTTTTGTATTCGATCGTGTGTCCCAGCTGATGCCCAGATATTCGATTGACTGCATTGGATTTAAGATGGATTTTTCCAAATTGACGCACCATCCCAGACTGGTTAGAAAACTCACTGCGACGTGGGCTTGTGCACGGAGTACCTTCTGATCCTGATGAGCGATGCAGTAATCGTCCAGGTACACTACGACCCGGAGTCCCTTGGTACGTAGTACTTCCGCAGTCCAGTTTGTGATTGACGCAAACATCCTCGGTGCTGTTGCCAAACCGAATGGTAAGCAAGTCATCTGCAGTAGCTGACCGTTGTAACTGATTCGTAGGAAACGTCTGTGTTGTTGTTTTATCGGTATATGGTAGTAGGCTTGACTGATATCTAACTTGATCATCCAATCGTCCGGTTGAAGGAAGTTCGGCATTTGACGATGATGAAAAAGATAAAAATGTTTGGTGTTCATGTATTGATTCAAGGCTTTTAAGTTGAAAATCACTCGATTCTTTCCGTTGCTCTTGGTTATTAGGAACAGTGGAGATATGAAAGATGGGGTTAATGGTGCCGGCTCTAGAACACAATTTTGAATCATAATTTGAATCTCGGTGGACATCTCGCGAGAAACTGGGGTTTGAAATTGTGTCATTATATCTTTCGTTGGGAAAATTAAAGGCGGTGTCTGATTGAATGGAATTCGAGCCCCGGTTATCATTTTCAAGATTGCTTTGGGTGGATCGTAGAGAACCCAGGCTTTCTGATGATGACGTAGACAACCGCCTGAAAATCTCACCGAGTCATTTTTGCTTCCTACCCGCTTTACGGGCTCCCTTAGAATGTTGCCCCCCCCTTTTCTTTTCCTCATTGTAGTACCTTTTAGGATTGAAGTTACTTCTGCTATCATTTTGTTTTTGTTTAGCTGGTCGACCCTGAAATGTTTTCTCTTGGTTTGATGTTGAAGGTACAGGAGACTTTGCACGCGTAGGTGGCAACTTAGGCTTTTCTTTCTGTATCTTTTCTATACCTCCAATCTTTTGTATGTAAGTTGCTAAAGATTGTGGATTGAACATGTATTCTGAAGACGGAGGTATCTTCTCGATATCTTCGCGCATATATTTATCCTTCATAGGTTTTAAAAGTGCCCGACGGCGTAGCTATCACTTTTTACGGGAAAATCTAAAATATCACTAGAATTTAACACTAGGAATATAACTTTCTACTTAAAATCTCGAAGTTATTGAGAAAAATTCAAAAAAGTTTAAATTTTATCTAACGGCAAAACAGTCGGTATGAAAAACGACGCAACAATGAGGTAAAAGATGGCGGCTTGTATGATCGGGCGAGCACTAGTTTCGCATATCAGCCACAAGGGGGCGCGCCGGATGCGGGTCACGTGACGGGAAAACTAGCGACATTTAGCGGCAGACAGTGGTATGAGAGCGAGGTACTCTCATAATGGACTTCGGACGTCAAACGGAACACATAATATTGTTTGTACTGTGGCCTCTGGCCTTGAATTAACTTTATTATTCTTGTATAGGTTTTCTTGCTCAAGTTCTTTATGTTACACGGATTATGTATACTGTATTGTTATGATAAACAGGTTCAGGTACAGTTAAAACACTTGATGTACGTGAATTTACAATATTGTTACATTCTTCAATTGATTCATCACTTATTCACTTTAGAGAATGAATGAATAGAATGTACTAAAGTAACATGTATTACATGCCCAGCAGTGGATAGTGGTGGCTGTTTTTCAAGGAATATCAAAAACATTTCAATTGAAATACTCTTATTAAGATGATGCCTGTTTCAAGCCTTTTCATACAAACATATTCCCCTGTTTTCTTTTTAAATACTGTTGCATGTAGAGCTATGCTACCATAACAGCCACAACAGTCCACTGCTGGACATGGGCCTCCCCCTGTCTGGGGGGTATTGCCATACTCGCCACGCTTGGCAGGCGGATTGGCGAGCGCAGTGTAAGATGTTGCATTTACAGGGAACGTTGCTGCCCATTCCCTGGATGAATATCTCTTAGTCGGTTTTTACTACACCCACGGGTTGAATTGGGGTGATGCTATTCTAAGCCGGCACACACAGCAGATTATTAAGAAAGAAATATTTATTATGAAATAAAAATAAACATCCGAACAAAAACAGGGGAATATAGTAGGTTAGAATTTCTATACAAAAAAATTTTGGGAGTTCCCGTGCGTGTTTCAGGTCGGTTCCGCTTTGGAAACGAATCTTTAGGCTATTCTTTAGCTATTCCGAGCCGGGGCCTTGCTAGCATACTTACAAAAAAAAAATGGCAGCCATTTCAAACTTTTTTTATTGGCCAAAATTTTGTTATTTTGTAATAATTCAAAAATGGTAAGAGCTACAAATAGCTATTGTATGGAAGATATGTTAAGCGTAAATTTCTGCATATGAATGTTATCAATAACTTTTTCATAATCCAATAGTTTGCGAGAAAAACATAGCACAACATGGCAGTTTTTGCTGAAAACTCACAAATTCGAAAGTATAAAGTAAGTAGTGAAGTTGGGGATTAAGAGTCACTCGCTGTGTGGGTAGACCATGCTACAATATCCTGCCTGATATTTAGTAACAAGCTTTCCGCCCAGCGGTTTTACCCGCTGATATATTTCGAAGTAAACAAGTTAATTTTATACAAATTTTCGTCCTCTGTTTTACCACTTTAAGTGATAAATTTTTTGGAATCCTTTCTTGATATTAATTATGATTATTCAAATAACCTCTGTGCAAAATTTCAGGGTCCTAGGTCCAATAGTATTGCCTGTGCGTGGTATACAATTTGTATGAAAAAAGTAGAGTTTGTTCGTTGTTGCCACATTTTGTTCTTTTTTGCTATCCTAACAGGACCTTGGGTCAGAACTATTAAAGAACAGCCTCAAGGGATTGCAAAAAAAGAAAAATGTGGCAACTACGAACAAATTTAATATTTTTTTTACAAATTGTAAATCTATGCACAGGCAATACCACTGGACCTAGGTTCTTGAAATTTTGCGCAGAGGTTATTTTGGTTGGGTGAATTAACACCAGATAAGGAATTTAAGAAAATCATCTCATAAGGTGGTAAAACTCAGGGTGTAAATTGGCAAAAAATTTGCTTGTTTACTTGAAAATATATTAGCGGGTAAAACCACTGGGCAGAAAGCTTGTTACTAAGTATCAGTCAGGATACCGTAGCAAGGTCTACCCACACAGTAAGTAATTCTTAATCCCCAACTTCACTACTTAATTCATATTTTAGATTTGGTGAGTTTTTAGAAAAAACTGCCATGTATTAAAGCGTTTTTTTCGCAAACTATTAGATTATCAAAAAAGTTATTAGAGCAAGGTTGTGCAGAAATTTACGCGTAACATTTCTTCTATACAATGTTCATTTATAGCACTTACCAGTTTTGAGTTATTACAAAATAACAAAATTTTGCCCAATAAAAAAAGTTTGAAATGGCTGCCATATTTTTTTTGTAAGTATGCTAGCAAGGCCCCGGCTCGGAATAGCTAAAGAATAGCCTAAAGATTCGTTTCCAAGGCGGGGCCAAACTTTTACACGCGCGGGAACTCTCACTTAAGCGATCTTGCGTACTAATATGTCTGTATAAAAAATTTTAGACCATGTACATTCTTAATAATGAAAACTGTTTAAAAAGAGTAAGCTTTCTCTGCAGTACATAAAAATGGATTGATTTATTTTAAAATTATTTGGGTTCTGCACTACATGTCTTTAGACACATAATCATTTTGCAATAAGTTTTGATTGAGTTTAACGATTGGCAGCCTGCTTAAAACCCTCTTCTTGGCAATTTCATTACAAGTGGATTCACCGACACCATCCTGGTTAACCAAGGTTGGCAAATATTTAGCCTAAGTCAAAAACGATACTCCCCTTTTTGTATCATTACCTACTAACACACTGCAATATTTTAATCTTAAACTATTAAGAGAATAATTAATTGTTTTATCCATTATTTTGCCTACTTCACAATTTTAGTGCTCTACTAACCTGAATTTATTACTCACAACCTGGATACTTTAGGAAGTATTTCTCTCTCTCTCTCTCTCTTTCTCTCTTTCTCTTTTTCTCCCTCTGCCTCTGTTTATTTACATGTAGGTACATACCTACTCTTTATTTTATAATTTGTTCAGTCATTTGCAAAAATTCAAATCTTTTTCAATATTTCATATTAAAGATTTGTATAAATGTATTTTTAATACTTAATTATGTGTGTTATTATAACTCTGGAAACAGCAGATAAATAAAATTGGGAATGGAAGTGTAGTGCGAGAAAAGGGAGGAATTGCCTAGCTGAGAGTCTGTTTAAACAACCATAATAAATTGATAATAAATTCCTATCAAAAGAAAAAGTAATATGGGTGTTACATTTTTTAACTTTCACCCATTTTCTAAATATTAAAGTCTACCTACAGAATTAACACTAACATTTATTAGATTATGCACAAAGTAAAACCACCTGTTAATATTATTACTTAAAAAATCACGCCTAGATCTATTGCGGGTTAGGCAGTCAAGGGTCTACTACAAACAGTATTCAGTGCCATGTACATTTAGTATTCAAATATCAGTCAATTTGCATTGTAATAGAATACATAATCGTGTGACAGTTTCACTACTTAAATGCTGAGTCACACTATGAATGCGCACGCGCCTGGTAGCTATTGGTGTTGCCGTATGTTTACGGATTAATCGAGTACTGCATTTTTAAAATGGTTAATTCCAAGATTCGATCACACTTGCATTGTATTGATTGCTTCTCAAAAGTTTTCCAAACAAAAGTCAAAACAAAACACCGAACATATACATATTTACATTGCGGCGTCATATAGACATGTGAATGACCACGCCGCCGCAACGTACATTGAAGTTTTCTGTTTTGTTTGGAAAACACAGACAGGGCTTAATGCTATGCTCCAATCTTAACAGCGGTAGCTGTACTATGTGTCCAAGGAATGGACAGCAGCGTGACATTTGAGCAAGATGTCAACAATAATGTAGCCATTTCGGGTCCTTTCCTTCTATGAGTCAAGTAGCACAGTTCAAGCCGCCACCAAAAGTTTAAAGCGACGAACGAAAATTCGTGAACTTAGTTTGCTTAGTAATCAATACGTTTGATATTGTGCGAAATACGAATTCTGCTTACTCATAATCTGGCAGCATTCGCGTATCGCGATTAACCTGCCATTGCCAGTCCGCGCCGAGACTTGTGTCGGAAAACAAATTCGGCATCGCGCGCTCATTAAAAAAAATTGATAATATTAGGATACAAAAAATTGTGCCTGTGCCCAAAATTGTGATTTTAAATCGTGATAGTGATTTTTGGCTGTGATTAGTGTTAGTGTTGTCCAAAGTGGATTTTGTTACATATTATGCCGACATTGGAGTATGATCACCACTATCCCCCTTTATCTACTTTTCAAAATGGTAAGGAACCAGAAAAGAAAAAATAAACCAGTCTGAACTGGCAGTTTACCGTACCCTCCGAAACACGAAACGGGCAATCATTTAATTCGTCATAACTACGCACAATGTCACCAATCAAAATAATTAATACGAACTCCTTAATCATCACATCAGAATCATCTAAATTATTTAAATATTTTACTTCAATAAATCGAACCTACGACCATCAGTTTATGAGCCAAAGGCTCTACCACTTAATCACTCATCTTCTTTTGTAGAGCCCCGACAAACCCAACTGTACTAATTGTAGGCCTCTATTTTTACCCGACTGCCTCAGGAGGGTTATGTTTTTCGAAATGTATGTAACTATGTATGTATTTATGTGTGTATTAGTATGTATCCTGAAATTCGTTTTCACGGGCTACAACCCAAACGGCTGGGTTGATCAAGATCAAGTCAGATCATCAGAAGTGTCAAGATTGACATATGAGGTGTCGTTAGATTCGTCTCAGCAGCGCGAGTGACACTGGCTATATTAAAAGTTCATAAATTCAAAATGGCGATTATCCCAAAATACAACTTCGATATTACCGCAGTCGGGTTTCTGTTTTAATATATCTGCTTGTTTTAATACCGCACCTACTTAAAACGTGTTTGTCATTTTACAAAACAATATATTTATACAGTCATGATGCGGCAAAGTAAAATTAAGTTAGCTTTGGAATAACAGAATGACTTTCGAAATAAAACACGTGCCTGTGCCTACCTATTCACATGAATTTTAATTAGTTTTTATCCGACTGCCTCAGAAGGAGGGTTATGTTTTTCGAGAGTATTTATGTATGTATGTGGACAAGAAAATTCTTTTTCACGGGCTACAGCCCAAACGGATAGTTGGATTTTGACATATGAGATGTCGTTAGATTCGTCTCAGCAGCGCGAATGCCACTGGCTATACAAAAAAAATATAGATTCAAGATGGCGAATTTTCACAGCAAAATGTTACTTCAAAATTACTGCAGTCGGGTTTTTTGTTTTTGAACACATCCACTAGTTTAGGCTTGTACCTATCTCGTATCTTTACCGTGGTTGTCGTAAGAAGCGACTAAGGGATGTGAGAGTTGATGTGTATTGCAATGGAAATATAGACGACAGGCTGACAACCTGTCGCTATGGCGATACACAGTCTTCTGAATGACTCAAACTTTTGGCAGACGTGGTGTAAATGCCTTATTTTACAGCCGCCGTTTACGCTCTGCCTACCCCACGAGGGGTATAGGCGTGATATGTTTATGTATGTTTAAGACTATCGCCAGCACATCAACCAAGGGGCCAACATGTACCAGTCTCTTAGTATTTGAATGAAAAACATGTATAAGTTGGCCTCTTAAATCGTACGTTGATGTGCTGCCGATAGTACCTGCATACTTCACTTCATCATCATCGTCAGTTCATGGCATCTGCACTTGTTTAAAATCAAGTAGCTTTTTGCGTTTCTCTATCTGTCGGCCTGCTTGTCTGTAATGGACACCGCTAACTCCTATACCACGCAAGTTCACGCAACAGATTTGATGTGGTTTTTAAATAGAGTTAATCGCGTCGTTGGACGACTTGGTGTCCCACATGATGAAGCAGAAGAATCGTGATTCAAAAGGGGGAGGTCCGTGTCCAGCAGTAGCTGTGACTAATGCAATGTGGCTGTTTAGGTTAAAGTTAAGGACTTAAGAGGAAAGTTTTTATGTATGATACATGCCGAGAAATCGTTTTATTACCACGGGATTACGATTTGCAGCGAGTGCATCCGGTGGGCGGGTCGCTAGTCTAAGAATTTGACGAAAAAGTGTTTTTCCCATTTACGCATATTCGCCGAAAAAATACGTAAGCACAATAAGAGTGAGTAGGTGTTATCTTATCCATGATAAGGGGTACAAACTTCAATCACACAGCTGTGTTGTTTAGATCACAAAGACCACGTGTATTTTTGCAATAATAAAATACGGACTCTATCTATGGTGATTTTAGAGCCTTATCTTATCACACAAGCGGTTGCGGAGCGGACGACCGGTGGATGCGTCCGCGACGAAATCGCTGAGTTGTTTTGCGTAATTATGGTACATATGAAATAATGGGACGGCACTTGGACGGCACCGTTAGTGCGCGAGCCCTACTCGCACTTGACCTTTTTTTTATTTTATTTAACTCGGGTTTGCTCTTGACAATCGTCAGGGTCAGAAAAGGTCGAACAAGAACGATGACAGGTTGAGCTCTCACCAAAAAACACTGTCATTTCCTCGTAAAAACAGGAAAACAAGTTCAGTGGATAAAACCTTTAGTTAGTGGCGTTACTCAGGATTCTGAGCTCAGGATAGATCGCATATTTTGTGAGAATCATTCATAAACATGTAATAACAAAAAGTCATACACAGAAATACTTTTAATAAGATAACTAAAACTGCGCCGTATATTAGATTAAGGCGTATTTTGTTTTTGAATCATCAGGTATTGATTTCGCATGCGCCAGAATGAGTGATCTAATTCACTCGTATCAGTTTTTCCAATCCATTCATGAGTAACGTATTTCTAATTCAAGTAGGAAGTAGAACGTACGATATGAGTAGTTATACTACGAATCGTAATCTGTGAAAGGATCATGCCCATGAAAGTATGGATGCTTCTCCTGTTTCGCATCAATCTTGCGTCACCACTGGCAGGCCTCGCATCAAAGCTAAATTTAAATAATTATAGAGTCTTATTATTGCATCTTTTTAAAACAGACGATTATTTAATTAGGACAAAAGTTCTATTTGCATATTAAAGTTGGCATCGAATGAGCCAAAGTGCTAAAGTTTGACTCTCGTTCGTGTATTTCATTCGTTATCTTCGGTAAACAATGTAAAAACAGTTCGCACCTTAGTAAAATCTGTGGTAAAAATAGATAACAGTTGATAAACTTTTAAATATTAAATTAGTTTCCCTGTTTTGTGCAACAATAGCCATGACTATTCTTCTTTAAAATAGACGAGAGTATATGATGCCTTAATTTGATTTGTTATTCACGACGCTTTTTGAGACCACGAATGGTTATTCTCATTTGAAAAAAAGTCACCGCTTTGAGTAGCAGTACAAATTATGAAAGCGGAGCGCGGTTATTTGTCAAAGACTAAACGACAGTCCTGTTGCAGGAAACAGAAGAATGGACACCGAGGACATCCTGCGGGGCAACCTGCTGGACGGTATGCCGGCAATGACCTGCGACGGCAACATCGAGGGGGCCTACAGCGCCGGCACCAACGACATCGGCGACATGACCTTCTGCATGGGCAACTACATTACTGATTTTATGAAGGTTAGTAGGTTAAGATAAAAACTTATCGTTAGTCGCTTAGCTCGCGTCTTGACAGTAAAATCATTTGACAAGTGGCAGTCAATGTCCTCAAAAGTCGTTGTAAAGAGGTGTAATAAAATATCATTCGGAACATGACCTTCTCCATGGGCAACTACATAACTACCTATGAAGGTTAGTATGTTGAAGACCTCCTAATCTTTCATGGCTCATATTGGAAGGTGGCAATGAAGTCCCTCGAAAGATGGCATTTATTATCCCTTAAAAATTGTGGTGAACTCCTAAATCTACAGCGCCGGCACCAATGACATCGGCGACATGACCTTCTGCATGGGCAACTACATTACTGACTTTATGAAGGTTAGTGAGTTATAGGTCTCTTGCTTTTTTCATATGAGTTTCTAAAACGTCAGAAGAACGCGATAAACACCCTCGAAAGAGGCATTCAATCCCCTCAAAAACTGTGGCAAACTTGTAATCCTTCGAAAAGAGGGCCTACAGCGCCGGCACCAACGACATCGGCGACATGACCTTCTGCATGGGCAACTACATTACCGACTTTATGAAGGTTAGTCCAACAGATTATCCAGGAAACTTATTTGCTGAGGTGACCTGCGACGGCAACATCGAGGGAGCCTACAGCGCCGGCACCAACGACATCGGCGACATGACCTTCTGCATGGGCAACTACATTACCGACTTTATGAAGGTTAGCCGAACAGATTATCCAGGAAACTTATTTGCTGAGGTGACACAACTAAGGCAACATCGAGGGGGCCTACAGCGCCGGCACCAACGACATCGGCGACATGACCTTCTGCATGGGCAACTACATTACCGACTTTAGGAAGGTTAGTCGAACAGATTATCCAGGAAACTTATTTGCTGAGGTGACACAACTAAGGCAACATTGATGGGGCCTACAGCGCCGGCCGGCACCAACGACATCGGCGACATGACCTTCTGCATGGGCAACTACATTACCGACTTTAGGAAGGTTAGTCGAACAGATTATCCAGGAAACTTATTTGCTGAGGTGACACAACTAAGGCAACATTGATGGGGCCTACAGCGCCGGCCGGCACCAACGACATCGGCGACATGACCTTCTGCATGGGCAACTACATTACCGACTTTAGGAAGGTTAGCCGAACAGATTATCCAGGAAACTTATTTGCTGAGGTGACACAACTAAGGCAACATTGATGGGGCCTACAGCGCCGGCACCAACGACATCGGCGACATGACCTTCTGCATGGGCAACTACATTACCGACTTTAGGAAGGTTAGCCGAACAGATTATCCAGGAAACTTATTTGCTGAGGTGACACAACTAAGGCAACATTGATGGGGCCTACAGCGCCGGCACCAACGACATCGGCGACATGACTTTCTGCATGGGCAACTACATTACCGACTTTATGAAGGTTAGACACTTGCGTTTTTCGAGTAATTTCAAAACGTAGCAATAAACTTATAACCTCAAAGCATGGTATAATAAGATACTCCGCCTGGTATTTCTTTCCGAGACTCGTGAACCACGTGACCAACACAAGACTACGTCATCATGCTTGTGGGTTACCAAAACTACCCACTCTTATGATTATTTTTGTAAATCATATAAGATACCGTTAACTAATAAATACAATTTCAGTGTTGTTGTAAAGTTCAAGTCAATACACACGTAAATCTAAATTATAAAATTATTCAGAAATATTTTAACTCATTTTTCTGAGATTGAATTTACCCCATAACGTATTTTATTGAAATAAAGTGGCAATACTAAGTGACGTTGACTTGTGTTTCTCTGGGAAGGAAAGACCATGTTTTATTAGACTATGCCTCAAAGTAGTGGTAAAAGTGGTAAAACCCCCAAAAAAAGGTTCTATAGCGCCGGCACCAATGACATCGGTGATAATCTTCTGCATGGGCAACTACATTACTGACTTTATGAAGGTAAGCCGGTTATAGATCTCTTAATCTGAATCATTCGCGAGTCATATCGGAAGGTGTCAATAAATTCGCTCGAAAGATGGCATTTAATTTCCTCAAAAATAGTGGTACACTTCTGAAGGAGAGGGTCTACCTACAGCGCCGGCACCAACGACATCGGCACGCTGTCCGCGACGGCATACTGCTGAGATTGCAATGGGTTCCAGCTCACATAGGCCTAAAGGGTAACGAAGAGGCAGATCGCTTAGCAAAGTCGGCAGGTATCGATGGTTCAGAATTTAACTGTACACCATATTTTTCCGAAATTCTATCAAAATTTAGATCAATATGCTTTGAAAATTGGAAAGAATACTTTAATATTAGATCACGTGAGAAAGGTATATGGTATAAAACCATACAGTGCGAGCCTCTGCGTATCCCTTGGTTCGAAAATGTCAAAATGAAAAGAGGTTATATAAAGATAGCTTTTCGCCTTCGTTCGGGGCATTATCCATCAAAAAAGTTTGCATTCCTGATGAAAAAGTCAAATTCTCCAAATTGTGAGGTTTGTGGTAAAGTACCTAGATGATGTGCAACACTTATTGATGGATTGTGCCAAGAACAGGAGTCTTCGGGAGTCATTGATGAGAAGATTTAATTTGAATCCGCTTGAAATAGGAATTTTTCAAAGCATTATGTCATCACCAACTTCGGACGAAGCGAGGCTAACCCTACGATATGGTCATTGCTTCTCATCAGTGACACTTCCTATTATTATTGTGCACCTATTGTATTGTGTAGTTATTAAGGTTATTTTAAATGGGATTGGCATATCCTAATGGATAAAAATCCCTAAATTAAATAAAGATTAAAAAAAAAAAACGACATCGGCGACATGACCTTCTGCATGGGCAACTACATTACTGACTTTATGAAGGTAAGCCTCTTGCGTCATTTCAGTATGTAGCAATAAACTTATAACTTCAAAGTAGTGGTAAAACCAGTAAAACCCTCAAGAAAATGTTCTACAGCGCCGGCACCAATGACATCGGCGACATGACCTTCTGCATGGGCAACTACATTACTGACTTTATGAAGGTTAGTTGTTTATAGGCTTCTTGCGTTTGCATATGAGTTTCTAAAATGTCAGAAGAACGCGATAAACATCCTCGTAAGGGGCAGTCAATTCACTCAAAAAATATGATAAAATCCTGATCTTTCTAAGAAAGGGGCTACAGCGCCGGCACCAATGACATCGGAGACATGACCTTCTGCATGGGCAACTACATTACTGACTTTATAAAGGTTTCGATTCATTTCAGTACGTAGCAATAAACTTATAATTATAACTTCAAAGTAGTGGTAAGATCCTCAGAAAAATGTCTTACAGCGCCGGCACCAATGACATCGGCGACATGACCTTCTGCATGGGCAACTACATTACCGACTTTATGAAGGTTAGCTTTGGATTCATATAAATCGCTTACAAAAGCAATAAAACCCCTTGTTCTTCCCTCAAATGTGGTAAACATCTTCTAAAGAAAAGGGCCTACAGCGCCGGCACCAATGACATCGGCGACATGACCTTCTGCATGGGCAACTACATTACTGACTTTATGAAGGTCAGTCAAGAATAATTCGCAGTGCTCCTAGTAGCCAAAAGTAAAAACCGTGACGAAAAATATTTTATACTACACCTGCATAGAAAGTTAGCTTTACTCTTACCAAATATTTTGTACATTCTCTCCATTTACATATCCAAATATCAAAACAGTCCAGGATTCAGGGTTCATCGGAAAAATAAGTGGTAATTCCTAAAGAAGAACGCCTATGGCGCTGGTTTCAATAACATTGGGGACATGACCTTCTGCATGGGCGAGTACTTAACCGATTCTATGAAGGTTACCCGGTTAGCGAACTCTACACAAATCGTATTGATAACCAAGCCATGAGTCATTTCGGAAAATGGAATTTATTGCCATCCCCCAAAAGATAACAGTCAGTTCTCACAAAAGAATGCAGCGGATTTTTAAATATAGAGCCAAATGCAGCTGGCCTTCAGTGCCGAATCTAATCCCTCCAATTTAATTATGAAAAACGAGTACCTAAAGGGCGGCCTTTATTTGTTTACAAACATTCATACAGATTACTATTACATAACAAGTATCTAAAAAAAAACGGGTTATTAAGCAAACGACACGCTTAATTATGTTTTCCTGCCATACCTACTTTGAATTTGCAAGTCATGGTTACCATCCGGTTTTATTTTAAACTTTAATACACATTAATCGCTTATTATTTGTGGTTTGCGGTAAATGCTATTTATTACGGGTATGTGATGATTTTCTATGCGCAATTTGGAGACATCGATGTTTATTCTTAATTATAAAGATAATTTTAAGTCCAGTTCAAAGTATAAAGTTTATTCATTTAAACTTATCTTGATCTTGCTTACTTAAGTATGAATGTTCGTCCATTGCTTGCCTCACCACTTGCAAGCCTCAGATCAAATCCAAAGTTAAATAATTATAGAGTCTAATTGTTGTATAACATTTTGTCACTGAAAATAATTTAATTATGACATTGTTCTGGGGTTATGGGCCACCGTCTAAGTAATCATAGACAGCAACCGGGACCGACGGCTTAACGTGCCTCAGAAACAAGGCACTTTCTTTTCTTTTGGTTCATGCGACATTCAGGTGGCTCAGCCTGCAATGTTCTAACCAGACTGGGAACAATCCCACAACGTGATAAATATCAACTATGTTAGTGACCGATCGAACCCGGAACTTTCTAGATCGCAGGCAGTCGCTACCACCGCGCTACATCGGCCGTCAACTATGAGTAAGCTAAAATGGCAAACAGCCGGTCACGTAGGCCACAAACTGGCTATCACCGAACTGCACGAGTTTTTGTATGGACACAGCTGATTGTAAAACGGCGTGAGCAGTGAACAAAGAAATTGTCATGTCATGTAGGAGCAAAGGAAATTGGAGACAAAGAAGTTGGCGTACATATTATGTATGTGGTGTAACAGGCTGTTACGAATAGAGGGGAGATTTTGCAAGTCACAGTGCAATGATTTGTAGGGACAGAGGCATTCTATTGCTGTCCCGTTTAGTGGACAGGTTAGCGTCAAAAGAGTCCTAGTAGAAAGCTCAAAATCGGCATTAATGTACAGGGAGTAACACAAAGGGTATTGCAAGCCGAAAGGAGGTGAAGGTACACATGAAACTGAACAACTTTCCCCATGGAACATGGGTCGAAATATGAAAAAAAATTTGGACACCCATACAACATCGCCGATCAGCTGACTGATTTAATATGGGAGGTCGGCTTTCGGCTTGAAATACCCTTTTTGTTACTCAAGGTAGGTATATCTTGATCAACTTATCAAAACTGGGGGTGGTGCCAAGCGGACAACCATTCTCGGGCATTTTCCAAAAGATCGAGAAGTACCTCCATGAGAAGTACCTTCCTTCATCTTTCTAGCCCGACGTGCAAAGTCAAGGACAATAACCTTCTCACTAGTTGTTTCGGTCTGACGTAGTCTTGATGACCGAGAAGCTTGTCGGATTAAAATCTACAGAGAAACTTAGCCAAGTTCTTCTTGTTCTTCTTATTGACATTTAGAAAAGCTTTGGCAAATTGAAATGAGCTTGTCAAGTTTTAATATCTGCTGACCTTTTAAAGAAAAGCTTATTTTATTTATTCTTTGGAATAAAGTTTTGGCTTAAGGTGGGAAATAGGGATGCTTTTCAACAAAAGTTAAATGGAGATATGTCTATATAGGAGATAAAAATATGATTAAAATCTTGATGGGAAGTCCCGTGTTTCTATAACATTTTCGCAAAATAATACAAATAATTTTTAACCATCAGATTTCTATGTTTAAACCGTTTCGCCACTTTATGAACATAGATGGAGCTGCTGCAATAAACACGTTAAATTTTATCGTTGAGAAAATACTTTAATATTTTTTTACCATCAGCAGTTTTGCGACAAATTTACGTGTGCCTTTCAACATTTCACAATTTTTATTAAGAAAAATTGTTGTTTAGCTCATGTTTAACTCGGTTGAAGATCAGATTTTCATTTGTATGACGTAACGATTCGCCTTAAGGCAGAGCTATTTACAGGATTAAATAATTAAATGCGGCCGCCTCTTTGAAAAATTGTGCTTAATAAACATGGCGCCACGTTCATTAACCGCACATGCAATAAGTAAGACATGGTTTGCCGTAGGTCGTGAGTTCAAATCCCGCTCGTGTGAAAATTTTGGTGTCTTCCTGTTCTATATTCTCTTGTAGGCATAGATTTCGAAAACTTACATACACAGGTATATCATGCCTATATCCTTTGCGGGGTAGGCAGAGCGTAAACGGATGTGAAAAACGGCTATTTACCTACACCACGACTGACAAAGTTAGAGAGTCATTTAGACGACTGTGCATCACTAATATCACTATAGCGACACATCAGTCTGTCGCCTAAAATTGCATTACTCATCTACTCTCAAATCCCTTAGTCGCTTCTTACGACATCCAAGAGAAAGATATGGGGTGATGCTATTCTAACCCGGCACTACACGCCAAATATTTAGTAATATGATAAAATATTAATTGTATCGACAAAAACGAACTAGGGATCTCCCTATGAATCTAAAAAAATCTCAATGTAAAATATATCCTGAGTTCAATGCTCGGACTACCAGAAGGCAGTTAGTTTCTGATGATGATGGTCATGTTCTTTTGTCCGCAGATGATGTTTACAATGCGATCCCACCACATGCTGACGGACGTCGTGCTAGAAGTCGGCAGCGAGTTGTTTCACGTGCACAAAGTAGTGCTGGCCGCTGGCAGCCCTTATTTCAAGGTTGGTATGTCGTATGTAAGCTCTTCTTTTCTGTAAAACTAAATTTTTGGGAGGAAAACTCTAAGCTTTATTCTCTGCCTAAATGAAAAACCACTTAACAAAGATGTCGAAAGGCGAAGAGGATAATACCGCATGTCCATCCGGTAAGCTATTATCACGCGCTTTTGCTGATAGATTTGTATGTATTCGGATGTCAGTTACTTGTGGCAACAGTAGCATTTAATCATCATCAACACTTGTAACCGTGACGACCATTGAACCACGTTTGTTTTGTGTATTTTCGAAAAAGCGTCTCTAGTAGCGGCAGCTACACTGTACACAGGAAATATGATAAAATCTGCCAACTATCTACAGAAAAATGGCTCAGTCGAGAGCTTTTCTATTGGTGGGATGATCTTATCTTATCTTATGTAGCCGTCGGGATCCCACTGCTGGGCAAAGGCCTCCCTTCCCTTCTTCCATGTTTCGCGATCCTGTGCTTCCGCAGGCCAACGTTTGGAGAACCTGATCTAATAGAAAAATTGAGTCAATAAGGAAAATTCTGCTTTAATATTTGCAATATTTTGGCACATCCTGCTCAAATATTTATTTAGATCAAGTTCTCACGTACATATCCATAGTAAGTTTTAAATATTGATACACAATTTTCACACGATCGATTTACTTATTTTATTTAGATCAGGTGCTCATGTACCTACTTACTTTTTAAATATTGATACATACACTTTTTTCACACATTTGGTGGCTTATGTACTTACAAACTGATCATATTGATTCACATATTTGTATCACGTATAACAGGTCGTTGCCAGCCATCACGATAACAGAACCAAACGTGGGTTTGTCGTGACGTGACATTATTTTTTAACTTGTGATAATAAGTTATTCATATAGAGATATAAAATGACCTTCAACTTGTACTTTTTGATCTTGAATGGAACTGCACATCATTCAAAATATCGTGCTCGTTAACTGTTACATATTGCGCGTATTGTGTATAACTTAGCAGTATAATGCTAATAATATATAATGTGAGTTAGCAGTTTTATGCTAATGTATGCTACGTGCGGTGCGTCGAATTGAATAAGATTACAAGCAAAAAAATCGATGTCGCTTTGCTGTGATGACGCATTTTGATATACACGGTGTAAGGGACAGCTCTCCGAATACTGATAGGGTGCAATCAGAACACGAAACTGAACTGTGGGGTACTGTGCCACTGCTCTACCAACTGAGCTACCGGTACCTGGCTGACCCTAACGAATCTGTCAACCTCTTGATGCTCGTCTCTAAGAGACGCTCTAACGAGATCTAACAGAAAGTCAGTACAGTTTAATAAATAGAAAGTAGGTACACAAGTAAGTAAGTAAGTTGAGTGTACAAAAAACATTTGCAGTTGATTTTTATAAATCCTGTATAGCTAACATCTCGCACGGAGGGAATTCCCTTTTTCCATCAAGCTGATATTAACCAACTGGTTTCCAACATCACTATTCCCAACATATGGAAGGGTCTAATTTTTACATCTTTTGAGATATGTTTTCATGGGAAGTTCCTTTATATATTTCGTTTTTCATTTTATAATCCGAATGCTGTCCCTTACACCCCGTATACTTATTTTATAAGTTTAGTATTTGCTGACAACATGTGACTACAATGAATGAATGAATGATGCACGATCTTACTGAAACGACCCTCAAATATTTGTCAAACGTGGCGATAACGACCGTAATTTTCCGACCGTTAGCGTTAACGGAAAAACCGTAATGTATGTTTATACAGGGTGTTAGGGACGGTGTACCGAAACCTTTGCAGGCATGATCAGACCATCAAACTGAACAACTTTTACTATGGAGCCAATGGTGGGAAACGAAAAAAATTTACCGACCTCCCATACAATATTCACGAGTAGCTGACTTTGTATGGAAGGTCGGAAAAATTTTCTCGTGTCCCACCATTGGCTCCATAGTAAAAGTTGTTCAGTTTCATGGTCTGAGCACGCCTGCAAAGTTTTCGTTACATCGTCCCTAACACCCCGTATAGGTATATTTGAATAAAAACAGTTCTATAAAACCGTGCCGTGTAGTGCCGGCTCAGAATAGGATCACCCCATAACTTTCCCGGGTGTCGTAAGAAGCGACTAAAGGATTTGAGAGTTGAAGTGCAGTTTTAGGCGACAGGCTGACAACCTATCACTACCCGGCCGTACCCGACAAATGGTGAACATAATTATAGTAGCCATCTAAAATATTCTTAACGGAAAGCCAATTTAAAATCTTATACAATATGCTAACAAATAATAAGTTTACTGTTTTATAAATGGTACAGGGTGTGAATTTAAGTAGATACATGCCAAATGTAACCTACCCTGAAGCTATGGCACACATCAAAAATTTACACTCTGTATGACATACACATTCATGCTATTCCCACCATCCACACTTTTTTACCACACGATAAAAATCTGATTAATTCAATAAACTTGCAGAAAACCCACTACATCATTTTATTTATTTTCATAACGATGATGAAGCGAAGATAAAAGTATGAATTTCTGAAATAAACAACATGGGGTGGAATTTTACTAGTGACCGATAGCGAAAACGAAGGACGGGCTGGTGATAAGGATCAACTTTCGTCAAAAAACTTAGATCAATATTGGAAAATAAAATTGAACCTAACGTACAAAATATACTAGCCGACCAAGTGTGTAGCGGGTCCAATTAATTTTTTCTTATTTCGTCCGGATAAAGTTATTCCTTATCATTAGTCCGTCATGAGTGTTTTCGTATCGGTCACTAGTAACATTTCACCCCATATGTAAGCTGTTCAGCTTACGATAAGTGTAAACTATAAATATTAAATTGTTACTGTAAATGTAAAATAAAATAAAAACTAAAACATACATGCCCAACCAACGGTGCGTCGACGGATGCGTCTGTCAATTTCAATTTCAACGACTGGGTAGTAGTCAATATGACAGACGCTTCCGTCAACGCACCGTTGGATATGCGTCTTTATAGTTATATGGAATTAAAGTGGAAATTCACATTTTCTTAACGTTGCGATACCGCAGCGTAAAAATAACGTCGAAAAGGTCGATATGTGTGTAAAGCGCCTTATTTGTTGTTTTGTATCACCCATTATAAATTGTTACTCAATACTCAATATGTTCATTGCTTTTCTTGTGTAGGTATATTAGGATCTAAAATTATATTAGTATCAACAAGACCCTGTTAGGGCATTAGTTATTAGTTATTCACATTAGTTAACTCTATCTCTTTCCTGCAGGCAATGTTCACCGGTGGTCTGAAAGAGAGCGACATGTCGCGCGTTCGACTGCAAGGCGTGTGTCCCAGCGCTATGGCGTGGCTGGTATATTTCCTTTACACTGGGAAAGTCAGGATCACCGAAGTGACAGTGTGCCAACTGCTGCCAGCCGCTACTATGTTCCAGGTGAATATTCCCTTTCATTCCCTCTAGCTGTGTCCCCTGTAGGAGTGAAAGAGAGCAACATATTGTCTTCACTGTAGAAGTGTAAGAGGGCGACGTAGTGTCTTCCCTGTAGGAGTGAATGAGAGCGACATGTTTCCCTTCTTCCTATACACGGGCAAGGTCAGGATCACTGAAGTGACAGTCTGCCAACTGCTGCCGGCCGCTACTATGTTCCAGGTGAATATTCCCTTTCATTCCCTCTAGCTGTGTCCACTGTAGGAGTTAAAGAGAGCGACACATAGTGTCTTCACTGTAGTTGTGAATGAGAGCGACATAGTCGTCACTGTAGGAGTGAAAGAGAGCATAATTGTCTTCACTGTAGGAGTGAAAGAGAGCGACATATTGTCTTCACTGTAGGAGTGAAAGAGAGCATATCGTCTTCTCTGTAGGAGTGAAAGAGAGCGACATATTTCCCCCAGCGCCATGGCTTGGCTGGTATACTTCTTATACACGGGCAAGGTCAGGATCACCGAAGTGACAGTGTGCCAACTGCTCCCAGCCGCTACTATGTTCCAGGTGAATATTCCCTTTCATTCCCTCTAACTGTGGTCCCTGTAGGAGTGAAAGAGAGCGACATATTTCCCCCAGCACTATGGCTTGGCTTGTATACTTCCTGTATACTGTCAAGGTCAGGATCACTGAAGTGACAGTGTGCCAACTGCTGCCGGCCGCTACTATGTTCCAGGTGAATATTCCCTTTCATTCCCTCTAGTTGTGTTCGCTGTAGGAGTGAAAGAGAGCGACGTAGTCTTCACTGTAGGAGTGAAAGAGAGCTACATATTGTCTTCACTGTAGCAGAGAAAGATAGCTTATTAGTATTTTCACTGTAGAAGTGAAAGAAAGCGACATATTGTCATCACTGTAGGAGCGAAAGAGAGCGACACATTTCCCCCAGCGCCATGGCTTGGCTTGTATACTTCTTATACACGGGCAAGGTCAGGATCACTGAAGTGACAGTGTGCCAACTGCTGCCAGCCGCTACTATGTTCCAGGTGAATATTCCCTTTCATTCCCTCTAGCTGTGTCCCCTGTAGAAGTGTAAGAGAGCGACGTAGTGTCTTCACTGTAGAAGTGTAAGAGGGCGACGTAGTGTCTTCCCTGTAGGAGTGAATGAGAGCGACATGTTTCCCTTCTTCCTATACACGGGCAAGGTCAGGATCACTGAAGTGACAGTGTGTCAACTGCTGCCGGCCGCTACTATGTTCCAGGTGAATATTCCCTTTCATTCCCTCTAGCTGTGTCCCCTGTAGTAGTGAAAGAGAGCATAATTGACTTCACTGTAGGAGTGAAAGAGAGCGACATATTGGCTTGTATACTTCTTGTACACGGGCAAGGTCAGGATCACCGAAGTGACAGTGTGCCAACTGCTGCCGGCCGCTACTATGTTCCAGGTGAATATTCCCTTTCATTCCCTCTAACTGTGTCCCCTGTAGGAGTGAAAGAAAGGGACATAGTGTCTTCACTGTAGGAGTGAAAGAGAGCGACATATTTCCCCTAGCGCCATGGCGTGGCTGGTATACTTCTTATACACGGGCAAGGTCAGGATCACTGAAGTGACAGTGTGTCAACTGCTGCCGGCCGCTACTATGTTCCAGGTGAATATTCCCTTTCATTCCCTCTAGCTGTGTCCCCTGTAGGAGTGAAAGAGAGAACTCTAGCTGTGGTCCCTGTAGTAGTGAAAGAGAGCGACATATTTCCCCCAGCGCCATGGCGTGGCTTGTATACTTCCTTTACACTGGGAAGGTCAGGATCACTGAAGTGACAGTGTGCCAACTGCTGCCAGCCGCTACTATGTTCCAGGTGAATATTCCCTTTCATTCCCTCTAGCTGTGCCCCCTGTAGGAGTGAAAGGGAGCATAATTGTCTTCACTGTAGGAGTGAAAGAGAGCGATATATTTTCCCCAGTGCCATGGCTTGGCTGGTATACTTCCTATACACGGGCAAGGTCAGGATCACTGAAGTGACAGTGTGCCAACTGCTGCCAGCCGCTACTATGTTCCAGGTGAATATTCCCTTTCATTCCCTCTAGCTGTGCCCCCTGTAGGAGTGAAAGGGAGCATAATTGTCTTCACTGTAGGAGTGAAAGAGAGCGATATATTTTCCCCAGTGCCATGGCTTGGCTTGTATACTTCCTATACACGGGCAAGGTCAGGATCACTGAAGTGACAGTGTGCCAACTGCTGCCAGCCGCTACTATGTTCCAGGTGAATATTCCCTTTCATTCCCTCTAGCTGTGTCCCCTGTAGGAGTGAAAGAGAGCGACATATTCCAGGTGAATATTCCCTTTCATTCCCTCTAGCTGTGTCCCCTGTAGGAGTGAAAGAGAGCGACATATTCCGGGTGAATATTCCCTCCCTCTTTTTCCCAATGACAATGATCAATCTACTTCCCACAGGCTGGAAAATAAGAAATTAAATAATCGTGTGGCGCCGGCTTAGAATAGCATCACCTAGTATCTTTCCCGTGGGTGTCATAAGAAGCGACAAGGAATTTGAGAGTTGATGATTGTGTATTGCAATTTTAGGTGACAGGCTGACAACCTGTCCCTATGGTGATATACATATTTTTCTGAATGACTCAAACTTTTTCCAGACAGACGCGACGTAATAGGTCGTTTTTTCAGCATTTTACGCTCTGCCTACCCCGCAAGGGATATAGGCGTGATATATGTACGTATATAGAGAAAAAAACGTCCATCGATCCTTGCCAAATTTTCAATCGTTTGATGCTCGTCTCGAAGTAACGATTTAAGTAGAAATTGTTCATAACGTCTTGGTTGTGTTCGCTCTTTCGCTAGCTAATACTTACTTTGTGCTCTTTCCACTCTTTTCACTATCGAAAAGTCTTCTTACCGCGTGCAATGTGGTTTCTCTTTCACACAGATATTGTGCCCTCTATTTTCTTCAAAAAATGTTCTTCTCATTATTATCATTCTTTTGCTATCACTTGACAAAAACCTGGCTAGTCATTATGTAGACAATGAAGACATTCATTAATTAAATATAGTTCTAGAGGTAATTATGAAAGTAAACAATGATTTGCAGATTTTCGTCATATTATGGTCGAGATAAAGCGATAGATAAGACACTGCCAATATTATTATTTAAAGTTAGTACAAGGCGTGTAACAATAAGGGTATATCAACCTGAAATGAGGTCAAAGTATTTTAACTTTATCTATGAACATAAAGGGCAGAGCACACTGCCTACGAATGCGTGACGTGCTCGTCATCCCGCGCGTCACTATGACGTACGTTGTAATGTATGGGACTGTATGAGTGAGATACGACAAACTGTGGTATAGCGATAAAGAATGGACCCGAACTGGCAACGAAATTGTTGACATCCTGCTCATACGTCACATAATATGATAGAGAGGCAAACAACAATGTGACCAATGTATTGGAATTTATGAGAACAATGTGACCAATTCAGTATCTATTCTTTATCTGCGCAAGTTATACGCAGTGCGTGTTATTAATATGGTCCAAAGCTTTTCCTTGGGATAAGTTTTTCAGTACTCATAAAGTACCTTCACCACCCGTTGTGTTGCTTTTTGTCATATCTTATCTTATATATCTATAGGTAGATAGATATAAAGATTAAAGATAGATATAAGGACTATACCAACCTAAACACAATGCTTTCAAATAAAACATTGTCCGTTTTTATCATTGGTTTGACTGATAAGCCTGCAATTTTATCGATATCAGTTCGGAATTTCAACTTACTTACGATATCATAAATAAGATGTTATTGCTAATAAGTACTTAAATTCGAAATTAAATATTTTAAGTTGCCTATAAGGTACTGGACCATTATAGCGGGTTATTTTCCCAAACCTACTCCAAAAATGCCGTTTGGTGCCGGCTTAGAATAGCACCAGCCCATAACTCTCCCTTGGTGTCGTAAGGAGCGTCTAAGGGATTTGAGAGTTGATGTGTATTGCACTTTTAGGCGAGAGGCTGAAAACTTATCGCTGTGGTGATACAGTCTTCTGAATGACCCTCAAACTTTTGTCAGACGTAGTGTAAATGACTGGTTTCTACAGCCGCCGTTCACGCTCTGCCTACCCCGCAAGGAATAAAGGCGTGATGTATGTATGCTCCAAAAAATAAGTACCTATCTACCTGAGACGCAAGTTTTGATATGTCATCGTAGTCATTAAAACAAACAGATGGTTGCAATCTACAAGCTATCTAAAAGGAGTGCCTGAAAAAGGCGTGATTATCATGACATCAGCCTGTGCTCGCTCTTATAATAAGTTCTATATAAGGTCCTATTAAATTCACTGCAAATATTTATGTTCTGCTCGTGATAGTCCGAGTTCTTAATTGGCAGTTTGTATGGAGGTATGGTCCCATCTGGCAGAAATCATGAAACTTGGCATGTGTGTAGCTTACATGTGTAAGCTTCAGGAAAAGAAGGGAAGCAAGTTGGACCCCCCCTGCTTCCCCCCTTTACCCCCCCTTTTATGTCCCAAATTTCAGTTATCTTTATTTTTCTCGGAAACGATTAAAGATAGGAGAAATTTGTCAACGTAAGAAATATTCCTTATAAAATTTTCTACATAATTGTTCTTGGGTCGATGTTGATAGGACTTATACTTTTCGAGTTATGCTTCTGGGAAACCCATCATTTTTTTGAAGGTGACTTCCAGCTCTGAATTAGCCATAACTACCATGTGATAGAATATTCTTTCAAACTTGCTATTGGCTTTTATTAGTTAGGTAGTCTACAAAGGAAACCCGCAGAGACAACACTTCAATCACGCCTGTGGGGATGGGGGGAGGGGGGCAAAGTTTATTTTTTCCGAGCTGAACTTGAGGACTTCTGACTCCTTAAGTAAATGTGACACGAGAAATCGAGTATCATTTTCGATTATATCAAAAACGGGAGTATTCATTTCTGGGACGCTTTTTGGTACATTTCATACAAAAATATAAATATATTAAGTGAAATTGAAAAAAAAATATGTTTCTTTCTCATTCAAACTCTGTTTTCTTCTGAAACTTGAGACATATTTATTAAATAATAACACATACTCGACGACATACTCACCCTTATTATAAAACCATATTTTATTTTCGAAAATATTAGAAAATACCTAGCCTACGGAAGCCTAAATATTTTTACAAAGTTATGTTTGTAGCTGGAAAAATTTCAAGTTCATAGATTTTGTATGCACAAATAAGATTACCAACCGCAAACTTATATTTCTCAATTGTCGCTAAACCATTCCAGATAGAGAAATGCCCTCATAGGGAATGTTGTTTATACTGAAGGGTTGTTTTTGTTGGAATAAAGAAATTGAGGATCTGGAGTACTTTCGGGTGAGTATGTCTTTGAGTATGTGTTATTATCTAGTAAATATGTCTCAAGGTCATGAAGAAAACAGCGTTTGAATGAGAACGAAACATATTTTTTTCTTATTTCACTTAATATTTTTATATTTTTGTATGAAATGTACCAAAGAGCGTTCCAGAAATGAATACTCCCGTCTTTGATATATTCGAAAATGATACTCAATTTCTCGTGTCACATTTACTTAAGGAGTCAGAAGTCCTCAAGTTCAGCTCGGAAAAAATAAACTTTGCCCCCCTCCCCCCATCCCCACAGGCGTGATTGAAGTGTTGTCTCTGCGGGTTTCCTTTGTAGACTACCTAACTAATAAAAGCCAATAGCAAGTTTGAAAGAATATTCTATCACATGGTAGTTATGGCTAATTCAGAGCTGGAAGTCACCTTCAAAAAAATGATGGGTTTCCCAGAAGCATAACTCGAAAAGTATAAGTCCTATCAACATCGACCCAAGAACAATTATGTAGAAAATTTTATAAGGAATATTTCTTACGTTGACAAATTTCTCCTATCTTTAATCGTTTCCGAGAAAAATAAAGATAACTGAAATTTGGGACATAAAAGGGGGGGTAAAGGGGGGAAGCAGGGGGGGTCCAACTTGCTTCCCTTCTTTTCCTGAAGCTTACACATGTAAGCTACACACATGCCAAGTTTCATGATTTCTGCCAGATGGGACCATACTTCCAGCTAAGGAGCCGTACTATGAAACAGAACAACTTTAAAAAAATTTGGACCTCCCATACAAACTGACACATGTTTTTGACGTTTTTGTATGGGATCCAAAATGTTTTTTCATACTTTGGAAAAATGTTACAAAGAAAAGTTGTTCAGTTTCACGAGTAGAACATACTCTAAAAATATTTGCAGTGAATTTATTAGGATCATAGATAAGCGTATCACGTAATATCATCTATAGAGGCGTGCTTGCATTGCCATGTGGTGCCGGGTTAGAATTGTACCATCCCATATCTTTCCCGTGGGTGTCGTAAGAAGTGATTGAGAGTTAATGTGTATTGCAATTGCAATTGCAGGCGACAAGCTGAGAACCTGTCACTATAGTAATACACCGTCTTCTGAATGACTCTCAAACTTTAGTCAGACGTGGTGTAAACAGCCATGGTTTTACAGCTATTTACACTCTGCTTACCCCGCGACCGTCCGACGGTAATACACAGTCTTCTTAATGAATCTTAAACTTTGGTCAGACGTGGTGTAAATGGCCGTGTTTTACAGCCATTTACACTCTGCTTACTCCGCAAGGGATATAGGCGTGATAAATGTATGTATATGGCACAGACCCAAAGGTCAACGAGGCGTGCTGCTCGATCTTTTGGACTTATATTTTTTACTTATATTGAACTTTGGTCCCACAGAGTATACGTTACCCCGTGCCCTCTAGTACCATATTAGCGTATTACATTTATTGTAGTTATGTACCTCAAACGTCATCGAGGCGTGCTGCGCGTTCCTGGAATCCCGATCCAACTTTCATCAAACTTAGCATTTAGAATTTAAGTCTCTTCTTGTAGGCGTATATTAGATACTACAGAGTATACAATGCCCTGTGCCCTTTAGTACCATATTAGCGTATTACATTTATTGTAGTTATGTGGCACAGATCTCAAACGTCATCGAGGCGTGCTGCGCGTTCCTGGAACGACAACTCGACCGATCCAACTTTCATTGAACTTAGCACTTAGAATTTAAGTCTCTTCATGTAGGCTTATATTGGATACCACAGAATATATACAATGTCCCGTGTTTAGTACCATATTAGCGTATTACATTTATTGTAGTTATGTGGCACAGATCTCAAATGTCATCGAGGCGTGCTGCGCGTTCCTGGAACGACAACTCGACCGATCCCACTTTGATAAAACTTAGCACTTAGAATTTAAGTCCCTTCTTATAGGCTTATATTGGATACCACAGAATATACAATGCCCCATGCCCTTTAGTACCATATTAGCGTATAACATTTATTGTAGTTATGTGGCACAGTTCTCAAACGTCATCGAGGCGTGCTGCGCGTTCCTGGAAAGACAACTCGACCGATCCAACTATCATTGATCTTAGCACTTAGAATCTAAGTCTTTTCTATTAGGCTTATATTGGATACCACAGAATATACATTGCCCTGTGCCCTCTCGTACCATATTAGCGTATTACATTTATTGTAGTTATGTGGCACAGATCTCAAACGTCATCGAGGCGTGCTGCGCGTTCCTGGAACGACAACTGGGCCGATCCAACTTTCTTTAAATTTAGCACTTAGAATCTAAGTCTTTTCTATTAGGCTTATATTGGATACCACAGAATATACAATGCCCTGTGCCCTCTCGTACCATATTAGCGTATTACATTTATTGTAGTTATGTGGCACAGATCTCAAACGTCATCGAGGCGTGCTGCGCGTTCCTGGAACGACAACTCGACCCCTCAAACGCTATCGGCATTGCGAACTTCGCGGAGCAGCACGGCTGTGCGGATCTGAAGCAGAAGGCGAACCAGTTTATTGAACGGAATTTTACACAGGTAAATATGTAGGTTCTTCCACTGTATTTTAGCTACCTTGCAATTTTTGCGGTTTTTAGGAAACTTGCAAAATTTTCTTGCAAGATAAATTAAATACCAAATTTTAAAACACTTGCCTTGTTAGGTATAAAATTTTTGGAAAACCTGCAACACAGGAACACAGTGTTTTCAAATTTTGTGTTCACCATTCAATCGAGAAGAGGAATTGACCCCACTTTTAGCGCACCAGACTGAATCTGTAACCCCTCTTTTTTATATTTGGACTGATTTTTTCGAGGTTTTTTTATGATGATGAAAAAATACCGTGGGCTATTCGCACCTTTTCTATTACCTAATTTTATTTTCCAGGTCTGCCAAGAGGAAGAATTTCTACAGCTAACGACACAAGAACTAATATGTCTAGTGCGGAAAGATGAACTCAACGTCAGAGAAGAAAGAGAAGTGTATAACGCTGTTCTTAGTTGGGTGAGTTTATTTTTAAATTCCATTTGTTTCACGACAAAGAAAAACGTCGTGTGGAATATAGGCTTAGAATAGCATCACCCCATATCTTTCCCGTGGATGTAGTAAGAAGAGACTAAGGGTTTTACGAGTTGGTGTATTGCAGTTTTAGGCTATAGGCTGAAAACCAGTCACTATGGTCACACACAGTCTACTGAGTGACTCTCAAACTATTCTTTTTTTGTACAGCCGTTTACGTTCTGCCTCCCCTTCAAAGGATATAGGCGTGATGTATGTATTATGCTTAAGAAGTTAAGAGCTGCGAAATAATGTCGAGATGTATGGCATGTCTTCATGACGCCTTCCTAGGCTAAATGTCGGCTCGCGGAATTTTTGATTAATTACGTTTTTATCAACTTATAATTGTTTAAGTGATAAGAGCGTCACCTAGCCTCGGGGTTGAATCAGAAATCTTTGTTTCCTAAGGCTGAAGCTAGATCATGGATACAGCAAAAATCGCGATGAATTGAAGACGCGTTCTCCAGTCGCCGGCGAACTCACTTGCCCACACTGTGCACGGGAGTTTACTGCCAAAATCGGCTACAATAGCCACCTACTTATCATTGTGCACGCGCTGTCCCTGCTAGGAAATCCCCGATATGTTGCGGAATCATTATTTGCTTATCAGTTAGGGTAATCATTGAAACTGTATCGTCATGATTATTGATATAAAAATTGCCATTGATATTGTAAACTCAAGGTTCACATATCATCATTGGCCTCATACGTCTGTGACAGACGATTTATTCAGTGTCTGAGGCAAGATTTTTCATGGCTGTATAAGCCGATACGGGAGCGGCATGACTTTCCGCACGCTCTACAAACGAAGGTGGAATTAGAGACTGGCACATGCATGTTTAGATGTCGTTTTTGCCTTTTGTTTGCGAGACCAGCGAACCAGGCATCATCGTGAGCTTTACGCCCATCAAACACACGCTTTCGCCATACATCCCTATTCTCAGCAAGCTTCTCCCAGCTTTGATGGTCGATGTCAAACGCAGCCATGTCCCGTTTGGCGCAATCTTTGAAACGTAGCATCGGTCTTCCAACTCCTCTTTTGGCGTTAGCTACGGCGCCAAGTAGGACACGCCGCGGTAGACGCGAAGGTTCCATGCGGTACACATGCCCTAGCCACCGCAATCGTCTTTGCTTAAGCAAAGCGGTAAAGCTAGGCAGCTGTGCAATTTCTAGAACTCGCTCGTTTGTGACTCTGTCCTGCCAAGTTATATGCAAGATGTTTCTTACGCAGCGCATATGAAATGTGTTGAGTCGACGTTCTTGTTTTGCGTACGAAGTCCAGGTTTCAGCTCCATACAAGAGTATGCTTAAAACGCAAGTTTGGTAAACAATTATCTTGGTTTTTGTGGTCAGGTGTTTATTATTCCATACTCTTGTACTGAGCCTGCCAAACATGGTCGCCGCTTTGCCGATACGAGTATTGATCTCAGCATCGAGGGTGAGATTGTTCGACACAGTCGACCCCAAGTAGCAAAACTTGTCAACTATGTTCAAGGGAACGCCACCGAGCAAAATACGTGGTGTTTCTCCACCTTGAGCTAGCACTACTGTTTTTTTGGCATTAATGGACATTGAGAACAGAGAACACGCGTGGGAAAACTTATCAACAATGTCTTGAAGCTCACTTTGAGAATTAGCAACGAAGGCTGCATCGTCAGCGAACAAAAGGCTATCGACGATTAAGTCATCGCGGTTACGCTTTGACTTAAGAAGCGAGATATTGTACAGCTTCCCGTCAGCCCTAGTGTGCAGGTGTATACCCTGTTGGTCATCGCCGAAAGCAACTTTAAAAAGCAATGAGAAGAAAATACCAAACAGGGTAGGAGCCAACACGCAGCCTTGGCGAACACCTCTACGCATTTCGAACGGCTCAGATGTATTGCCGTTAAAAACAACAGATCCTTTCATGTCCTCGTGGAAGGATTTAATGAGGCTTAGAAGTTTTGGAGGGCACCCGATGTTTAAAAGTGCAGTATAGAGTCCTTCCCTGCTCACGGTGTCGAAGGCTTTGTTAAGGTCGACGAACGCCACAAACAGAGGTGTTTTCTGCTCTCTACACTTTTCCTGCAGTTGGCGAAGTGTAAAGATCATATCTGTTGTGGAACGTTGGGCGCGGAATCCACATTGCGATTCGGGATATACACGATCAGCAAGTTTCTGGAGTCTTATTAAGACTAACCGAGCAAATAGTTTACCTACTATACTTAAGAGGGATATTCCACGATAACAGTTACAGTCACCGCGGTCACCTTTGCCTTTGTATAGGGTAATGATGTTAGCATCGCGCATATCCTGTGGTATATATCCCGCTTCCCAACATTTACACAACAGATTGTGCAGGATGGGTAATATGCACTTGAGCCTGATAATTTCGGCGTGGGTACCATCGTTTCCAGGTGATTTTCCAATTTTAAGCTGCTTTACAGCCTTGTGGTACTCCCTTATGGTAGGAAGATCATCTAACTCAGTCCAGGTAGCTAGCTTTGGCATGCAATCTGCAGCTTCTGGCATTATGTTCACTGGTTCTGAGTAGAGACCAACATAATGTTCTACCCATCGTTCGAGTTGGCGTTGAGCATCCGTAATAACAGTGCCGTCCGCTTCTTTAAGGGGGGCTGTTTTTTTAGGAAAAGGACCAAGGGCCCTTTTAATCCCAGCGTAAACACCACCAAAGTTTCCCATATCAGCGCATGATTGAATGCTTTGACAAAGCTCGGTCCAGTATGCATTTGCGAAGTACCGTGATGTGCGTTGTAAAGCAGATTTTGCATTCGATAGGTCGATACGCGTCTTTTCGGATGGGTTAAGGCGATGTTTTAGCGCAGCTTGTCGTTTGGACTCGAGCAGAGGTGTAATGTGTTCGAGATTTTCAGCGAACCAGTCCTGGTTTTGGCTTTCTGATGACCGAAAGCCGTACCGGCTACTTCTGTAAGTAGCTTTACTTTGCCCCATTCCTCCTCTATCGGAGCGTCTACATCCCAGGTGGCAACTTCGTCGCGTACCAGCTCTTCATACTTTTGGACCACCTCATCGTCTCTGGTTTTGGAAGATCGAGCTTCTTCCTACCAGGCAATTTGGATGAGTGGATCCTTTTGTGAGCTATAGCAACTTGTGATGCCACCAGGGAGTGGTCTGTGTCACAATCAGCGCTGTGAAATGATCGCGTGTGCAGGGTCTCGCGGAGATTTTTCTTTTTGGTAAGGATAAGGTCCAGTTGATGCCAGTGTCCAGAACGAGGATGTTTCCAGGACACTTTGCGAGTTGATTTGCCTTTAAAGTAGGTATTGGTAACACACAGTAGGTGTTTAGAGCATAGCTCTAATAAACGTTGGCCGTTTTCATTAAGCTTCCCTATACCGTGGTTACCTATACAATCTGGCCAAGCAATGTTGTCCTGTCCGACCCTAGCGTTAAAGTCGCCCAGAATATATAAGCGGTCAGATGGTTTTAACCCGCGTAGAGTCTGGTCGAGCTGGTCATAAAACTGTGTTTTGGCTTCATCTGTTGAGGATAGTGTTGGTGCGTAAGCAGAAATCAGTGATACGTAACCATGGTCCGTATTTAATCGCAGCAACATAATGCGTTCCGAGATGCCGCAAGGAGCCTCTATAGATGTTAAGAGGTCGTTGCGTATGGCAAAGCCAACACCATACTCGCGCACAGCGCTGCTGTCCTTTCCTTTCCAGTAGAATGTATAATGTGTCTCACGCAAGGAACCCTCGTCAGGAGTCTGGTCTCTTGTAAAGCGCAAACAGCAATGTTCAGTCTGTGTAGTTCGGCGTCGATTACGGCAGTTTTACGCAGATCTTGTGCGTCAGTAGAAGAACCTCCACAGGTGTCAGGGAGGCCTGTCCTCATAGTACGGACATTCCATGTTGCAAATCGCATGGATAAGCGGGGTTGGTTTGTAATATTTTTATGCCTGTTAGTCGCAGGTGTACAATGTAACGGCGCCGATTGTCCAGTTGAGGCTGGTGCTCTCTACACCCTAAAAGAGCAAACCAGCACCGGGGCGGATCAGTACCTTATTGGTTGGGGGCTGCCCAACTTGGAGCGGGCGGTAACTGATCAGTGGGTCTACGATGGACCCTCCCACTGACGGAAGCGACCCCTGGCGCCCGCACTTACGCCCATACGTGCAGACTTATAACCGGTCACTGCCACTTCCCGTGTTGTTATCCGCGAGACGCGGGTGAAGTTTCCTCTCCACAGACACTGCGTTGCCTGGGACGCAATTATGGAAAACGCAGGGCTGCCCAGGACCTGCGCCACCCTCTCGGCCTTCCTGGCTGACTCCACAGGAATCCACGAGTCGATACGTGCGGAGCCAGGTCGGCTGCAGGAGTCTGCCGCACGATATATATGAGTTAATCGCACCTGACGGAGACCCCATTCCGGGTTTAAGTGTGGAGTTTTCCTTCTCCAGGACCCTGATCCACTTGGGTCGGAATAAATCCCTCGGTCGGCTCTTACGACCCCCACGGGAAGAGAAGGGGTTCACATATAGATACATGCCAATTTATTTAGCGTTGTTAGTCTAAACCGTAAGCCATTCATACGCATGGCTACCCGACGAAAAACATTACCCGTCGTTTTCGTTTGTTCTCGTAAACACAGGATGATGAAAAATACTGCATATATTTTAAGGGCACATACCCAACCTATGACAATGAACAACTGTCCCCAACGAATATTGGTCAAAATGTGAAAAAATTGAACTTCACATACAAGTGCCTGAGCAAGTCAATTTGTATGCTAGGTATTTTATTTGCTCATATTTCGATGTATATTTCTTGGGAAAAGTTGTACAGTTTTGTGGGCAGGTTCAGTCCTTAAAATATGATGTGTGCAGTTATTTTTTTTTGGCAACTTATTGACTAGCTTTGGCAGTAGCCTCCAACTCTTTAACCGTTTTTAATTATTTTTTGCCTAAAATTAAAGCTTTAGAAACGCAACATAAAATTTACGTTATATTTTTATCATCCAGGTAAAATACGACGAGGAGAAACGTCACGCGCGCATGGAGCACATCCTACAAGCGGTGCGCTGCCAGTACCTCACGCCATCCTTCCTCAAGGAGCAGATGAGAACGTGCCGGGTCCTCAACAAGGTGCCCGCCTGCCGGGAGTACCTCGCCAAGATCTTCCAGGTCAGCTGACACATCGTTTACATTTATTCTCTTTAAGTGTAAATATTGGACTAATCTTTCGCAAACATTACGTATCTAACTGCATAAAATCCACATTTGTTCGCTTCCCTAGCAATCTTTACGTGTGTCGCTTCCAGTTTTCTTCAATTTGCTCGCTTCGCTCGCTATCTTTACGTTTCTTGCTTCTACTTTTATCCAATTTACTCGCTAAGCTCGCAATCTTTCCGTGTCTCGCTTCCAATTTTCTCCGATTTACTCGTTTCGATCGCAATCTTTCCGTGTCTCGCTTCCAATTTTCTCGGATTTACTCGTTTCGATCGCAATCTTTACGTGTTTCGCTTCCAGTTTTCTTCGATTTGCTCGCTTCGCTCGCACTATTTATTACGTTTGCACGTGTTATTTGCAGCCGCGTTACCATTTTATTCCTACTTCTATTTCGCAAAATATTGCGTTCCAATCCGCTCTAGTCTGATCTAAAAAACCTGTCATTGTTCCAGGACCTAACCCTCCACAAACGGCCAGTAGTAACAGAAAGACGACCGAACACGCCTCGAATCATCTACGTAGCTGGCGGGTACTTCAGACATTCCATAGACACGTTCGAAGCTTTCAACCTGGACGACAACTGTTGGACAACGCTGCCGAGGCTGACGGTGCCGCGGTCGGGGCTCGGGGCTGCGTTTCTCAAGGTAAAATAAATAAAATATGTGATAAAAGCCCGTTCTATTATGTGTTCCCGTAGACCATGTCTCCGTCATGGGGACAACGAGACGTCTTTATTTCCCGTTGTCCCCGTTTTGAGGGTACGGACAAAGGGAAAACAACGTGTACATGCCATTTTTGCATTCAAAACAAGTTTTAGTTGGGTGGGGCAAGGCGTAACACGGTAAAATATTCCCCCAGCCTGCCCCACGGACAACAGAAAGCAGTTTTCTTTATTACTTTTTTTTTTCTTTTATAACACATCCTTAGAAAATGTGAAATAAGATGGCTTGACCGGTTGGTCTTAGGAAATGGTTATCTATTTCAGGGTCTGTTCTACGCAGTGGGTGGTCGAAATACTTCCCCAGGGTCTTCCTACGACAGTGACTGGGTGGACGTGTACAACCCTCTGACAGGCAGCTGGCGGCCTTGCAGCCCTATGTCCACTCCAAGACACAGGTACCTACTCATCATCATCTTCCTGCCCTTAATCTGCCCTTATCTCAATTACAGCTTGGGGTCGGCGCAACACGTTTCGTTGAACACAAAATCGTGTGGCAAAAGGATTTGGCTTGATTTTATGACCGACCGCCTGCCAGACGTCAACCCTCCTTGGGAATGCTTTTGTGGTGGATTAACCGCCACCATACGGTTGGCCCTGGCTGTTTAGGTCGGGTTTATCCCTCGGTCGCCTCTTACGACCCCCACGGGAAGAGAGGGAGTGGTGCTATTCAACGCCGGCACCACACGGCTTCTGGTAAAAATGTGAATTTCTGTGAACTTCAGTAAAAACTATTTGTGTCAGCATATTGAATTTCCAATAGAAGTTCAACACATAAATCCTACTCACGGGGCCAAATCGGTTTCGCTCTTTTTCTAACTAACAGCTGTGTTGCGATTTCTAAGTTGGTAGAACATAGTAAAGTTGTTGTATTTTCTTGTATAACACCAAGTTATGAGTTGAATTATAATTTGTATTTGTAGGGTGGGCGTGGCCGTAATGGATGGCTTGCTGTACGCAGTGGGCGGATCCGCTGGGAACGAATATCACAAATCTGTAGAATGGTAAGCAAAATTAATCAGATGACATCAAGCAATTATAGACTAAGCTCCCATTGAAAGTCTTGCCATAAGGCTACCGATTAGTAGTACGCTATAACGAAAGATCATGTTTAGAAGGTCATAACCTTGTCATCCGAAATCAGGGCAGATATTGAACCCGACTTGACAAAAATAATTTTATTTCCAAAAACTACATCTAGTCAGTGCGCAAACTTTGCAGGATGTTTCTACTCGTGATTCTGAACAACTACACCTGAGAAATCTAAACCTAATCTAGGTAACCCACCTATCTTAAGAATAGTTATTTGTTCAACAAGAAAGCAAAGTTGATTTTTGCTGCGAGTGCTAATTTTGAAACCCGAGGTAGCGAAGGATACTAAAATTGAATCAAACGTAGTATCCTGGGCTCAATGAGGGATTCAAAAGCACGAGTTGTAAATGTGTTTGCTTTCGTGTGGTACACACAACTTTTCACCTCTACCAGTAAGAAAATTATGTTTTTAAGGTTTTGTTCTTTATGGCTAGGCGAAGGGTGTGACCATACTGCCTAAGATTTAGTCTATAAATAATCCCGCCAAATAAATTTTCAAAGGTGCGTTCAGAAATTTTACAAAATATCAATATATAGAAGTTTTCGTTCTGAAATCGCCGCCTTTATTACGACTAGTTTTTGAAATCTTTAGTGTTAAATTAGATGTTCGAAATTTAAATTACTTTTCTCCAATTTGCTCGGAAATAGCTTCATTACTTTAAAAAAAGAATACGTCAATGGGCTCATTTATGTTCTCAAGGCGCAGAGGACTGTAATAGAAATTGCCGGACTAGGCCGGTAATAAAAGGGTTCTTAAACTTCACACTTTCGTGATTAGGTGTTTTAAGGAACACAATTTGTTTGAAGTTTGAAGGCTGAATGTGAATTTCCCGCGCATACTTTATGAAACGGAACGTAAGCAAAACCAGCGCCAACGCTTTGCGAACTTTAAAAGTTACAAAGTGTTAATTTTATCTCGATTTAACTATTTGTTTCCTTGCAAATTGGAGAAAACCACTATACAAACCTCGGCCGAAATAACAATTTCTGGTCTCGTTTACTTTAGAAGGCCTCGACTTCGTCTCGGCCTTCCAATGTCACTCGACCAGAAATTGCTATATACTCGGCCTGTGACGTAATGTACTATTTCTCCACTACTTTTCTTAAAAAGTTGAGAAATGTGATTTGAATTTCGAACTAAATTTTCGCAGCCAAATAGTTCTTTTCAAGCTGGTGAGGTGAAAACACCTTTGGTGATGAGCACCCGCTTATGTTACCAGCTCCAACACTGGCAGTTTCCATGGTCAGCCTCTTGGTCTTGGCCAGGCCAAAAATCACTTACCTCATCTAGCTACCCAATGAAATTAGTATAGGTCGATAGCCCTAAGCATATCATTGATGAATATATTATAAGGTTGCTTGTTATCAGCCTGGCAGTGTCTTTGAAAACTACATCACATAATATGTAGAGTCTAGACAGAACGCAACGCGTGCTGGCTGCATCCGGTCTGCGAGAGCCTTGTTATATCCTATAGACCATTTATTTTTTTTATTTTACAGTTACGACCCCGAAACGGATACATGGAGTAAAGTAGCGCCCATGGGTTCCGCACGGCTCGGCGTCGGCGTCTGCGTCGTCAACCGACTACTCTACGCTGTCGGGGGATTCGATGGAGCAAGGAGAACTAATACAGTGGAGTGTTACCATCCCGAGAATAACAAGTGGAGCGAAGTGGCGCCCATGACTACGGCTAGAAGTGGGGCAGGTAATATTACAGAGACTTCTACCATTAGAGCATATATAAGCAAACTATAGAGTGCGCGTAAAAAATTAGAACGGTTGGCAGCAGTTAGAACACAGCCTCTCTGTCCATCAGTAGCAAAACGCCAGTGACAGCTCTATTGAACCTCTGTAACTTCTCATACATTTGATGTCTGTATCTAGGGAGCAACTGCTTACGTTTTGACGGTACGGCGAAGGGCGATATGCGCACTCTATAGCTTGCTTAATGGAGCGAAGTGGCGCCCATGACTACGGCCAGGAGCGGGGCAGGTAATACATACATACATATATCCATCTGCAAAAAACAGCCATTTACACCACGTCTGACAAAAGATTGAGTCATTCAGAAGACTATATTACCAAAGTGACAGGCAGTCAGCCTGTCGCCTAAATTGCAATACACATCAACTGTCAAAATCCGAAATCCTTTAGTCGCTTCTTACGACACCCACGGGAAAGATTTAGGATGATGCTATTCTATGACGAGTGATGCTAGCCAACCGACTACTCTACGCAGTCGGGGGGTTCGATGGAGCAAGAAGAACTAATACAGTGGAGTGTTACCATCCCGAGAATAATAAATGGAGCGAAGTGGCGCCCATGACTACGGCCAGAAGTGGGGCAGGTAATACATACATACATACATATATCCATGTGCAAAAACAGCCATTCACAACACGTTTGACAAAAGATTGAGTCATTCAGAAGACTGTGTATTACCATTGCAAAACACATCAACTCACAAAATCTCAAATCCCTAAGTCGCTTCTTACGACACCCACGGGAAAGATATGGAGTGATGCTATTCTAAGCCGGCACCATCAATCGACTACTCTACGCAGTAGGAGGGTTCGATGGAGCGAGAAGAACTAATACAGTGGAGTGTTACCATCCCGAGAATAACAAATGGAGCGAAGTGGCGCCCATGACTACAGCTAGAAGTGGGGCAGGTAATACATACCTATATCACGCCTATATTAAATATAGAAAGCAGAGCGTAAATGGCTGCAAAAAACAGCCATTTACACCACGTCTGACAAAAGATTGAGTCATTCAGAAGACTGTGAATTACCATAGTGACAGGCTGTCAGCTTGTCGCCTAAAATTACAATACACATCAACTCTCAAATCTCTTAGTCGCTTCTTACGACTCCCACGGGAAAGATTTAGGATGATGCTATTCTATGATGGGTGATGCTAGTCAACCGACTACTCTACGCCGTCGGGGGCTTCGATGGAGCAAGAAGAACTAACACAGTGGAGTTTTACCATCCCGAGAATAATAAATGGAGCGAAGTGGCGCCCATGACTACAGCAAGAAGTGGGGCAGGTAATTGGCAGAGCTTTTCTTTATAATTTAAATTGTTTATGTTTGGTAGAGATAAAATCTCTACCAAAACGGACATGTGCTTCCTACGCTCGCTCTGTAATTTGTTTCACTTTTATCTTAAGGGAACTGTTCTCTCGAACTCGATTTGTTCGTGTTTTGCGCTATGTTCCTTTGAAACAGTGTCTAGTCCAGTGGTTTCTAACCATTTTAATGTCATTACCCCTGTGGTCTGATTACGAACATAAGTTTACTCCCGACAACAGTAAAAACACAACGACATCCGAACCCATAGAAAATCGCAAGCGAGACGAGCACAATTTAATGCTATGGACAAGCATAAGGTAGAAATGCTACTGACACAGGCAGCTATAGGTGCGGGTCGACTATAATCCGAGAAGTTCGCGCGCGACCTTGTCTAGGGGTGACAGACGGTGGGGGTTGCAATTTACAAACTAAGGGGGTACTTAAAGTAAAAATATACGAACAAATACTATACAACCACTTTTTATGTTCCAGGCGTAGCAGCATTAGGCCAATACATCTACGTAGTCGGCGGCTACGACGGCTCCGCGCAACTATCCTCCGTAGAGCGCTACGACACGGAGCGCGGTGTGTGGTCCACCGTAGCACCCGTGCCCGTAGCACGGTCTGCGCTCAGCCTTACAGTACTCGACAACAAACTATATGCCATGGGTGAGTGTAGCATTACAGCTCGTAGCTGTAGCAGCTACGGCGTAGAGCGCTACGACACGGAGCGCGGTGTGTAAATGAATGAATAACACGGCGCTCCCATACATAACCCTTTTTTTTTGCGTCAGACGATGTGCTTCGTCACATATGTTCCTGGTTTAATTCTAAGCATTTCTAGTCCGGGAGCCAGAAAAAAAAGTGAAGAACCGCGGGAAGTGGGGGTTTCCAAGATGGCTGCCGCCAATCATCTTTTAAAAAAATCCTATCTCGTCCTGGTGGGCAAGTTTGGTATCAAATCCATATAAATCGAAGCCGTAGAATTTGTTTCTTGTACTACTTCTTTTCTATTTCATAATAATTTTAGAAGAAAAACGTAAAAATGTGAAAATGGTGGTTGAAGATTTTTGCTATGTAGGCTAATAAATTTTTAAATGTGACAAAATATGACAAATAAAAATACTATCATAAAGTGTGATTTATGTGGATTCTAAAAATAAACACATTTAATAATGTTTAATGCAAAAAGACCGTGAAAAAAATTAAAAGACTGCAGTCTGGGCAGTGGCTGAACACGCGCTATGTGGCGTTAAACTTACAAAAAAGTCGAGCATGAGTTTTTGCATGCTCATTTATCATCACATCAGCCTACTTTAGTCCATTACTGGACGGTTGGCTTTCCCAGGGTATGCCACAAGACGATCTTCGGTTCTTGCCTTCTTTCTACTTCTAGTCAATACAAAGCCACTGCAGCCGCTTTCTTATAAATCACCGGTCCCTCACGGCGTCCGCTATGCTTGCCCAGATATAATCTCTATTCAAGAACGCGTACCTGAAATCCACCGTCCATCGCAACGGTTATACGACTGATCAATAGGTGTGCCCAGCCAACTGCTATTAGCTATACTTCTAGACGAAAACTAGATATCAAACTTTCAAGCAACAGTTTAAAGGTTTATAACAATTTGTCGATAAGAACCCGTTTCAATAAATTATAACTATTAGATAGGGTACTTCTAGACCATGTTGGTTATTTTGGCATCCGGTGCGGCAGATAATCTCATTCTGGGTTTTAGTAAGTTACTGGGATCCTAAGCATAGAACTTTCTATAAGTCTGTGAGGGACATGTAGCCGGTCGGCTACTTTTGCTGTCAGGTTCAACGTCTTGGCTATATCATTAGTTTTCATTTCATCATCATCATTTATTACTAGTAAAAGGCCTGATCGAATACCTTTGTTTTGAGGCATTTCGGCAAGGATGACTCTAGGATATGACGCAACTTTCCCTGTCTAGGCAAACTGCATTCTTCTGGTGATTTAAGCCTCAAAATTGTGACCAACCAACCGTATGCCTTAGGCATACATTTGGAGCGGGGCGTAATTTTACTTAATGAAATACATTCCAACGACCGCCTCAGGGATAATGTGTTAAAGCTTTTTTATCTCATGTTGACGTACGAAAAAGGCGTAATAATTATCAATATATTTTTATTTTAAGCCCAAGCACTTCCCAACCGTGACAGAATGTATAAATTATAATTAGCTATTGATTACCATTGACTGACTGTATTGACTAGCAATGTTAGCCGAGTACCATTGACTTACACATATACATATATCACAAAAAGATACTACAAGAGGATCACTTTTTAAAATTACCCTGTATGACAATAATGGACATACACAACTCAGAGCCGGTAAACAGTAGACTCAAGAACAGATACTTAAATTTATCATTTCAAAAAATTTGGTTTCGTGCGTGGAGGGCACGTTGAGCTGTCGGTCTCGGTTGCTATCTATGAACTTAAACGGTGGTCGTTACACATTCATGTCAGAAACTCTGCTACTTGTAAAATTGTGACACCGGGGTCCATCGGATCGTTGGATGACTCGGCGCCTCACATGAGGATATTGAGATAGTACTAACACCTCTTTGCGCACCAAGCAGACCACTACGCCACATTGCCACGTCGTTTACGAAGAGGGACAGACAGCCAGCTGCCCAGAGAACATCCCACTAATGAAAGCTATTATTTGCCAGCACATACTTCGGGCAATATACCAAGAAGTTCATGACTGTCTTGGGATAACCCTCAGTGCCGGTCTAAACGTTTCTGTGTTATTTTTCTTGGGGCCAAAAAATGAAAGACAATGGTAGACTCCTCTTTGTTCAGATTTACCAGATATAAAGGTTAGTACCTGCAACTCGCCTGTTGCATACGAGCAAAAAAGGTTGTCTTTGCTGCATTCACATTTTCTTTAAAAGAAAGTTAAAGTTTTCTGATCTATATCTGTGTGCTGGAAACTGTGGTCATCTTTTTTGCATGTACCTACCTATACAGGGCGTAACAGAAAGGATATAACAAGCCGAAAGGAGGTCAAGCTACAAATGAAACTGAACAACTTTCCCCGTGGAACATGGACCGAAATATGAAAATAAAAATTGCACCTCCCATACAAAATCTACGATCAGCTGATTGATTTACTATGGGAGGTCCAATTTTTTTCTCCATATTTCGAGCCATGTTCCATGGTGAAAGTTGATCAGTTTTATGAGTGCCTGCACCTCCTTTCGGATGGTTATACCCTTTCTTTTACTCCCGGCATAAATTACTTATTTTATGTGTTATAAATCTCGACTTGTTTGTAAGATTAACGCCACATAGCGCGTGTTTAGCCACTGCCCAGACTGCAGTCTTTTAATTTTTTTCACAGTATTTTTGCATTTAAACATTATTAAATGTGTTTAATTTTTTAATCCACATAAATAACACTTTATGATAGTATTTTTTATTTGTCACTTTTAAAAAATTATTAGCTTACAAAGCAAAAACCTTCAACCTACATTTTCACATTTATACGTTTTTCTTCTAAAATTATTATGATAAAGAAGACAAATAGTACCAGAAACAAATTCTACGGCTTCGATTTATATGGATTTGATACCAAACTTGCCCTACCAGCCACCAGGACGAGATAGGATTTTTTTAAAAGATGATTGGTGGCAGCCATCTTTGAAACCGGGGGGGTTCCCGCCGTTCTTCACTTTTTTTTCTGGCTCCCGGACTAGAAATGCTTAGAATTAATCTAGGAACATATGTGACGAAGCACATCGTCTGACGCAAAAAAAATGGGTTAAAAGTGTTACTCCCTTCACTAATAATAATAAGTAGCATTTTGAAAGTTTGTCTTTTTTCTAGGCGGTTACGACGGCACATACTTCCTGGACATCGTGGACGTGTACGACCCGGCGACCGACAGTTGGTCGACCGGCACCAAACTGACGTCTGTCAGATCGGGCCACGCGTCCGCCGTCTGCTACCAGCACTGCGCGCCGCATCCGGAGCGCGGCAATGTCGCGCAACAAGGTACTCAATACTCAAATGTTTATTGCATACCATGTGTTACATATAGGTGGTAGAAAATACAGTTTGTAAGGCGAGGCAGTTTGTAAGGTATCTATGCATGAAATCAAGTGTTATAATACACAGACACACATACGTACTGACATATCGTTACATTTGCGCCCAATGAATGGTCGGTTTATCACTATTAAGTTTTGCGACATGTCAGTTTAGTGACTGTTCAGTTTTGAGACTAGCCAGAATTGTTACTAATCACATTTATGGCTTGTCAGTTTTGATACTAGTCAGTTAGAACTCTTATCAGTTTGGTAACTAGTAATTATAGTGACTAGTCAGTTTAGTTACTAGTCAGTATTGTGACTAGTCAGTTTAGTTACTAGTCAGTATTGTGACTAGTCAGTTTAGTTACTAGTCAGTATTGTGACCAGTCAGTTTAGTTACTAGTCAGTATTGTGCCTAGTCAGTTTTATTACTGGTCAGTTTGTATCATGACATCGTGGACGTGTACGACCCGGCGACCGACAGTTGGTCGACCGGCACCAAACTGACGTCTGTCAGATCGGGCCACGCGTCCGCCGTCTGCTACCAGCACTGCGCGCCGCATCCGGAGCGCGGCAATGTCGCGCAACAAGGTACTCAATACTCAAATGTTTATTGCATACAATGTGTTACATATAGGTGGTAGAAAATACAGTTTGTAAGGCGAGGCAGTTTGTAAGGTATCTATGCATGAAATCAAGTGTTATAATACACACTCGCACAGACACACATACGTACAGACATATCGTCACATTTGCGCCTAATGAATGGTCGGTTTTATCACTATTAAGTTTTGCGACATGTCAGTTTAGTAAATGTTGTTACTAATGAGATTTATAGCTTGTCAGTTTTGATACTAGTCAGTTTGAACGCTTTGGTTACTAGTAAGTATTGTGACCAGCCAGTTTAGTGACTGTTCAGTTTTGAGACTAGTTTGATTTGTTACTGATCCAATTTATAGCTTGTCAGTTTTGATACTAGTCAGTTTGAACACTTATGAGTTTGGTTACTAGTAATTATTGTGACCAGTCAGTTTAGTTACTAGTCAGTATTGCGACTAGTCAGTTTCATTACTGGTCAGTTTGTATCATGACATCGTGGACGTGTACGACCCGGCGACCGACAGTTGGTCGACCGGCACCAAACTGACGTCTGTCAGATCGGGCCACGCGTCCGCCGTCTGCTACCAGCACTGCGCGCCGCATCCGGAGCGCGGCAATGTCGCGCAACAAGGTACTCAATACTCAAATGTTTATTGCATACAATGTGTTACATATAGGTGGTAGAAAATACAGTTTGTAAGGCGAGGCAGTTTGTAAGGTATCTATGCATGAAATCAAGTGTTATAATACACACTCGCACAGACACACATACGTACTGCAATATCGTCACATTTGCGCCTAATGAATGGTCGGTTTTATCACTATTAAGTTTTGCGACATGTCAGTTTAGTAAATGTTGTTACTAATCAGATTTATTGTCAGTTTTGATACTAGTCAGTTTGGGTACTTATCAGTTTGGTTTCTAGTCAGTATTGTGACCAGTCAGTTTAGTTACTAGTCAGTATTGTGACTAGTCAGTTTTGTTACTAGTCAGTATTGTGACTAGTCAGTTTGGTTACTAGTCAGTATTATGACTAGTCAGTTTAGTTACTAGTCGGTATTGTGACTAGTCAGTTTTATTACTGGTCAGTTTGTATCATGACATCGTGGACGTGTACGACCCGGCGACCGACAGTTGGTCGACCGGCACCAAACTGACGTTTGTCAGATCGGGCCACGCGTCCGCCGTCTGCTACCAGCACTGCGCGCCGCATCCGGAGCGCGGCAATGTCGCGCTACAAGGTAACTATACATTAATCACGTGTGATCATGTGTTTACACACACTTACTTCACTACACTCGTAAACACACAAATATGTAAGATGTTACTGACCACTGAGGCGGTCAAGTAGACAATTCTTTTATATTCAATAATTTGCAGTTCCAACAACATGGTGGATGGATATTGACTAGTCAGTATTGCAACTAGTTAGTTTTGTCGCTAGTCAGTTTTGTTACTTGTCAGTTTTGAGCCGAGGCAGTCTAGTGACTGTGACTGTTAGTTTATCACTATTCAGTTTTCATGTACTATTCTAGGCTAGAGACTAGTCAGTCAGATTGTTACTAATCGGTTTATAGCTTGTCAGTTTTGATACTAGTCAATTTGAATACTTATCTATCAGTTTGGTTACTAGTCAGTATTGTGACTAGTCAGTTTTATTACTGGTCAGTTTGTATCATCATGACATCGTGGACGTGTACGACCCGGCGACCGACACTTGGTCTTAACTACGCATGAATCATGTGTTTACACTTAATTACCTCACTACATTCACACACACACACATACACCTACTAACTACTCAGTATAGCGATTACTTAGCTTTGTTACTTGTCAGATTTGCGACTATAATAGTGACTGGTCGGTTAGTGATACTATGATATTTTTTTACTTATTTTTTTATCACTATTCATGTCAGTTTAGTGACTGGTCAGTTTTGCTAACTAGTCAGATTTGTTACTAATCATATTTATGGCCTATCAGTTTCTACTAGTCAGTTTGAATATTTATCATTATCACTTTGGTTCCTATTCAGTTTTTTACTAGTCAGATTGAATACTAATCAATGAATTTGGTTATTAGTCCGTGTTGCGACTATTCAATTTTGCGACTACACGCGTATGTTTTTTAATATCATTGATCCTTACGTACGTGTTGAAGCTGCTTTAAAAAAAACTTCTTTTGTTCACAGGTACATCAAAAAGCACCGACGACGTACCGATGGCAAATAATATAATTGGGACGCTTACTAATTCAAGACTGTGCTCATAGCATCCACCAGTGACTCAGTGATATATCAGACATTCCCTAGTGTTTACGTGTAAGTGAATTGGATAATGTTAGTATTAGTAGGTGGAATTTAAAATTGGATATCGAACTGACAAAAAGTATAAGGGAATTTAGGCAGATCCTTAGAATATACGGGGTTATTTTTTAATCAGTGCGCAAACTTTGCAGGGTGTTTCTACTCGTAAGTATAATCAATTTTTACTATTCGACCACCTGCGAATTCGAAAAAATAAATTGAACGTTCCATAGAAAAATTCAGACCTATTCGGCAAAAATGTATGGAACAACCAAATTTTTTTTTTTAGAATTCTCAGGTGGCCGCGTAGTAATAGTTGTTCAAAATCACGAGTAGAAACATCCTGCAAAGTTTGCGCACTGACTAAAAAATAACCCTTTATGCAAGCTATAGAGTGCGCGTATCGCTCCGCGCCGAACTGTCAAACCTAAGCAGTTGTGCCAGATACATATGTCAATGAAATAGGTATCATCATCATCTTCCTGCCCTTATCCCAACTACTTGGGGTCGGCGCAACACGTTCTGTACACATGTATATGAGAAGTAATAGAGGATCAATAGTGTTGTCACTAGCGTTTTGGTACTGATGGACAGAGAGGTTGTGTTTTTATACTGCTCGGGTAACTTTTTAGGCGCACTCTTTATGACTTGCTTAATATATACTCTAAACTTGTGCCCTATTAGATCTTTTTTTTTGCTATAGTGATTGATGATGATACAAAATATCCTTGCAGCTAAATGAATGCCTTTGAATAATGTTTATACAATTATATGCCAATTTAATTGTACATAGGTATGCATACAATGCAATATAAATAAGATTGTTAAATAGACGAAAGTGACGGATTTGTGAATTCCATTAATTTATGAAATAATCATACAATTATGATTTGTGTCTATTAAGAGTACCATGCATTACAAAGAGTAACTGCCATCAATTTAATTGTTTAAGTTTAATTTTTAAGGCGTCACACATGGCGAAGATGCAGTAATTTTTATTATGATGCTTTGGTATAAAATACAACAGCCAGTCTAACAAGCCGAGATGTAAGAAATTTACAACAACTTATATTAATGTATCACTAATGGCTAAGATTAAAACGTGTTTAAAAAAAAATGACTGTCACAAAAATGATGTAATGGTATATTTTGCATCTTAAAATACGTACATCGCTCAGCATCTTATAATATCTCCTCTCCTCTTGTGTGTGACGCCTTTTTAGTGGGAGAGCCGACTGCAGAAATGCCTATCTCATCAGGTACCACAATAGGCTAACTTTAGAACGTTAAATGACACGTAGGTCTGCCAGAGCCAATCCTGCCAAAAAATTAAAATAGTACATATTATTTGATAATTTTTCATCTGTAAAATTTATGTCTAATAGTAACCGCATCAAAGTGCTGGCATCAGTTTACCATTGATAAATTTGGTAAAAAAACTTGGTCTGCCAGTGCGCACTCTGCTGAAAGTGCTTGGCAGACTACTCCAAAAGTGCCCTTCCAGCACCCATATAATAAATCTTATCATCGCACTGGCAGACCACGCTATTTTTACATAATTTATCAATGGTAAACTGATGCCAGCACTTTGATTCGGGTACTTTTAGACAAAACAGATGAAAAATTATTAAAAAATATTGATTATTTTCACCTTTCGGCAGGATTGACTCTGACAGACCTACGTTTTTCGACTTGTTTACGTGTCAGTTAACGTTCTAAAGTTAGCCTATTGTGGTACCTGATGATATAGGCATTTCTGCAGTCGGCTCTTCCATTATTTTATTGTATAGATATGTAAGTGTTATTGTAAATATGTATAAGTAAAATGTTAAATCAAAATAAAGACTGTCATGGGAAATAGTAAACTTTTATTTTACAAAACTTCCACTTTCGCGTAACCTTGCGAAACCGGCACACTCTTTGCCTTATTAGAACATCTGCTATATACAATATGTACATAATCAATTTAAGAAGATGGAAAACTAACATAACATAACTTACAGTTACAGTCTTAGTACATTTATCAAAAGTATTCTTATCATAACCTATGACTGCTGATTTGCACATTCAGCATAAAAGTAAATACTTCGTCGGTAGATATTTTTGTAGAAACGTAAACTACTACCTACAGAACTACCTACTTATAAGCACAATTTTGAGCCTTTGCAAACGAAGAAGCACTTAAGAATTTATTTTGGCTAAATCCATTCTTTTAGGTGCATAATGTCCATTTTGCAAAATGTCTAGTGGTGAAAAAAATTTCAGTTTGCATAAAAGGTCCAGTCTGCATAATGACCAGTTTGCAAAATGTCCAGTTTGCAAAAATGTCCAATTGCAAAATGTCCAGTTTCAAGATGATTATATTTGAAAAGTGTCCGGTTTGCAAAAATACAATTAGCGAAATTAGGGGTGAGTTCAGACCATGAAATCGAACAAGTTTCCCCAAAACACATGGGGGTCAGTGACCTAGTATTTCATATAAACTGGACTTATTGCGAATTGGACATTCTGCAAACTGGACATTTTGCAAAATGTACATAATGTACCTAAAGGAATCCATTCGCCAAAGGCAAGGATCCTAATATGAATATAGATACTATAACTTACTTATTAATAACAATAATAAATAAAACCATAATTCTACTTTCCACTATGTACAAAGAATGTAACGTTAGTTGTACACATAAACAGTGTAAAGTACATTTCACTATTTTCTTTGGCAGATACATAATTCTAAGTAAGAGTTAAAGAAAATATCAAGCTTTGCGGATTAGTGTTCCGAGTATTATTAATTATACACAGGACATGGCAACTATGACATGGTATTTGCCGTAAAGCTTATACATGTCCCCGGGCTACAGCTACTTTACTTACGCCGAGACTGCCGCATACACTATTTAGAATACAGATGGTATGATATGCCTATATTTTTCACATTATTTTTTAGAAATCTTTTTCTTTCATAGGGCGCCAAAATTAACTTTTATACAAGGCTACGCTACGCCCCTGAGATCATGGCAGTCAAAAAGAAGTGATTTAAACTTTCCTGGCTCTTCTTCTTCTTCTTACAAATATTCTAACATCAGGCACGTCGTCATTTTGATCTTCAGTGGAGACCCCATTGGACAAAGTTGAGCGGTCGTCGCGGGAGGAATCGTCTTTGTGTAGCTCACTGGAGTTACAACTACTGGACTGCACTTCCGCTTCTAGTTGGAGTAAAAGCCTCTTGTGAGGCGTAGATGTTGCTAAAGCTATAGGTATGGCTTCAGTTATTTTGGTTGCTGAAGTTAGTGCTATAGTTTCGATTTTATCGGCTAGTTTATTTGTTTGCGGTTCTTCGATCTCGGGTTGGACACCTGAGGATATTACAACTGTTGTAACAACTTCTGGTTCTTTGGTTTCGACTGCATTTGATACTTCCATATTTGGTGTTATTTTTTTCACACACACTGGTGTGCTATCCGTATTTTCCTGTTTGTTTGAGTTAGGCATTTCTTTCTGATTAGATATGGGAGCTGTATCAATATTTTCACTATTTTTATTTAAATGTGTAATTTTCGTAACGGCACTATTATCTTTTTCTGTTTGAATAGCTAAGGCAGCATCATTTTCATTTTTGCTCTTCTGCGGTAGTTGTTTCGAAACAGACACATGAATAGAATCATTTTCTACATTCTTGTCCGGTAATGGTAAACTGATTTTACAGATTATTGACTTTGGTTTCTCTTTGCCTTCATTCGCAGATTCATCCGTCATAGACGAAGTAACCGGCGGTTCAGTTGTTTCTAGTTCTGTTGTCCTCAACGCATGTACATTGACGTATACAGCGTCCTGAGCGTCTTCGAAAATAGGCACATATTTATCAGTTGGTGCTTCTGCGATTCCTAAATCTTCAGGAGTTATTAGACTACTGCTGTCTCCAAACAATTCAGGGAACTTCCCTTTTGAAGACTTGGTTTTTGTTGCTTTCTTTTCCATATCTTTAGATTTTTCTGTTTCATTAGTACTGGTTACAGCGTGTTTCGTAACAGCTTTCTTTCTCGTTTTCCTGGTACTTTTCTCATCAGGCTGCTTTTCAGTACAATTTTCTTCTTTTTTCTGATTGCTATCTTTTTCATTCTTTGATTTCCTTGTCTTCTTTTCCGTCACTGTTTTGACAGGTTTAGCAGTTTCCTTTTCAGTCTCCGCAATTTTCTGGTTTTCGCTTTTACTTAAAGGTTTTTCTTTTACCTTTTCTTTCTTGGTCTGTTTTTGAACTACATTATCCATAGTTTCGTCACTTAACGCTAAATCTCCTTCAACTAACTCTTTGGCCGACATTTTTCGCCTTCGTAAATGACGACTTTCGCTCGGTTTTTGCTCTTGGGCTTTTGCTGTGTTGTCTTGGGTGTCATTATCTGTGCTCAATTCATCAACTTTTGGCTTCGGTTCAGAAGGTTTAGCTGTAGTAATAACATCGGTGGCTACCGCCGCCACAACTGTTTGAAATTGTTGAAACAGCGCTCCTAATGTGAGGGGTGGAGTGTCTTTCTTAGCTTCAACGTTTGAAACGCGTGAGATTTTATACTTTACAGGCGGTAGTTTACGCTCTTCTGGATTAACTACGACATCTTTATTACCCACATCAACCTTTTGTTGACCATTAGTTGTATCTCTTTTATGTTCAACATTCTCGACTTGCTTGTCAGCTCTCGCTTCGATTTGTTTAATCCTTTCAGTTTCATACTCCATATGAAAGTTTCTGGAGAGATAATCTGCCATTCGCAAATCACTGCTCTCAGCTTCCTCTGATATCATAGAACTATTAGAATTAGGATTTTCTATATCCGCGTAAATATCATGCACCATTTCATCAGTAATTTGAACAGGATTTCGCAAAGCCTGCGGTACATCAACACGTGGAATGTCCCACGTGGATATATCAATGGGTATTAACTCTACATTTCGTCCAGTTGCTGTCGTGATTACGACTTTATCGCCTTCAATGCCTTTACGATACTTTTTACTCGTAATTCTTGGATCTTCGAGATATGTTGCGGCCGTGTTCATAATTTCTGAAAACAAAAACAAAATAAAGTAGAAACAGTTCAGTTCATGGGCTGAAGATGGTTTGAATTTAGAGTTTAAAGGCTTACCTTTCGGTTTGTTAGAGGTCGGGGTTGTAGGTGGTGCTTCTAATGGCGGGTTATCAGGAGACTGGCAAGAATTCGGTTGCATATGCTTAGCGAATTCGGGCAAAAGTCGATCTTCTACGGATGATGGTGCTTTAGGCTTTATAACTTCTGGTGGAGCTATAGGCTTTATTACTTCTTCAATGAGATTCCTGGCACGTATCAGTGGATCATCTACGATAGTTTGATCTTTCAGGGTCTTGACTTCTTCAGTAGGTGTCTTGGCAGGTAACTGTTGACCTTCCCCAGTTGGTTGTTGTAGAGCTTTAACTTCTCCAAAAGGTTTATTACTAGAGTCCGTTCTGGCGCGTTTGTTACTAGGTTCATCGCAGTCACTGATAGCCTCGCAATCACTGACGACCGTATTCATGGTTGGTTTCACATGTCTATTACGGTCCTCCCGAGATTTACTTCTACGTTTACGTCTTTTCTTTCCTTTAGTATCTATTTTTTGTACTTCTTCGTCACCGATTCTTTGATTGTTTAGTTTGTCTCGTAAATCAAAAGTGTCTACTCTTTCTATACGCATCTCAAGTCTTTCTTCCTGATAAACCTCTATTTGAGTAAGATTACCTTCGTGAGCTGGATATCTATGTCTATTTTGGTCTTCCTGAGAAGTGTCTCTTTGAACACGATTTTGTCTTTCAAAAGCGGCTCTTTGTTTTTCAATTTCGTAAACCTCTTTTTGTCTAAATCGTTCATCATGGGAGTTACTTCGTTTCTTCGATCTCTCTTCATGAACGCCATATCTCGTCCTACGCGTTCTTTCAGGATAATCATCAGTATCCTCTTGGGAATGCCTGCCTTCTTGGTCTTCCCTTTGAGGATACCGATCCGGTTTGAACTGGTCTCTTCTGGAGCGGCGGCCCTCGTCCCGGTCGTAGTTGGGTCTGCGGTCGCGGAAGTGACGCGCAGAGTCGAAGCTTTCCCGCGGAGGACTTACTAGAACTCTATTATGCCTGAAACCCTCATCTCGATCGTCTTCTTGATAATCTCTTGTCACGCGCCGATTATTTTCTGGACTAAAATGTCTCCTATTTCTAGACTTATCTCTGGGGATCCTATATTTATCGTTGAATCTGTTCATTTTGAACGTCTCTCGTGAAGACTCGTGGCAACTGGAGTATTTTTCGTCGATTCCTGAAGTTTCTGATACTTTGTGGATTAGTTTGTGCCTGTCGAAGTATTTTCTGGTTTTGTCTTCTCTTGGGGGCCTCTCTCGTTTGCCATTATCTGAACATTCAGCTTCGTATTCTTCATCCGAGCTAAATGTTACCTGTTTACTGGAATGGAAAGACAGAAAGTAAAAACCTGATGCCACTTTGTACGCCCAAAACTGTATACACATTTAAAAACATCATGAAAGCTGGCTAAATATCATCAAACAAACCACCTACCTCAAAACAGGCATCGATTTTCGCCGCTGTTTCAAACTCAGCGGTTTCTTTCCTTTAGGGTTGTTGCTTTCACTTATTTTTTCGTAGGGTTCTTTGCTAAGCTTATTCTCACTATTGACTACTTTGTTTGAATCATCTGTGTGCCCACTGGATACTGTGTCTGGAGTTGGTATACGGTTTTCGTCATTCCTGTGTACATATTATCAGTAAACAGATTAATTTATGTATTTTTTTAATCTTTGAACAACAATGTCAGGTAAACTAAACGTATATTCGCCAGGAGGCGCATATTTGAAAAAAAAAGCACGATAGTCTGCAAAGAGTGGCCGAAACCACTCATATTTCATATTACACTTTCTACTTGGTGTCCCACTCGAAGAAGAAGAAGACTACTCAAATTTGTATATGAGAATAAGTTAGGGGATATGTAAATGGATTTGTTTATGCAGTAGAATGTGTAAAACAAGCACTAATTAGTTAGACACTTTGTGGCAGACTTCCGTACACAAAATAGTTTCAAATTATACCTCCTGTTTCTGCTTGATCTATTGGAGAATTGCTTACCTAAATCTCTCTGGTTCATTTTTCTTTAGGTCAGAGTTGTCTTTTTTATTATTCTTCCCAAAGTCCGAATCATCTTTTTTCCCTTTTTTATTATTGAACTTCTCACTGGCTCTATTGGCCAAACTCCGTTTTAATATAGCATAACTCCTGTCTGAGTTTTGTATAGAAGCAAGAACCAGCTTGTCTTTTCTGAAAAATAAGTATTTATTGCAACAAATTTGTGGATTTGTTGTAATTTTTTATTTCCTTAGTGGAATAACAAACATAAATTATAAAATATATCTTCTGAAGTGTGGGTAGTAAGGTTCATAATCTTTAGCTCACTGGAGAGTGGGAGCCAAAGGGTTGAGTGTTAATTAATTATTATTAGCTTACTTCTTTTCGCTTTCTTTGGGTCAAATGTCTGTATTACACATGTTTTAATGAAGAATCATACTTTAATTTTCCCTTATTTCATGACTCAAACACCAAATAACAGGAACATTACCAAATGAAGAATGAATGATATTTGTGTAACTAAAGTAAGAACTTGCTGACAATGTAACCTGACAAATTCAAGAGCATTATTATGTATTTGTTTATTATACCCTGGCTCTGTGACATTATTATTATGTATTATATACTCCTCATCAAAAAAAATCGAGACACTTTGAAAGTTTAGGTTTTGTTTGAATCAAATTATCAGATATTCAGGAATACATTTTTGATATAGTTTAATAGTGAGTATCAAGAGGTTTATAAATCATGACATGAATATTTCAAATCCAATTATAATGTTCACAGGTTTCGTGTTTTCTTTGACAATGCCTTCGAAAAGTGTCTCGGTTTTTCTGATGGGAAGTGTATATAACTACTATGTCAAAATAATATTACTTACTCTGCATTGAGATTTGTAATAATTTGGCTTTTCCTCTCAATCTCAGCTTTGGCCGTTTTAAACAATGATGAATAATTGCTTTGAAGTATTTTGTACTTTTCGTTGACATTGTCCAAATCCTGAAATAAATTCTAAAATATCAATGCCATCTATTCACAAACAGCAATACAGAAGCATGGAAATGTAGTAGAGAATGTTAGTTTTTGCATGGTGACTGTTAGTGAGCAATGGTTATATGTAGGTACATAGGCAGTGTTTACACCTAACCTAACCTAACCTAAACATATGAAACCTTAAAATCAAATATGGTTTATGAGCCAACTTCCATTAGCATCCAAGACAAACAGAATTTTTTCCTTTCTTTTTTATTTTGTATTAGGAAGATTTACAGACATTTAACTGTATATTACAAGATGTAGAATATTACAATGCTTTTAACAAATCTCTGCAGATATCCTTACAACAGTCAATTTATAACCCTCCCTCCACTTTAATCTACATTTTGAATTTTTGTTTAGACAAAGAGTGCAACTCTTATGTCAGCCACAACTTATAGTAGAATTGTAATAATATCCAATAAGAACTATGGTTGGTGCATGCTAAACTTGGACAAAAGTTCATCAAACATACAAACTGATGCAAACCATGAGGTAACAGGTCAGTTTGGGTCAGTTAGTATGAAGGATCAATGAATTTTTGCCAGAATGAAAGCGGGTATTTCTTGGGAATGTTTTGGGGACCAGGTGACTATGCATATATAGGGTTACATTAAATTAAGTACAAATCTCTTGAGGGTGTAATCTACTCACAAAACTGAACAACTTTTGTTTGAAACTTTTCTTCGAAATATGAAAAAAATTGGGCCTCCCAAACAAAAATGCTGAAAAAGTGTGTCACTTAGTATGGGAGGTCCAATTTTTATTTTCATATTTTGAAGAAGTTAAAATAGGGGATGCAACATCACAATTATACAGCATTCAAGCTTCTGTACCCCAGGGTTCAGTTCTTGGCCCTGTGCTGTACTCGATCTATACTGCAGACCTACCTTGCACAGATAAAGTCGTCACAGCAACCTATGCTGATGACACAGCATGCCTCTCAAGCCATAAAGATCCTAACATTGCATCGCAAAGACTACAAACACAATTAAACAAAATTGATGAATGGCTACTCCAGTGGAGAATCAAATCAAGTGTGACCAAATCAGTACAAATAACATTTACTTTGCGCAGAGGAGAATGCCCACCAGTAACCATGGGAGGACAACCATTGCCAATGGAAAAGTGTGTTAAATACCTCGGTTTACACCTAGATAAACGGCTGACCTGGGCAGAACACATAAAAACAAAAAAAAATCAAGCACAGCTTCAGTGCCAAAACCTGAATTGGCTCATGGGAAGACACTCTCCTTTATCTTTGAACAACAAATTACTGGTATACAAGTGCATAATAAAACCAATATGGACATATGGAATACAACTCTGGGGCTCTGCCAGTAACCTAGGTACCTTTCCTGAAGCATGGAAGACTGCTGTAATTAAACCTCTACCTAAAAACAATCATCCCGCCGAATATAAAGATTTGAGACCGATAAGCATTTTGCCATTTTTATCGAAAATTTTAGAAAAAGCAGTTAGCATGCAAGTATATAAATATATTGAAGAAAATAATATATTACCATCAAAACAGTCCGGATTCAGGAAAGGCCATAGTACAGCTACAGCATTATTAGAAGTAGTTGACGACATTATAGCTGCTCAGGATAAAGGAGAAGGGACTATTCTGGCCCTGTTAGATTTTTCACGTGCGTTTGACACAATTAATATCTCTCTTCTACTGTCCAAACTTGCCTTCTATGGGTTTGATATTAACGCTATTAAATGGTTCTCTAGTTATCTTACTGGTCGCACTCAATTGGTTGAGCTTCAGAAGCCTGACGGATCGAAGATAGTCTCAAATATTGCACCAGTAAAAAGAGGAGTTCCGCAGGGGTCCATTCTCGGTCCAGTGCTATATATTTTATATTCCGCTGATATTATTTCATGTTTTAAATATTGCAATTACCACATTTACGCTGATGACCTTCAGCTTTATATGTCATTTAAACCTGGTCACACCAACTTTGCAGCTAACAAAATTAATGAAGATTTAGAGCGCATAGCCGAATGGAGTGATGCAAACTGCTTGGTGATTAATCCTGCAAAATCTAAGTTTCTTGTTTTGGGATCTTGTAAACAAAGAGCAGAGATTATAGCGGCTGGCCCTGTTATATCAGTAAAAAACGGATCCGATTCAAATGGTTTTTGAAGCTCGAAATCTGGGGGTTTTAATGGACGGGAAATTACATTTCGAGAATCATGTTTTGTCGACTATACGTAACTGTTTTTACCGTTTAAAGGTACTTTATCGAGTTCGTAATTATTTAGATGTTGACTTACGTATAAAATTATGTGATTCTTTAATCCTCTCGAAACTTAATTACGCTGATACGGTGATAGGGGAATGTTTACTCGCACGCACTAAAAAAGTTATACAAAGACTGCAGAACGCATGTGCCCGTTTCTGTTTCCCTATACCTAGGCGAGCTCATGTCACTCCCTTCCTTAACAATAACAATTTAATGAATATGGCGTCAAGGCGCTCATTACATTTCGCTACCTTGCTTTTCGGTGTCATAAAAAAACCAAATCCCAATATATTTATTCCAGAAACTTAACTTCTCTAACCGTCACATTAGGTATGCTAGTCGGCTTTCTAGCCATCAACACCGTACAACTGCATTTCGTGGCAGCTTCCGGTATGCTGCCACGAAATGCTGGAATAATCTACCTCCTCCCATAAGAAACTCAAAATCTATTAGTTCATTTAAATACAATCTTAAAAATACCTTTACAGGACCAAAACAATCGTAGACTAGCAGTTGTGCCTATTTTATTATTTATTAATTTTGCCCATTGTGCCCATTCATTTAAAATAAATTTAAAATTAGAATTACTATTTGTATATGCATCTACAGGTATTAGTTTTATAATAACAGTCTGATCTCATAAAATATTAGTTGATATGCTACCTGATCTCATTATTTTAATACTAAAATTGTTACTTATTATTTGTCATTGGTAATATTTTTTATTTTTCGAATTGTATTTTTATATAGTTACAATATTAAGTTAAAATATGTTACTTATGGATAACTAGTTTATTAAGAGTCTTGTGTTGACGCAATAATTTGGTTTCGCGGAAGACCAGCGCATTTGGAGTGCCCTGCGCAAGTAGGCTCTCCCAGTGCATTTTGCTGAGCGGAAACCTTTTTGTTACCACTCTTATGTATAATAATATTTTTGTGTTATTTGATGATTGTATTTGGTAACAAATAAACATTTTTTCTTTCTTTCTTTCTTTTCTAACTCTAACTTGGAGATCCTGCAAAGATTCCAAAATAAAGTGCTCAGAGAGGTATCAGGTGCAACATGGTACACAAGAAACACTGAGATCCACGAATACCTTGAAATGCCTACTGTGAAAGAGGAAGTAAAGAAATACAATTTGCGATACAAGGAAAGACTTAAAGAACACACTAACAAACTCGCAAGAGATCTGCTGCAACTTGATCAAAACATTCACCGTTTAAAAAGATGGTCGATTCTGTCACTTGACGAAAGAACCTAATACATAAACAAAAACAAAACCCTGGAGATGGTGTTCACTGGAATGCCACCCAATAATACATAAAACAAAACCGCCATACCATCTGATGAAGACTGGAAGAGTCGATTGCAGATAAAAACACAGAAAAAGAAAAAAAAAAAAAATTTTTTAAGAAAAGTTTCTAACAAAAGTTGTTCAGTTTTGTGAGTAGATTACTCCCCTAATAAATGTTTCTAATGACGACGGATTTATACAATGTTGTGGGATGTTCCCAATGAGGATCAGTCTTCATTGGAAACTTTTCGGAAACTATTATCAGATACAATGTCGCCGATTTTGTCGGGGAACCACAATGCACGACATACTCAATGTACAGCAGGTTAAGGCACGGCAGCGTATTGTACAGCAGATCATTGTACGACATGATGGATGGATGGTCTTGAAATACGGGCCCGGACCGATAATGTACAGGGGTGGAAATGGAATCAAAACAAATGACGTCACAGCGGATGTAGTGATGTGACAGTGTTGACTTTGATCGACTTATCGATTCATTATTCGAACATGACATGCAAGGCAACCCACGGAGGGGGGGACGGGGGGGGCGCAGCCCCCCGCAGTAAAAAAAACACATCCAACGCAAATCCAACACAGTAGGTTAGGTTAGGTTAGAACAGTGACCCCCTGGAGCGAACGAAGTGAGCGACCAAGCTTACTTAAGAACATATTTCATATAAAAACAATATCGATTAAGCTAGAAATGCATATGATATTATCGATCTAGTCACATCACTATTCTACCACAACACGTGATGTCTCCAACCATCATGTCGTGCAATCCACCCCCGTGCACTTTCGGTACGGGGTGATGGATGGCGACATTGTTTTGATTCCATCCACCATGTCGTGCTCCATCACGTCGTACATTACTCTGACGGCCAGTATTATGGTGTACAATACTATGTTGTACAATGTAGGGACTCATTTTGTCCCCTTACAGACACCAACTCTTGCCAATAATATAATTGATCTTCTAAAAAAGTTATAGCCACAGGTAACCTAATGCATGAAAAAGCAAATCACTTGCATATTGTGAATTCTTATTTGACCTGATAGAAAAGTTATAACCACAGGTAAAATCAATAAAAGCAAGAACCTAAACATATAAATTCCTGCTTGAAATTGTATTGGAAATTGCATTTAATTTATAGTTAGCCTACCAGGGGCTACTGGCCTACTTACATTATTTAAGGAAAAACCACAAGCTGAGATAGCATTTCAGGGATAAGCCGAGTATGAATGATTTGCATGAGACAGACTGAGATCAACACAAGAGCAAAGCATTTCAAGATGTAAAGTTTTGTTACTTACTTTTTGCATTCTTTTTATTTCTGCAGTAAATTCCTCGTTCTTGATCTTCAGCTCTCTGTTTTCTTTTCTCAGCTAAAACAATAAAACAGGAATCACTTGTGGGTGGCTGAATAGAAATGAGTAGAAAAACTATGCAAATGCAGTGTGCAAACATAGTATAGTTTTAGCTGCTTTATTCATTTTCTGAATAAATTTATGCACAAGACATGTAAATAATGCTGATTTTGGACATAAATCCCAATAAATTTTACAAAAATTGAGCAAACCTAAGCAAAATTGACAGTGGAATATTTGGCGCTAAAAAGGGCATACCTCCTCAAGCTCTTTCAGGTAGTTGTAGTTGTCCAAATCCTCGTACAAGTCGTCCATTGTGAAAATGATATTTAACTGATTTTAATGCTCCTTTTCTTATTACAGAATAACACTATAATTACTATTATTTATCACAAAAGAAAGGAAATAACACAAAATCCATTTCGACAAACGTCGTAGATTTGAGTTTTGACATTTGAATAGCAGTGTTGCCAGACTTTTTTTTTTTTTTTTTTTGTGTTTTGGCACTAGTCTTGACTTTGTGCCAGCTTCGAGTTTTTTTTATTTATGTAAAAGGTAGGGAAACTATACGCGAAAAAGATAGGAAAAAAATAAAGAACAGTTGGGAAAGTAAGGATAATTAAGGAATCTACATAAACTTAAACATATTAAAGCTTTATGTTATTAAATACAATAAAAGATGACAAAATATTACAATATTGTAAAGGATGTATCAATAAACAAGTAATACGTGTTGGAAAAGGAACATTAAGGGACTGCAGTGACTGCATAAAGATGGAACGATCATAAAGGGAACAGGAAAAGAAAATATGGTCCAAATCTCCAACATCATCTCCACACTCGCACATATTATTATTCACAATATTGAATCTTGCCAGGTGTGCCGGAGTACAAACGTGTCCCAGGCGCATTCTTATAATAACTGACGTAACAGTTTTGGATAACTTTACTTTGAAGAACCATGGTTTAACAGGAATAGCAGGCTGCATATTAAAGTAATATTTCCCCTTTAATTGACCACTCTCCGACCAAAGTCTATTCCAGGAGTCCCGAAGATAGACCTTGGGCAGAGTAACCAAATCATGGCAATAACTTATATACGGATATATGTCACCATCTTGCACCGCTTCCTTAGCCAACTTGTCAGCTTTTTCATTTCCCGCTATGCCGCAATGGCTAGGAATCCAGCAAAATACAACTGATAATCCTTTAGACATGCATAAACTCAGTTTTTTTCGAATATCAAATAAAATGGGATAGTATGGTTTCATTTTAAATGGAAACTTTTCTAACGCCTGAAGTGCACTTTTAGAATCTGAAAATACTACAGTCTTCTTAAAATTCGACAACAAAACTAACTCTACTGCTCTGAGAAGAGCATAACATTCTCCAGTAAACACTGATGATTCTGGGGGTAGTTTTACCTTAACTGTTAATTTTAACTGAGCCAGATAAACGCCCACACCAACATCGTCATTATTTGAAATCTTAGACGCATCTGTAAATATGTGATAGTAGTCGTCCCAGTTTTCATTGTCAATATTAGACAAAAAGGTTATATTAGCATTACTATCATTTCTCTCCACACCCAAATCATATCGAATGTTTGGGCGTATTAGCAAAGTTTCAAAATCAGATTCAAATAAACTCAAGGAATGGGAACGGTAAACTTGACTATTAATAGATAAAATTTTGCGATAACTTTGGACTAAGCAAGGTACTGATTTGTGTTGCCAATAACGAGCTGTTAAGATAAATTCGTCTAAGGATTGTAGTTTTGAATGTAAAGGATGATTCGAAAACTGGAAGGATTTGAACAAAAACCTATCGCTGAGATATTGACGTCTTAATTTTAATGGGGATTCACAACATTCAACCTGTAATGCATTTATTGGACTAGACTTCATTGCTCCTGTGATAATTCTGAGAGCTTTAGATTGAATTGAGTCTAGTTTCTTCAGCCCGAGTACACTACCATTACCCAAAAGAAAAGTGCCATAATCAAGAACAGACCGTATTAGTGCATTATACAAAAGTTTCATAGAGAAAGGGTGCGCTCCCCACCAAACTCCAGAAAGACAACGCAAAATGTTAATTAAACGTTCACATTTCAAAGCCACATACTCAAAGTGGGGCAATCCAGTAAGTTTGCTGTCCAATATAACGCCCAAAAATTTTGCACTTCCTTCAACCAGCAAAGGATGACAATCATAAGTAACTAAAACTGGTGGAATAGATCGCATTCTAGAAAACACCACAACTTTACTCTTTGCAACCGACAAATCCAGTCCATTACAATCAAGCCAACATTTAAGCAAGTCAAGAGAAGTACTCAATGAAGTGGACGCTTCTTCCAAAGAACTATTTACAGTGTACAAAAGAAGGTCATCCGCATACTGTAAGATATTACAAGAGTTATTTAAAGCTGACTCCAGATCGTAGGTGTATATATTATATAAAATTGGACTTAAAACCGAACCCTGTGGTAAACCTTTAGAAACGTTACGAGATATTTTAGAATTATCATCTATAACTACTGATATTAATCTTTGGGATAGTAAATTGATTATAAAATTCACTAGTATTGCAGGCACATTAAGAGTTATGAGTTTCCTTTGGAGAATGGATATGATAACATTGTCATATGCTGAGCTAATATCTAAAAAGGCAGCAATAACTGACTTGTTACATGAAAAAGCTAAGTGAATATCTGTAGTCAATATACTTAAATTGTCTAGTGTAGATTTTGCTTTCCTAAAACCATATTGAGTTTCAGATAATAAGTTGTTATGCTCAATAAACCATTCCAAACGATTCTTAACTAAATGTTAAGCTACCTTAGCAATTACAGACGACAGTGCTATAGGCCTGAAAGATTTTGCATCATTTGCAGGTTTGTTGGGTTTTTTAATGGGAATTACTTCTTGGGATTTCCAGAGTGGAGGAACATTACCAGATATTAAAACTGAGTTAATGATATTTAAATAATAATTTAATGAAGCGTCGCTTAGGTGCACTAAAAAAGAATATGGGATTCCATCTTCTCCAGGGGATGAATCTCTCACAGTTGACAAAACCCCCTTCAATTCATACATAGTAAACAATGAATCTGGGGAATATGAACTACTTGGTGAAGGTAAAAGTGGATACGGGATTAGACTTTCAGGAATAGTAGGAGGCGCCAAGTTATCCAAGAAATCCTCAATTACTGACGAAGGCAATGATAGTGGAGAAAAGTACTCATTAAAAGCCGATCTAAATCGTCTAATATTACGCCAAACTTCTGACGGACATGTCGAAGGGGAAAGAGAAGCGCAAAATGCTCTCCAGCCCTCTTGCTTTTTATTTTTAAGGAACTCTTGAGTTTCGCGGATAGTATTAGTTAGCATATCCAAGTTCTCATCAGACATGTTCTCAGCGTAAACTTTTTCAGCATCCTTTCTACTTTTTACAGCCTCAGAACACTGTCTGTCCCACCAAGGTGGAAGCGGAATCTTATTAAATGAAGGGTTTTTAATAGGGAATAACTGATCAGCTGCCTCTATCATGCATTGAGCCACAGCTTCAGAAGAAATAGCCTCACTACCTTCAACAACTTGGGGTAATTCTGATATTTTTGCTTCCACAAGGTTTTTAAATTGTATCCAATCCACGTTATTTAGTTTATATTTTAGGCGAGGGCTACGTTTTCGAGTAGTTGGGCATTGAATAGGACATGATATAATAAGTGGGAAATGATCACTTCCCAAAGTAGAAGGCAAAGGGTTCCAAGTAAAATTAGAGGCTAAATTAGGGGAACAAATTGACAAATCTACTGCGCTAATATTGACGTTAGGATTCGTACGCCTCGTTGGCGCACCAGTATTAAGTATGCATAAATTTCTGTCATCCAAAATTTCCAACAATCGCTCACCTTCAACATTTGTAAGACCACTACCCCAAGACTGGTGATGGCAGTTAAAATCACCCAGGACCAAACATGGACTCGAAACATCAGCTAATATACTATGTAATTCATTAAGTATATCTAATGAAGAACGAGATAAATAAATCGAGACAAAAGAAATATTTTGGAATTTTAAACCTACCACATTAATTATATCACTAAAATCGTGAGGCCGAAAATGAATCTGTGTAAAAGGTAAAATGTTTTTTATGAGTAGGTATAGCGACACCGCCATACCCGTCAGGTCTATCATCGCGGAGACAGGTATAACCCGAAATGTTAAAAACATATTCAGGTTTTAACCAAGTTTCCACTAACGCTATTAATATTGGATTAAATTTATTGATTAAGTAGATAAGGTCACTTTTTTTAGGTAGGTATTACACTCCTGCAATTCCACTGGATTATTTTGGAATCCATTAGGAATGTCTTTTAAAATACGCATGAGTTCAGTAACTGGGGCAACGTGGGACGGTTTAAAAAGATTAGATTGAATCAATGTACTGATAAGAGCAAGGATGGTGTTTATGATTGCGTCATATTTAGGGTCATTCTCTTTAGGAGCCAAAGCACAACCGTTTTGAGGTTCTGGTAGTTTGAATTCGTTTAGCAGCGCATTATGTGCTGCTCTGTCATACCCACTTTCTGTATTAGGAGGAGAACGTGGCTTTTTAAAAATAGTTTTTTTGTAAGAAATGCGAGGAGGGCTACTTGGGGAATTCTTTTCGGACTCAGTATGGTTCGATATCAAGACATCAGCATATGACTTTGATGCAGGTGGAAAAAGTTTACTCGCTTCTGCATATGATATACAACTATTTGCCATTCTTACTTTAATCTCCTTCTGACGTATAAACTCAGGGCACACTTTGCTAGTAGCAAAATGGAACCCACCGCACATTATACAAGATGCAGAATCTTCTTCTCTCTCGCAAGTTTCACCTGAGTGGTCTGCACCACATTTATAGCACCTAGGCTTTGTTGATCTACATAGGGCTTTCGTATGTCCGTATCTACAGCAGTTAAAGCACTGGATTGTGGGGTAAGTGTAAACTTCTACGGGTAGGGCATTATAGCACATGAACAGTCTTTTTGGTAGGACCTGGCCATCAAATGTAATAACTACCGACTGCGATGGTTTCCATGTAGCTTGACCATTAACTTGAACTTTATAATTCAATCTCCTTATCTTCAAAATTTTTCCATAACCAATGGGAGTGGAAATACTTTCCAAAATTTCTTCCTCAGTCCAATCAGCGGGCACGCCACGTACCAGTCCCATCCGTGTGATATTAAAGGTCGGAATAATAGCCTTGAATTTATGCATGACTAAAAGATCACTCTTTAAAAAATCGTTTGCGTCTTTGTAATTGGAAAAAGCAACGGCACAGCGGTTTCTGCCAATTCGTTTGACACTGCCGGGTACTATATTTTGAAAATTGTTTCTCTTTAAGAAGTTGCCGAATGTGATTGGGTGTAGGATGGTTGCACTATCAGGGGATTCTACTACTTTTTGTACGTGAATCAAATAGGGTGATGCATCTGTCTAAATATACTCACTGCGGCTAACCTGGCGAGAATCATGTTGATGCTGAATTTGATGATGACCCTGTTGTTTAGGTGAGCCTGAAAATTCACCTTGAGGTGTCATAGTAGAGTCTTTGGTAGGTGATGTTGGAGCGGGTTTCTTGTCATTTTCAAGAAAGCGTTATCATTTATATTCGGGACATAGGTTACCTTTTCATCAAAATAGTATTTTCCGTGTTACATTTGCAATAACTATCGCCAAGAGGCTGTCCATTAGCATTTTTCTTTTTCCGTTTTGAACATGTGCGACAAATTCGTAAGTAATTTGTTCGCTTTCGAGTACCTGACTTGGACGACGCCGAGGCTACTGAGCCGTCAGTATCCATCTTACTATCTTCAGCAGACACTACAGTTATACTAGCTCCCACAGGGAGATTCAGGCCTCCGAGGAAACCTGAACCCCCCCAATCATCGGGGTCAGGGGGATCTTTCATATGAGATCAATATTTACAAGTTATATGTACAAGAACTTACCAAATTATTTACACAAATACAAATATAGACACTAAATACTAGAAATATCTACAATACCACACTTTCCGCAACGTTTTTAACTACAAAAATGAATTTTAATTTCACCAAAAGCAAAAAGTGAACCTCCTAGCCGAAGTTTCCCGCGCTTTTTTTCCTTGCCAGACTTGTTAGACGCTTGACATTTGAGAATAGTTGGTTTACACTCCACATCTTATTTCATGCACGATGTTTACACTCTACGTGCTGTGTGGTGCCGGCAGAGTAGAATAGCACCACCCCCTCTCTTCCCGTGGGGGTCGTAAAAGGCGACCGAGGGATAAACCCGACCCTAAAAGCCAGGGAGAACCGTATGGTGGCGGTTAATCCACCACAAAAGCATTCCCAAGGAGGGTTGACGTCTGGTAGGCAGCCGGTCGTAAAATTAAGCCAAATCCTTTGCAACACGATTTTGTGTTCAACAAAACGTGTTGCGCCGACCCCAAGTAATTGGAATAAGGGCAGGAAGATGATGATGATGTTTACACTCTACTTTTGGGAAGTGTCTATATAGCGGGGCGCCCCACTCGATAGTCATTTAGGCTATTCACCGGGGCGCCCTGCTGAATAGCGCTTTGTCTCTGGATAGGCTATTGAGCGGGGCGCCCTGCTAAATAGCGCTTTGTCTGTGGTTTGGCTATTGACCAGGGTGCCGCTCCGCCGTTATTTCGACTCGTATGTAGGTATCATGGCATGGTAGGTATAAGTATAGGGCAAGTGTATCCACTTTGATTTGATTTAGTAAATCTATAAAGAAGAAATGGGTCAGGAAGTGATGAGGATGGGTGAGGAAGTGATGAGAGTTGGTGAGGAAGTAATGAAGATGGACGAAGATGGTTGAAGAAGTGATGAGGATGGATTAAGTAAGATGGGTAAGAAAGTGATGAGGATGCGTGAGGATGGGTGAGGAAGTTATGGTGATGAGTGAAAACATTATGAGGATGGATGAGAAAGGATTAGTATGGACTACTGGCGTCTTTTTTTCTAGTTAGACAGTATGTACCTATATGCGAGCGAGGTCAAACAAAACAAACACGTAAGTTTGTAATTGTCGTTCTGTTAAATAAAGACACATGAACACAGTATAATAGAGAACTAATTATCTACCTAAAATTTATTTCAATGACAGCCGATGTGGCGCAGTGGTTAGTATGCCTGCCTGCCACGCAAAGGTTCCGGGTTCAATTCCCGGTGGGGTCACTCACAAAGTTGATATAATATCACTTTGTGAATTTGTTCCCAGTCTGGTTAGGACATTGCAGGCTGAACCACCTGATTGTCCGCAAGTAAGATGGTTCCGTGCTTCGGATGGGCACGTTAAGCCGTCGGTCCCGGTTACTGTCTATGATGGCGGTCGTTACACAACCATGTCAGAGGCCTGCTACTTGCAGTAGGCAGTTGAAAAACTCTGACACCAGGGTTCATCGGTTCGTTGAACGACTCGGTGTCCCACACGAAAAGAAGAAGAAGAAGAAGAAGATTTCAATAAACCCTTTAATTATAAAAAAAACATAGATTTACTAAATCAAATCAAAGTGGATACACTTGCCCTGTAATTATACCTACCATGATACCTACATACGAGTCGAAATAACGGCGGAGCGGCGCCCCGGTCAATAGCTAAACCACAGACAAAGCGCTATTTAGCAGGGCGCCCCGCTCAATAGCCTATCCAAAAACAAAGTGCTATTCAGCAGGGCGCCCCGGTGAATAGCCTAAATGACTATTGAGCGGGGCGCCCCGCTATATAGACACTTCCGATAAATTGCCAACTCTGTCTACACTCTACAACTTCCTAAAAAGAAATTGAAACATTGTTTTGCGTGCGCTGCTTCTAGTGCGTGCTCTTTCATCTTCGTCTTGTATTATGGTAAAGAAATTACGAAAAACCACACAAATTCTGATATTAAAAGGATTAAAGTGGTTATGAAAAATGTATCCAGTTTGACAAGAAATCGTGTGGTGTAAACAGGTTAAGGGCACGTTCATTTCATTACATTGTGCTTTCAACGCAACACCACTTTATGGATTTTATACATTGCATGCGGTAGCTGCGGGTTTCGCACAAGCAGAGGGACTAGCAAAACTCGCTTTATTTTCTAAAATAACAAAGGTTTGCGGTAAAACGCACGAAAAAAGATTCATAATTGGTATAGTCGCGTGTCTTTGTCGCAAGTTGAAAGCGCACTTTGAAATGAAACGAACGTGCCTCTTGGTGTCAATGACATTGACAGTTCTGTGATCCTTTTTCTTTCTGTCAAATTTTGTGTCCAACATGGTGAGTTTTGTCCAAATTCTGTGATAAATCCAAAGAAATCGTGAAGTGTTTTATCTGAAAATTGTATGTAATTACCCAGTAGCCTCGCGCTTTATACAATAATTTCGGTCGAGTGCATATTTTGTATGTAAACATCGATCTTGTGTCAGGGCGGCTTAGTGACTTGGTTCAGGGGTTATATCCGTGTATTTTGCTCAAAACGAGTGTATTTTAGTGAAACTCTAACGAGAACCAACTCCTTAAAGATCGCCGATAGCAGCTGTGTCTGCTAACCCTCGCTGTACGGCCGAAAGTTTACGTTTTATTTGTGCACAGGCTCGCGGCCCAAAGAAGCATTTGAAGCGTCTGAATGCGCCCAAGACATGGATGTTGGACAAGCTCGGTGGCGTGTACGCGCCCCGGCCGAGCACCGGGCCGCACAGGCTGCGCGAGTGCCTGCCGCTGCTGGTGTTTTTGCGCAACCGTTTGAAGTACGCCCTTACTGGCAACGAGGTGCTGAAGATCGTCAAGCAGCGGCTCATCAAGGTCGATGGGAAGGTGCGCACCGACCCCACCTACCCCGCCGGCTTCATGGGTGAGTTTACTATAGTAATAGTATGGGTTGTAAACATAACCTCAAACACTCCTTGAGGAACCAAAAAAATACTAAATTTGAGCTATGTACATGAAGAAAAAGTGTGGACCAGTTTGCCTTAGTATCTTAGAAGACTGGAAGTCAAGTGTACACAACCATGCTTGCTAGTCCCTTTTGTAAATAATAATAATAATTAAGAAACCTAGAACTTGTGCAGTTAACATGGTATGGTCTGGATATAACTGTTGCAGAAATACAAAGGCCGCCTAATTACATTTAGGCCCCAAATTGTAATTGATTTTAGAAGATTTTTACTAGCCTAGCCACATGATTCTCCTGTATTTATAAGCTTTTGCTAACAAAAGTATTGTGTGTTTTACAGATGTGGTGTCCATTGAGAAGACAAATGAACTGTTCAGGCTGATCTACGACGTGAAGGGACGCTTCACCATCCACCGTATCACACCTGAGGAGGCCAAGGTATTTAAACATACATACATCACACCTATATCATGGTGGCCCTTGCGGGGTAGGCAGAGGTTAAAAATCTGTACAATGGCCATTTATACCACATCTGACCAAAGTATGAGATTGTGTTTAACCATTCTCTCATTTATTGTTTTTCTTGTTGAAAATGGGCATAAAACTTAACTAGTTGCCTGCTTCTTTGATTAGTCATGTCCACTCTCTCCATTCAGGATATAGTTTTTGTTTTTGGGAGTATTTATTCAATGGAAAATGCTGTTTTTCATTCATTGGATTATTAACCCTTGTTGTTTGTACAGGTAAAACTGGTTATTTTATTTAAATCTGACACCACAATAATCATAAAACTTTAAATAAAAATAAGTGGATCAAATACAATTAAAAGTTTGTCTTCTAGGACAACCAAGTAAACAAATGAAAGGGAATAGCCCAACAAATCTATTTTAGCTGTATCTGAAGTACATTTTATGGACTATTTGGTGGTGTGTTTATGTCACTAAAATTTTTTTTCCCCATTTTCCAGTACAAGCTGTGCAAGGTTCGCTCAGTGAGCACGGGCCCCAAGGCCGTGCCATACCTGACCACCCATGATGGACGCACCATCCGCTACCCTGACCCCCTCATCAAGGTCAATGACTCCATCCAACTGGACATTGCTACCAGCAAGGTAAGCAAAAATTTAAACTACCTAGATTTCTTTAGCTTATTCCTGATCCCATCGCTTTTTAGGGTATGAAAAAAAGAATCCTGAATTATGCTCAAACTATTAAAAAGTACTTATCACAAACATTTCGATCCATGTTGAAAGTGTGTGTAGTGTGTTTTAAATCCATTTTAGATTCATTAACTGGTATATTGTGTGGTAAATATAAACAGTATATTGTGTTGAGTTTTAGTACCATATCCCATTAACACGTTCACTGCTGAAAACGGGCCAGGTAGGTGGAGCTTACCGTGACGACCATACTGCCGCACCCGCCTGGCGTTCCAGTAACGACTGTACGGCGCACTCGCAGCGCGAGTGCTCGCAGATATACGCCAGTGCGCATGCACTCGCCATGCGCGTTTCACCACTTTAACTAGAAAAAGCTGCATGTCGAGCTGGGATTGGGAGCCAATCAATATAGTTTGTCAAAAAAATATTTAATCGCTCAAATTAGTACGTGTAAGTACAAACATAATACAACAGCAAAATTAACTACCTAGATCTATTATTTTCGTTTAATGCGGTCACCTCACTTCGCATCGGTACTTATGATTTTCCAACTCTTTTGTTAAAGTAATTTTTACGGTCCGTAAAAAAAACTGTGTAAAAAATACTTGAATGAAACTGCCTAAACCTATTATACGGACTTTTTTTTTTGTATTCGGACTTATCCACTGACACTTATCGGACTGTTAACGGATTTTAGTCGAAAACAGCATGCCGTGAAATGCATTATAATAATGTATTATGGTACACACTGCACATTGACTGGGCAATGTAGGTAAAGGCGCCCGGTAGGTGCGCCGCACTGGTGTAATACAAGTGGACTCGCCTGGTAGGTGCGCCCGCACAGCTGTAGTAAAATCTTGATTTAGACGCGACGGCCGTGCGGGCGCACCTACAAGGTGCGATTCGTCAGCACGGCGGGCTTTGTACTAAAAATCGCTCAGCAGCGAACGTGTTAAATATAGCATGCAATACAAGGTTTCTATTTATTTGTTAGGCCAGAATTTTGTGTTGCAATGCCTTTATTCACTGTTTTGGATCTAAGCTAATGTCTTCTGTGTGAATTTTAATTCAAATCTTTCACTAGCATAAAGTAACTACACATTTCTTTTTCCAGATCATGGACTTCATCAAGTTCGAGTCCGGCAACCTGTGCATGATCACGGGAGGCAGAAACTTGGGGCGAGTGGGCGTCATCGTCAGCCGCGAGAGACATCCCGGGTCCTTCGACATCGTGCACATCAAGGACTCCACGGGACACACCTTCGCCACTAGGTCAGTACTTTGTTACCCAACTGTGAAAGACGGTTTCATTTATCTGTACAATAAAGTCAAGCTGAAACCCCTTTGCCGACTAAAAAGCTCATCTTCTAGATGATATAAACAGCTACAGTAGCCTACCATTATCAACATACTATGGCGACCGTAGTGGGCGAGATGTCTTGCTTTCTGCTACCATTTAATATTGTTAATATGATGATCTTACCTACTGTCATCTATCATTGTTAATATGGCGAGCGTAGCGAGCGAGATTTCTCGCTACTGCACACCACGTGATCACGTTAAGGCTCAACGTTAGCGACACTAGCGCCACTCAGTGAAAAAAATTCACTGACTGAATTCGCAAGTGATTGAGAAACCACATTATGAATTACCGACAATAACTAACAACAAAGATTTTTTAGAATCAGTAAAACCTTGTAAAAACTGTGCACTTTAGTTAAGTAAGCCGAAATTGCTAAAAGTGGCCACTTTTAGCAATTTCGGCTTACATAACTCATGGGTATCAATTTTTATACATTTTATTAGATTTATTTATTCTTTGTGGTTAGTTATTGTCGGCAATTTATAAATTGGGCTCCAGATGACCAGCGTGTTCAGCCAGGGTTTTTTTTCCTGTTTGGGGGCGCCACTAGTCTGACGTTTAGCCTTAATATTGCGAGCGTAGCGAGCGAGATTTCTCTCTACTGCACATCACGTGATCACGTTAATATTGCGAGCGTAGCGAGCGAGATTTCTCGCTACTGCACACCACGTGATCACGTTAATATTGCGAGCGTAGCGAGCGAGATTTCTCGCTACTGCACACCACGTGATCACGTTAATATTGCGAGCGTAGCGAGCGAGATTTCTCGCTACTGCACATCACGTGATCACGTTAATATTGCGAGCGTAGCGAGCGAGATTTCTCGCTACTGCACACCACGTGATCACGTTAATATTGCGAGCGTAGCGAGCGAGATTTCTCGCTACTGCACATCACGTGATCACGTTAATATTGCGAGCGTAGCGAGCGAGATTTCTCGCTACTGCACACGACGTGATCACGTTAATATTGCGAGCGTAGCGAGCGAGATTTCTCGCTACTGCACACCACGTGATCACGTTAATATTGCGAGCGTAGCGAGCGAGATTTCTCGCTACTGCACACCACGTGATCACGTTAATATTGCGAGCGTAGCGAGCGAGATATTGCTATTTATTAACACTCAATTGTTTGGTTCCAGGTTAAACAACGTGTTCATCATCGGCAAGGGCACGAAGGCGTACATATCCCTGCCCCGCGGCAAGGGCGTGCGCCTCACCATCGCGGAGGAGCGAGACAAGCGCATCGCAGCCAAGGTCGCCGGGCAGTAGGACTTAAGGTGTAAATAAAAACTGAAAAACACTAGCCAGCATTTTTATTTTATTACCACCTAGCAAACGTCCCGTAAAATCTCTGTTAATATTACAAGATACAATACAATATCTGAAAGATACAAATAAATAACCATCACATAATTTTATTACTTATATCACTATAAAGTCACAACCATAAACATTTGAAAATACAAACAGACACAATATTATTTCATTTGAAAAGGAAAAACGGATGAAGCGAGCAAAGAATGAACGACAATCAAGTCTCCTCTCGGTGCACCATGACAAACCAAAAATGTTATTTTCGCAAAATGTCACGTTGTCACACGTAACACGAGATCGTATAACAAGACAGCTAGAGGTAAATCTCCAACCAGCCACCATATCGCTCCACTTTTATCTCGCACTCTTGTTATTTTCAAAACAAACATCCTGCTCAGCATCTTCAACAACTTTCAAACCATTAAACCGCGGGTCCACTTGCGCCCATTCAGCCAGCCGCCAACGCCGTATGCGGTTGCGTATCTGCATGCCTGGCACGCAGGTGCCTTTCCAGATCGCGTCTCCTAGCCAGCACCGCCCCACACAATCCACACGTATGCCTACTGCCACTAGTCGCCGCGTGGAGTCTCACATGCTTGTTCAAATTGCTAGGATCGCCAAAGCGCCTCGCGCAGTGGTTACATCGTAACGGTTTATAACCAGTGTGTGTGCGTATGTGTATCTTGAGTCCGTATTTCCGTGAGTAAAGTTTCCCGCAGTAGACGCAGGCGTGTCCGGCGCCCCCGCGCGCGCTCCAGGCGCCCCAGGCTGCTGCTAGGGCTTCGAGAGCGGCTGGGGAGTGAGGTAGGGGCGCTGAAGACTGGATTAGACCTGCTGAAAGAAATATAGGAAGTTATTACACTCGATTGGTCATACAAGTATGTTTGTTTTAATTTGCTGTCAATATTGTGTGGTTCTTCATGGCATCCATGTGGAAAACCATGACTTATGTGGAATAACTGTAGATTAATTGTCGATATTAGTCGCACAGAAACCAGAATTTGTCGGGAAACCGTTAAGAAGAAATAACGATTATTTTTCAAGTAGTGAATCAGTCCATGATACTGAACAACTCTACTCAAAGAACATAGATCCAAATCGATGGCATGTGAAAAAACATACTTCGACCTAATTCCTTGGGAAAAATCTTCAGATTCATGGACTCGGCCTAGGTGCAGTCACATTATGAATAAGCCACACAGGGTAGGCGAAACGAATGAAAATATTTTTATTTCAATTAAAATTATTATAATTCTTAAAATTGATTCTAGCACAAAATGACTCCCCCTACATGATTCTATTTTCATAACAGATTTATTTTTATTGGAGATTATAATATTTCAATTTGTTTGGAGTAGCGCTGTGTAGCTTATTCCTTTGCTGTGTGTACCTCTTGAAATATTTGTAGCTAGGTATTTCCTTATTTATTTACCTGCTGGCTGTAAAGTAAGTGGTGCAGGCGGGCTTGATCCAGTAACCAGTAGTCTTGCTAAGAACCGCCGCTAGAACGCACGTGGGTTTACTACCTCTAGCTACACTAACAGTAGAGTCACTAATATTCGTACCTGCTGGAGACTGGGGTATAGCTGGCGGTGGTGCAGGCGGGCTTGACCCAGTCAGGTTTGCTATGAACCGCCGCCAGAAAGCCCTTGGATTAGGCAAAGCGCAGTCGAGGTAGAGATGCATTTTCAAAGGATTGGGCTGGTCGTAGCGCGCGCCGCATAAGTCACATCGGTATTCTGCGCCTCCTGTAAATAAAAGACAATAAACTTAGTAGGTAGGTATAAAGACATTAAAAAGGTATCATTTTGATGGGGTTACAATCTAACATATTGAATTAGTTGTTAGAATTAGCTGAATGATTATAACCGAAACTACTACGGTGCGCTACGACATAGCTACGTCGTAGAAGGATTCGTTGTAACTAGTAATCACACATCAGTCGGACATAATCTTACAGATCAGATAGCTTTGTTTCTGGTTGTAGCCTGAATTATCGTGTAGGACACCGAGTCGACGAACGACCCGATGAATCGTAAAGTGTGATGCCGGCTTAGAATAGCATCACCTCAATCCTACCCGTGGGTGTAGTAAAAAGCGACTAAGGTATACTAATCCAGGGAATGGGCAGCAGCGTTCCCTATCAATGCTACATCTTGTACTGCGCTCGCCAGTCCGCCTGCCAAGCGTGGTGAGTATGTCAATACCTCCCGATAGGAATAAGGCTTATCCCTATCGGGAGGATAAGGCTTATCCTTATCCGATAAGCCCATGTCCAGCAGCGGACTGTTACGGTTGGTCTTACCTCTAATATGAACAGGCTTGAGCACAGGCACCCCAGCGACCGCCAGCAGCTCATCATCAGGCCACAACAACAGCTCGTCGTGTGGCGCCATGTCCCTCACACACACGACCCGCAGCCCTTCGGCCGAGGCTTGCAACGCTGCGGTCCGCGCGGGCGGGTGCGGTGCGATTCGCGACCGCGCCGCGGCTAGTTCTGCGCCCCCGCCGCCGCATGTGGAAAGACGGCCGGTCGTGTGGCGCCATGTCCCTCACACACACTCTTTAGTAATAAGAATCAAGTGTCTTACCTCTGATATGAACAGGCTTGAGCACAGGCACCCCAGTGACCGCCAGCAGCTCATCATCAGGCCACAACAACAGCTCGTCGTGTGTAGGGCTTCCAATACCGGTATACCGGTATTGGACCGGTATTGGCCAATACCGGGATCACGGACTTTTTTGACCTCTTTTCAGTACCGGTATTAAAAATCTAATACCGGTATTCTACCCACTTTCTACCTACTAGAGTGCCCGACACGCTCTTTGCCCTATTCTACCCACTTTCTACCTACTAGAGTGCCCGACACGCTCTTGGCCCTATTCTACCCACTTTCTACCTACTAGAGTGCCCGACACGCTCTTGGCCCTATTCTACCCACTTTCTACCTACTAGAGTGCCCGACACGCTCTTGGCCCCATTCTACCCACTTTCTACCTACTAGAGTGCCCGACACGCTCTTGGCCCCATTCTACCCACTTTCTACCTGCTAGAGTGCCCGACACGCTCTTGGCCTATTCTACCCACTTTCTACCTACTAGAGTGCCCGACACGCTCTTGGCCTATTCTACCCACTTTCTACCTACTAGAGTGCCCGACACGCTCATGGCCCCATTCTACCCACTTTCTACCTACTAGAGTGCCCGACACGCTCTTGGCCTATTCTACCCACTTTCTACCTACTAGAGTGCCCGACACGCTCTTGGCCCTATTCTACCCACTTTCTACCTACTAGAGTGCCCGACACGCTCTTGGCCCCATTCTACCCACTTTCTACCTGCTAGAGTGCCCGACACGCTCTTGGCCCTATTCTACCCACTTTCTACCTACTAGAGTGCCCGACACGCTCTTGGCCCTATTCTACCCACTTTCTACCTACTAGAGTGCCCGACACGCTCTTGGCCCTATTCTACCCACTTTCTACCTACTAGAGTGCCCGACACGCTCTTGGCCCTATTCTACCCACTTTCTACCTACTAGAGTGCCCGACACGCTCTTGGCCCTATTCAACCCACTTTCTAACTATATGTTACATGCCGTGAGGTTAACTTCAGAATGTTACATTTAGTGAGGTTAACCTCATGTTGTGTGTCCGACTCGCTCTTGACCATTTATCGAGCTACAATACAAAGCTAAAACAAAACGGACGTAACCAAACTAGGAACAATCTAGGCAACCTTACTGGGTACTATCGGCAGCACGTGAAACTACCCCAAGCAAGGGATCACCTTTATATTGGTGTTTTCAAACAAACACTACGAGAGCTCAGTTTAAGCTGGCCTCACTCACTTACTGCTGCGATGACCACTATATGTTGGACTCCGGTGCGATTTCTAACAGTTTGACACTAGTCTGACTAGCAGCACCACCTGTCATATTAATTTTAAACTAACAGCACTGAGCTGCCATCTATGAACTGTTTTGAGTAACAATAATATTTCTACTCGGTACTAGGTGGCACTGTTTAGTAAACTTTAGTTCAGCTATTCGACCACAGATGGCGCTGCAAGTTCAAAATGTTATCGCAGTATTTCTCTCTCTTGCTTTGCTTCAGTGTTCTTGAGACAACTAATTGAGACAGATATCTACCGATTTATCAGATTTTTGGGGTTTTGGGTACTGGGTACTATCGGCAGCACATGAACCTACCCCAAGCAAGGGATCACCATAGTATTGGTGTTTTCATCGAAACACTACGAGAGACCAGTTTTAGCTGGCCTCACTTTCATACAAACACTACGAGAGAGACCAGTTTTAGCTGGCCTCACTTAGTGACTGTATGGAGGACCACTATAATTATGTTCGACTCTGGTGCGATTTCAAACAGTTTGCTAAGTACAGTGTGCCATATACAATGTTGCGCAACATCGTTCAAATTTTGCTAACGCAATGTTGCGCCACCGATCGCCGTAAGTGTTGTACCATCGAACGCGGCTCGAGTTCCTCTTTCAAACGACACCCCACACATGGTACCTACTACTACCTACTACCGTACCGCACAAGGTTTTCCAGTTCTAATTTTTAATTTTTAAGTTTTAAGTTCTAAGTTCTAAGTTTTCGCGAGGCGAACGTGTCCGCGTGGCGAACACTATGCACCACGCACCTTTATCATATCGCGGAAAACATTTCATTACCGCGTTTTAAAAAACTACTAGCGCCATCTAGTGTTTTCATACGAAAATACTTTCGACGACTTTATTTCTACAGTGGACATTTTTTTATTGCTTTGTGATAAAAAGTTGCATAAAACATTACTTTTTTTTATGACTCACGTCCTCGGAGAAAAACATTCCATTAATACCGTAATACCGGGATCCCGGTATTGAAGAAAATGATCCGGTATTCAATACCGGTATTGAAAAAGTCCGGTATTCGAAAGCCCTAGTCGTGTGGCGCCATGTCCCTCACACACACTCTTTAGTAATAACAATCAAGTGTCTTACCTCTGATATGAACAGGCTTGAGCACAGGCACCCCAGTGACCGCCAGCAGCTCATCATCAGGCCACAACAACAGCTCGTCGTGTGGCGCCATGTCCCTCACACACACGACCCGCAGCCCTTCGGCCGAGGCTTGCAACGCTGCGGTCCGCGCGGGCGGGTGCGGTGCGATTCGCGACCGCGCCGCGGCTAGTTCTGCGCCCCCGCCGCCGCATGTGGAAAGACGGCCGGTCGTGTGGCGCCATGTCCCTCACACACACTCTTTAGTAATAAGAATCCCCACAATACCCACTTTCTACCTACTAGAGTGCCCGACACGCTCTTGGCCCTATTCTACCCACTTTCTACCTACTAGAGTGCCCGACACGCTCTTGGCCCCATTCTACCCACTTTCTACCTACTAGAGTGCCCGACACGCTCTTGGCCCCATTCTACCCACTTTCTACCTGCTAGAGTGCCCGACACGCTCTTGGCCTATTCTACCCACTTTCTACCTGCTAGAGTGCCCGACACGCTCTTGGCCCCATTCTACCCACTTTCTACCTACTAGAGTGCCCGACACGCTCTTGGCCCCATTCTACCCACTTTCTACCTGCTAGAGTGCCCGACACGCTCTTGGCCTATTCTACCCACTTTCTAACTACTAGAGTGCCCGACACGCTCTTGGCCCCATTCTACCCACTTTCTACCTACTAGAGTGCCCGACACGCTCTTGGCCTATTCTACCCACTTTCTACCTACTAGAGTGCCCGACACGCTCTTGGCCCTATTCTACCCACTTTCTACCTACTAGAGTGCCCGACACGCTCTTGGCCCTATTCTACCCACTTTCTACCTACTAGAGTGCCCGACACGCTCTTGGCCCCATTCTACCCATTTTCTACCTGCTAGAGTGCCCGACACGCTCTTGGCCTATTCTACCCACTTTCTACCTACTAGAGTGCCCGACACGCTCTTGGCCTATTCTACCCACTTTCTACCTACTAGAGTGCCCGACACGCTCTTGGCCCTATTCTACCCACTTTCTACCTACTAGAGTGCCCGACACGCTCTTGGCCCCATTCTACCCACTTTCTACCTACTAGAGTGCCCGACACGCTCTTGGCCCCATTCTACCCACTTTCTACCTGCTAGAGTGCCCGACACGCTCTTGGCCCTATTCTACCCACTTTCTACCTACTAGAGTGCCCGACACGCTCTTGGCCCTATTCTACCCACTTTCTACCTACTAGAGTGCCCGACACGCTCTTGGCCCGATTCAACCCACTTTCTAACTATATGTTACATGCCGTGAGGTTATCTTCAGAATGTTACATTTAGTGAGGTTAACCTCATGTTGTGTGTCCGACTCGCTCTTGACCATTTATCGAGCTACAATACAAAGCTAAAACAAAACGGACGTAACCAAACTAGGAACAATCTAGGCAACCTTACTGGGTACTATCGGCAGCACGTGAAACTACCCCAAGCAAGGGATCACCTTTATATTGGTGTTTTCAAACAAACACTACGAGAGCTCAGTTTAAGCTGGCCTCACTCACTTACTGCTGCGATGACCACTATATGTTGGACTCCGGTGCGATTTCTAACAGTTTGACACTAGTCTGACTAGCAGCACCACCTGTCATATTAATTTTAAACTAACAGCACTGAGCTGCCATCTATGAACTGTTTTGAGTAACAATAATATTTCTACTCGGTACTAGGTGGCACTGTTTAGTAAACTTTAGTTCAGCTATTCGACCACAGATGGCGCTGCAAGTTCAAAATGTTATCGCAGTATTTCTCTCTTGCTTTGCTTCAGTGTTCTTGAGACAACTAATTGAGACAGATATCTACCGATTTATCAGATTTTGGGGTTTTGGGTACTGGGTACTATCGGCAGCACATGAACCTACCCCAAGCAAGGGATCACCATAGTATTGGTGTTTTCATCGAAACACTACGAGAGACCAGTTTTAGCTGGCCTCACTTTCATACAAACACTACGAGAGAGAGAGACCAGTTTTAGCTGGCCTCACTTAGTGACTGTATGGAGGACCACTATAATTATGTTCGACTCTGGTGCGATTTCAAACAGTTTGCTAAGTACAGTGTGCCATATACAATGTTGCGCAACATCGTTCAAATTTTGCTAACGCAATGTTGCGCCACCGATCGCCGTAAGTGTTGTACCATCGAACGCGGCTCGAGTTCCTCTTTCAAACGACACCCCACACATGGTACCTACTACTACCTACTACCGTACCGCACAAGGTTTTCCAGTTCTAATTTTTAATTTTTAAGTTTTAAGTTCTAAGTTCTAAGTTTTCGCGAGGCGAACGTGTCCGCGTGGCGAACACTATGCACCACGCACCTTTATCATATCGCGGAAAACATTTCATTACCGCGTTTTAAAAAACTACTAGCGCCATCTAGTGTTTTCATACGAAAATACTTTCGACGACTTTATTTCTACAGTGGACATTTTTTTATTGCTTTGTGATAAAAGTTGCATAAAACATTACTTTTTTATGACTCACGTCCTCGGAGAAAAACATTCCATTAATACCGTAATACCGGGATCCCGGTATTGAAGAAAATGATCCGGTATTCAATACCGGTATTGAAAAAGTCCGGTATTCGAAAGCCCTAGTCGTGTGGCGCCATGTCCCTCACACACACTCTTTAGTAATAACAATCAAGTGTCTTACCTCTGATATGAACAGGCTTGAGCACAGGCACCCCAGTGACCGCCAGCAGCTCATCATCAGGCCACAACAACAGCTCGTCGTGTGGCGCCATGTCCCTCACACACACGACCCGCAGCCCTTCGGCCGAGGCTTGCAACGCTGCGGTCCGCGCGGGCGGGTGCGGTGCGATTCGCGACCGCGCCGCGGCTAGTTCTGCGCCCCCGCCGCCGCATGTGGAAAGACGGCCGGTCGTGTGGCGCCATGTCCCTCACACACACTCTTTAGTAATAAGAATCCCCACAATACCCACTTTCTACCTACTAGAGTGCCCGACACGCTCTTGGCCCTATTCTACCCACTTTCTACCTGCTAGAGTGCCCGACACGCTCTTGGCCCCATTCTACCCACTTTCTACCTACTAGAGTGCCCGACACGCTCTTGGCCCCATTCTACCCACTTTCTACCTGCTAGAGTGCCCGACACGCTCTTGGCCCTATTCTACCCACTTTCTACCTGCTAGAGTGCCCGACACGCTCTTGGCCCCATTCTACCCACTTTCTACCTACTAGAGTGCCCGACACGCTCTTGGCCCCATTCTACCCACTTTCTACCTGCTAGAGTGCCCGACACGCTCTCGGCCCTATTCTACCCACTTTCTACCTACTAGAGTGCCCGACACGCTCTTGGCCCCATTCTACCCACTTTCTACCTACTAGAGTGCCCGACACGCTCTTGGCCCGATTCTACCCACTTTCTACCTACTAGAGTGCCCGACACGCTCTTGGCCTATTCTACCCACTTTCTACATACAAGAGTGCCCGACACGCTCTTGGCCCATTCTACCCACTTTCTACCTACTAGAGTGCCCGACACGCTCTTGGCCCCATTCTACCCATTTTCTACCTGCTAGAGTGCCCGACACGCTCTTGGCCCTATTCTACCCACTTTCTACCTACTAGAGTGCCCGACACGCTCTTGGCCCTATTCTACCCACTTTCTACCTACTAGAGTGCCCGACACGCTCTTGGCCCTATTCTACCCACTTTCTACCTACTAGAGTGCCCGACACGCTCTTGGCCCCATTCTACCCACTTTCTACCTACTAGAGTGCCCGACACGCTCTTGGCCCCATTCTACCCACTTTCTACCTGCTAGAGTGCCCGACACGCTCTTGGCCCTATTCTACCCACTTTCTACCTACTAGAGTGCCCGACACGCTCTTGGCCCTATTCTACCCACTTTCTACCTACTAGAGTGCCCGACACGCTCTTGGCCCGATTCAACCCACTTTCTAACTATATGTTACATGCCGTGAGGTTATCTTCAGAATGTTACATTTAGTGAGGTTAACCTCATGTTGTGTGTCCGACTCGCTCTTGACCATTTATCGAGCTACAATACAAAGCTAAAACAAAACGGACGTAACCAAACTAGGAACAATCTAGGCAACCTTACTGGGTACTATCGGCAGCACGTGAAACTACCCCAAGCAAGGATCACCTTTATATTGGTGTTTTCAAACAAACACTACGAGAGCTCAGTTTAAGCTGGCCTCACTCACTTACTGCTGCGATGACCACTATATGTTGGACTCCGGTGCGATTTCTAACAGTTTGACACTAGTCTGACTAGCAGCACCACCTGTCATATTAATTTTAAACTAACAGCACTGAGCTGCCATCTATGAACTGTTTTGAGTAACAATAATATTTCTACTCGGTACTAGGTGGCACTGTTTAGTAAACTTTAGTTCAGCTATTCGACCACAGATGGCGCTGCAAGTTCAAAATGTTATCGCAGTATTCTCTCTTGCTTTGCTTCAGTGTTCTTGAGACAACTAATTGAGACAGATATCTACCGATTTATCAGATTTTGGGGTTTTGGGTACTGGGTACTATCGGCAGCACATGAACCTACCCCAAGCAAGGGATCACCATAGTATTGGTGTTTTCATCGAAACACTACGAGAGACCAGTTTTAGCTGGCCTCACTTTCATACAAACACTACGAGAGAGAGAGACCAGTTTTAGCTGGCCTCACTTAGTGACTGTATGGAGGACCACTATAATTATGTTCGACTCTGGTGCGATTTCAAACAGTTTGCTAAGTACAGTGTGCCATATACAATGTTGCGCAACATCGTTCAAATTTTGCTAGCGTTGTGTTGTACCATCGAACGCGGCTCGAGTTCCTCTTTCAAACGACACCCCACACATGGTACCTACTACTACCTACTACCGTACCGCACAAGGTTTTCCAGTTCTAATTTTTAATTTTTAAGTTTTAAGTTCTAAGTTCTAAGTTTTCGCGAGGCGAACGTGTCCGCGTGGCGAACACTATGCACCACGCACCTTTATCATATCGCGGAAAACATTTCATTACCGCGTTTTAAAAAACTACTAGCGCCATCTAGTGTTTTCATACGAAAATACTTTCGACGACTTTATTTCTACAGTGGACATTTTTTTATTGCTTTGTGATAAAAAGTTGCATAAAACATTACTCTTTTTTATGACTCACGTCCTCGGAGAAAAACATTCCATTAATACCGTAATACCGGGATCCCGGTATTGAAGAAAATGATCCGGTATTCAATACCGGTATTGAAAAAGTCCGGTATTCGAAAGCCCTAGTCGTGTGGCGCCATGTCCCTCACACACACTCTTTAGTAATAACAATCAAGTGTCTTACCTCTGATATGAACAGGCTTGAGCACAGGCACCCCAGTGACCGCCAGCAGCTCATCATCAGGCCACAACAACAGCTCGTCGTGTGGCGCCATGTCCCTCACACACACGACCCGCAGCCCTTCGGCCGAGGCTTGCAACGCTGCGGTCCGCGCGGGCGGGTGCGGTGCGATTCGCGACCGCGCCGCGGCTAGTTCTGCGCCCCCGCCGCCGCATGTGGAAAGACGGCCGGTCGTGTGGCGCCATGTCCCTCACACACACTCTTTAGTAATAAGAATCAAGTGTCTTACCTCTGATATGAACAGGCTTGAGCACAGGCACCCCAGTGACCGCCAGCAGCTCATCATCAGGCCACAACAACAGCTCGTCGTGTGGCGCCATGTCCCTCACACACACGACCCGCAGCCCTTCGGCCGAGGCTTGCAACGCTGCGGTCCGCGCGGGCGGGTGCGGTGCGATTCGCGACCGCGCCGCGGCTAGTTCTGCGCCCCCGCCGCCGCATGTGGAAAGACGGCCGGTCGTGTGGCGCCATGTCCCTCACACACACTCTTTAGTAATAAGAATCAAGTGTTTTACCTCTGATATGAACAGGCTTGAGCACAGGCACCCCAGTGACCGCCAGCAGCTCATCATCAGAACAACAGCTCGTCGTGTGTAGGGCTTCCAATACCGGTATACCGGGATCACGGACTTTTTTGACCTCTTTTCAGTACCGGTATTAAAAATCTAATACCGGTATTCTACCCACTTTCTACCTACTAGAGTGCCCGACACGCTCTTGGCCCCATTCTACCCACTTTCTACCTGCTAGAGTGCCCGACACGCTCTTGGCCCTATTCTACCCACTTTCTACCTACTAGAGTGCCCGACACGCTCATGGCCCCATTCTACCCACTTTCTACCTACTAGAGTGCCCGACACGCTCTTGGCCCTATTCTACCCACTTTCTACCTGCTAGAGTGCCCGACACGCTCTTGGCCCTATTCTACCCACTTTCTACCTACTAGAGTGCCCGACACGCTCTTGGCCCTATTCTACCCACTTTCTACCTACTAGAGTGCCCGACACGCTCTTGGCCCTATTCTACCCACTTTCTACCTACTAGAGTCCCCGACACGCTCTTGGCCCTATTCTACCCACTTTCTACCTGCTAGAGTGCCCGACACGCTCTTGGCCCTATTCTACCCACTTTCTACCTACTAGAGTGCCCGACACGCTCTTGGCCCTATTCTACCCACTTTCTACCTACTAGAGTGCCCGACACGCTCATGGCCCCATTCTACCCACTTTCTACCTACTAGAGTGCCCGACACGCTCTTGGCCCTATCTACCCACTTTCTACCTACTAGAGTGCCCGACACGCTCTTGGCCCTATTCTACCCACTTTCTACCTACTAGAGTGCCCGACACGCTCTTGGCCCCATTCTACCCACTTTCTACCTGCTAGAGTGCCCGACACGCTCTTGGCCTATTCTACCCACTTTCTACCTACTAGAGTGCCCGACACGCTCTTGGCCTATTCTACCCACTTTCTACCTACTAGAGTGCCCGACACGCTCTTGGCCCTATTCTACCCACTTTCTACCTACTAGAGTGCCCGACACGCTCTTGGCCCTATTCTACCCACTTTCTACCTACTAAAGTGCCCGACACGCTCTTGGCCCGATTCAACCCACTTTCTAACTATATGTTACATGCCGTGAGGTTAACTTCAGAATGTTACATTTAGTGAGGTTAACCTCATGTTGTGTGTCCGACTCGCTCTTGACCATTTATCGAGCTACAATACAAAGCTAAAACAAAACGGACGTAACCAAACTAGGAACAATCTAGGCAACCTTACTGGGTACTATCGGCAGCACGTGAAACTACCCCAAGCAAGGGATCACCATAGTATTGGTGTTTTCATCGAAACACTACGAGAGACCAGTTTTAGCTGGCCTCACTTTCATACAAACACTACGAGAGAGAGACCAGTTTTAGCTGGCCTCACTTAGTGACTGTATGGAGGACCACTATAATTATGTTCGACTCTGGTGCGATTTCAAACAGTTTGCTAAGTACAGTGTGCCATATACAATGTTGCGCAACATCGTTCAAATTTTGCTAGCGTTGTGTTGTACCATCGAACGCGGCTCGAGTTCCTCTTTCAAACGACACCCCACACATGGTACCTACTACTACCTACTACCGTACCGCACAAGGTTTTCCAGTTCTAATTTTTAATTTTTAAGTTCTAAGTTCTAAGTTTTCGCGAGGCGAACGTGTCCGCGTGGCGAACACTATGCACCACGCACCTTTATCATATCGCGGAAAACATTTCATTACCGCGTTTTAAAAAACTACTAGCGCCATCTAGTGTTTTCATACGAAAATACTTTCGACGACTTTATTTCTACAGTGGACATTTTTTTATTGCTTTGTGATAAAAAGTTGCATTAAACATTACTTTTTTTTATGACTCACGTCCTCGGAGAAAAACATTCCATTAATACCGTAATACCGGGATCCCGGTATTGAAGAAAATGATCCGGTATTCAATACCGGTATTGAAAAAGTCCGGTATTCGAAAGCCCTAGTCGTGTGGCGCCATGTCCCCTCACACACACTCTTTAGTAATAAGAATCAGGTGTCTTACCTCTAATATGAGCAGGCTTGAGCACAGGCACCCCAGTGACCGCCAGCAGCTCATCATCAGGCCACAACAACAGCTCGTCGTGTGGCGCCATGTCCCTCACACACGACCCGCAGCCCTTCGGCCGAGGCTTGCAACGCTGCGGTCCGCGCGGGCGGGTGCGGTGCGATTCGCGACCGCGCCGCGGCTAGTTCTGCGCCCCGCCGCCGCATGTGGAAAGACGGCCGGTCGTGTGGCGCCATGTCCCTCACACACACTCTTTAGTAATAAGAATCAAGTGTCTTACCTCTGATATGAACAGGCTTGAGCACAGGCACCCCAGTGACCGCCAGCAGCTCATCATCAGGCCACAACAACAGCTCGTCGTGGCGCCATACCTCACCACACGACCCCAGCCCTTGGCCGGGCTTGCAACGCTGCGGTCCTCGCGGGCGGGTGCGGTGCCATTCGCGACCGCGCCGCGGCTAGTTCTACCTTAGAGTGCCGCCGCTTGGCGACCGGCCGGTCGTGGCGCCATGTCCCTCACACACACTCTTTGGTAAGAATCGTCTCTTACCTCTAGAGTGCCCGACAGGCTTGGCTACCCACCCCAGCCCGACCGCCAGCGCTCATCATCAGAACGACACGCTCGTCGTGTGTAGGCTTCACGTGCCCGACACGCTCTTGGCCCATTCCAGCCACTTTCTACCTACTAGAGTGCCCGACACGCTCTTGGCCCCATTCTACCCACTTTCTACCTGCTAGAGTGCCCGACACGCTCTTGGCCCTATTCTACCCACTTTCTACCTACTAGAGTGCCCGACACGCTCTTGGCCCCATTCTACCCACTTTCTACCTGCTAGAGTGCCCGACACGCTCTTGGCCCTATTCTACCCACTTTCTACCTGCTAGAGTGCCCGACACGCTCTTGGCCTATTCTACCCACTTTCTACCTACTAGAGTGCCCGACACGCTCTTGGCCCTATTCTACCCACTTTCTACTAGAGTGCCCGACACGCTCTGGCCCCATTCTACCCACTTTCTACCTGCTAGAGTGCCCGACACGCTCTTGGCCCTATTCTACCCACTTTCTACCTACTAGAGTGCCCGACACGCTCTGGGCCTATTCTACCCACTACCTGCTAGAGTGCCCGACACGCTCTTGGCCTATTCTACCCACTTTCTACCTACTAGAGTGCCCGACACTCTTGGCCCATTCTACCCACTTTCTACCTGCTAGAGTGCCCGACACGCTCTTGGCCTATTCTACCCACTTTCTACCTACTAGAGTGCCCGACACGCTCTTGGCCCTACCCACTTTCTACCACTAGAGTGCCCGACACGCTCTTTGCCCCATTCTACCCACTTATTACCTACTAGAGTGCCCGACACGCTCTTGGCCCTATTCTACCCACTTTCTACCTACTAGAGTGCCCGACACGCTCTTGGCCCCATTCTACCCACTTTCTACCTACTAGAGTGCCCGACACGCTCTTGGCCTATTCTACCCACTTTCTACCTACTAGAGTGCCCGACACGCTCTTGGCCCCATTCTACCCACTTTCTACCTACTAGAGTGCCCGACACGCTCTTGGCCCCATTCTACCCACTTTCTACCTACTAGAGTGCCCGACACGCTCATGGCCCCATTCTACCCACTTTCTACCTACTAGAGTGCCCGACACGCTCTTGGCCCCATTCTACCCGCTTTGCTAGCGCAATGTTGCGCCACCGATCGCCGTAAGTGTTGTACCATCGAACGCGGCTCGAGTTCCTCTTTCAAACGACACCCCACACATGGTACCTACTACTACCTACTACCGTACCGCACAAGGTTTTCCAGTTCTAATTTTTAATTTTTAAGTTCTAAGTTCTAAGTTTTCGCGAGGCGAACGTGTCCGCGTGGCGAACACTATGCACCACGCACCTTTATCATATCGCGGAAAACATTTCATTACCGCGTTTTAAAAAACTACTAGCGCCATCTAGTGTTTTCATACGAAAATACTTTCGACGACTTTATTTCTACAGTGGACATTTTTTTATTGCTTTGTGATAAAAAGTTGCATAAAACATTACTTTTTTTTATGACTCACGTCCTCGGAGAAAAACATTCCATTAATACCGTAATACCGGGATCCCGGTATTGAAGAAAATGATCCGGTATTCAATACCGGTATTGAAAAAGTCCGGTATTCGAAAGCCCTAGTCGTGTGGCGCCATGTCCCTCACACACACTCTTTAGTAATAATAACAATCAAGTGTCTTACCTCTGATATGAACAGGCTTGAGCACAGGCACCCCAGCGACCGCCAGCAGCTCATCATCAGGCCACAACAACAGCTCGTCGTGTGGCGCCATGTCCCTCACACACACGACCCTCAGCCCTCCGGCCGAAGCTTGCAACGCTGCGGTCCTCGCGGGCGGGTGCGGTGCGATTCGCGACCGCGCCGCGGCTAGTTCTGCGCCCCCGCCGCCGCATGTGGAAAGCCGGCCGGTCGTGTGGCGCCATGTCCCTCACACACACTCTTTAGTAATAAGAATCAAGTGTCTTACCTCTGATATGAACAGGCTTGAGCACAGGCACCCCAGCGACCGCCAGCAGCTCATCATCAGAACAACAGCTCGTCGTGTGTAGGGCTTCACGTGCCCGACACGCTCTTGGCCCCATTCTACCCACTTTCTACCTACTAGAGTGCCCGACACGCTCTTGGCCCCATTCTACCCACTTTCTACCTGCTAGAGTGCCCGACACGCTCTTGGCCCTATTCTACCCACTTTCTACCTACTAGAGTGCCCGACACGCTCTTGGCCCCATTCTACCCACTTTCTACCTGCTAGAGTGCCCGACACGCTCTTGGCCCTATTCTACCCACTTTCTACCTGCTAGAGTGCCCGACACGCTCTTGGCCCTATTCTACCCACTTTCTACCTACTAGAGTGCCCGACACGCTCTTGGCCCTATTCTACCCACTTTCTACCTCCTAGAGTGCCCGACACGCTCTTGGCCCCATTCTACCCACTTTCTACCTGCTAGAGTGCCCGACACGCTCTTGGCCCTATTCTACCCACTTTCTACCTACTAGAGTGCCCGACACGCTCTGGGCCCTATTCTACCCACTTTCTACCTGCTAGAGTGCCCGACACGCTCTTGGCCTATTCTACCCACTTTCTACCTACTAGAGTTCCCGACACGCTCTTGGCCCCATTCTACCCACTTTCTACCTGCTAGAGTGCCCGACACGCTCTTGGCCTATTCTACCCACTTTCTACCTACTAGAGTGCCCGACACGCTCTTGGCCTATTCTACCCACTTTCTACCTACTAGAGTGCCCGACACGCTCATGGCCCCATTCTACCCACTATTACCTACTAGAGTGCCCGACACGCTCTTGGCCCTATTCTACCCACTTTCTACCTACTAGAGTGCCCGACACGCTCTTGGCCCCATTCTACCCACTTTCTACCTACTAGAGTGCCCGACACGCTCTTGGCCTATTCTACCCACTTTCTACCTACTAGAGTGCCCGACACGCTCTTGGCCCCATTCTACCCACTTTCTACCTACTAGAGTGCCCGACACGCTCTTGGCCCCATTCTACCCACTTTCTACCTACTAGAGTGCCCGACACGCTCATGGCCCCATTCTACCCACTTTCTACCTACTAGAGTGCCCGACACGCTCTTGGCCCCATTCTACCCACTTTCTACCTACTAGAGTGCCCGACACGCTCTTGGCCCTATTCTACCCACTTTCTACCTACTAGAGTGCCCGACACGCTCTTGGCCCTATTCTACCCACTTTCGTTTTCATCGAAACACTACGAGAGACCAGTTTTAGCTGGCCTCACTTTCATACAAACACTACGAGAGAGAGACCAGTTTTAGCTGGCCTCACTTAGTGACTGTATGGAGGACCACTATAATTATGTTCGACTCTGGTGCGATTTCAAACAGTTTGCTAAGTACAGTGTGCCATTTACAATGTTGCGCAACATCGTTCAAATTTTGCTAGCGCAATGTTGCGCCACCGATCGCCGTAAGTGTTGTACCATCGAACGCGGCTCGAGTTCCTCTTTCAAACGACACCCCACACATGGTACCTACTACTACCTACTACCGTACCGCACAAGGTTTTCCAGTTCTAATTTTTAATTTTTAAATTTTAAGTTCTAAGTTCTAAGTTTTCGCGAGGCGAACGTGTCCGCGTGGCGAACACTATGCACCACGCACCTTTATCATATCGCGGAAAACATTTCATTACCGCGTTTTAAAAAACTACTAGCGCCATCTAGTGTTTTCATACGAAAATACTTTCGACGACTTTATTTCTACAGTGGACATTTTTTTATTGCTTTGTGATAAAAAGTTGCATAAAACATTACTTTTTTTTATGACTCACGTCCTCGGAGAAAAACATTCCATTAATACCGTAATACCGGGATCCCGGTATTGAAGAAAATGATCCGGTATTCAATACCGGTATTGAAAAAGTCCGGTATTCGAAAGCCCTAGTCGTGTGGCGCCATGTCCCTCACACACACTCTTTAGTAATAACAATCAAGTGTCTTACCTCTGATATGAACAGGCTTGAGCACAGGCACCCCAGTGACCGCCAGCAGCTCATCATCAGGCCACAACAACAGCTCGTCGTGTGGCGCCATGTCCCTCACACACGACGAGCCCAGCCCGGCCGAGGCTTGCAACGCTGCGGTCCGCGCGGGCGGGTGCGGTGCGATTCGCGACCGCGCCGCGGCTAGTTCTGCGCCCCGCCGCCGCATGTGGAAAGACGGCCGGTCGTGTGGCGCCATGTCCTCACACACACTCTTTAGTAATAAGAATCCCACAATACCCACTTTCTACCTACTAGAGTGCCCGACACGCTCTTGGCCCTATTCTACCCACTTTCTACCTACTAGAGTTCCCGACACGCTCTTGGGCCTATTCTACCCACATTCTACCTACTAGAGTGCCCGACACGCTCTTGGCCCCATTCTACCCACTTTCTACCTGCTAGAGTGCCCGACACGCTCTTGGCCCTATTCTACCCACTTTCTACCTACTAGAGTGCCCCACATGCTCTTGGCCCCATTCTACCCACTTTCTACCTGCTAGAGTGCCCGACACGCTCTTGGCCCTATTCTACCCACTTTCTACCTGCTAGAGTGCCCGACACGCTCTTGGCCTATTCTACCCACTTTCTACCTACTAGAGTGCCCGACACGCTCTTGGCCCCATTCTACCCACTTTCTACCTGCTAGAGTGCCCGACACGCTCTTGGCCCTATTCTACCCACTTTCTACCTGCTAGAGTGCCCGACACGCTCTTGGCCCTATTCTACCCACTTTCGTTTTCATCGAAACACTACGAGAGACCAGTTTTAGCTGGCCTCACTTTCATACAAACACTACGAGAGAGAGACCAGTTTTAGCTGGCCTCACTTAGTGACTGTATGGAGGACCACTATAATTATGTTCGACTCTGGTGCGATTTCAAACAGTTTGCTAAGTACAGTGTGCCATATACAATGTTGCGCAACATCGTTCAAATTTTGCTAGCGCAATGTTGCGCCACCGATCGCCGTAAGTGTTGTACCATCGAACGCGGCTCGAGTTCCTCTTTCAAACGACACCCCACACATGGTACCTACTACTACCTACTACCGTACCGCACAAGGTTTTCCAGTTCTAATTTTTAATTTTTAAGTAAAAAGTTCTAAGTTCTAAGTTTTCGCGAGGCGAACGTGTCCGCGTGGCGAACACTATGCACCACGCACCTTTATCATATCGCGGAAAACATTTCATTACCGCGTTTTAAAAAACTACTAGCGCCATCTAGTGTTTTCATACGAAAATACTTTCGACGACTTTATTTCTACAGTGGACATTTTTTATTGCTTTGTGATAAAAGTTGCATAAAACATTACTTTTTTATGACTCACGTCCTCGGAGAAAAACATTCCATTAATACCGTAATACCGGGATCCCGGTATTGAAGAAAATGATCCGGTATTCAATACCGGTATTGAAAAGTCCGGTATTCGAAAGCCCTAGTCGTGTGGCGCCATGTCCCTCACACACTCTTTAGTAATAAGAATCAAGTGTCTTACCTCTGATATGAACAGGCTTGAGCACAGGCACCCCAGTGACCGCCAGCAGCTCATCATCAGGCCACAACAACAGCTCGTCGTGTGGCGCCATGTCCCTCACACACACGACCCGCAGCCCTTCGGCCGAGGCTTGCAACGCTGCGGTCCGCGCGGGCGGGTGCGGTGCGATTCGCGACCGCGCCGCGGCTAGTTCTGCGCCCCCGCCGCCGCATGTGGAAAGACGGCCGGTCGTGTGGCGCCATGTCCCTCACACACACTCTTTAGTAATAAGATTCCCCACAATACCCACTTTCTACCTACTAGAGTGCCCGACACGCTCTTGGCCCTATTCTACCCACTTTCTACCTACTAGAGTGCCCGACACGCTCTTGGCCCTATTCTACCCACTTTCTACCTACTAGAGTGCCCGACACGCTCTTGGCCCCATTCTACCCACTTTCTACCTACTAGAGTGCCCGACACGCTCTTGGCCCTATTCTACCCACTTTCTACCTACTAGAGTGCCCGACACGCTCTTGGCCCTATTCTACCCACTTTCTACCTACTAGAGTGCCCGACACGCTCTTCCCATTCTACCCACTTTCTACCTGCTAGAGTGCCCGACACGCTCTTGGCCTATTCTACCCACTTTCTACCTACTAGAGTGCCCGACACGCTCTTGGCCCTATTCTACCCACTTTCTACCTACTAGAGTGCCCGACACGCTCTTGGCCTATTCTACCCACTTTACCTACTAGAGTGCCCGACACGCTCTTGGCCTATTCTACCCACTTTCTACCTACTAGAGTGCCCGACACGCTCTTGGCCCCATTCTCACTTTCTACCTGCTAGAGTGCCCGACACGCTCTTGGCCTATTCTACCCACTTTCTACTAGAGTGCCCGACACGCTCTTGGCCCTATTCTACCCACTTTCTACCTACTAGAGTGCCCGACACGCTCTTGGCCTATTCTACCCACTTTCTACCTACTAGAGTGCCCGACACGCTCTTGGCCTATTCTACTTTCTACCTACTAGAGTTCCCGACACGCTCTTGGCCCCATTCTACCCACTTTCTACCTGCTAGAGTGCCCGACACGCTCTTGGCCTATTCTACCCACTTTCTACCTACTAGAGTGCCCGACACGCTCTTGGCCTATTCTACCCACTTTCTACCTACTAGAGTGCCCGACACGCTCTTGGCCCCATTCTACCCACTTTCTACCTACTAGAGTGCCCGACACGCTCTTGGCCCCATTCTACCCACTTTCTACCTACTAGAGTGCCCGACACGCTCTTGGCCCTATTCTACCCACTTTCTACCTACTAGAGTGCCCGACACGCTCTTGGCCCTATTCTACCCACTTTCGTTTTCATCGAAACACTACGAGAGACCAGTTTTAGCTGGCCTCACTTTCATACAAACACTACGAGAGAGAGACCAGTTTTAGCTGGCCTCACTTAGTGACTGTATGGAGGACCACTATAATTATGTTCGACTCTGGTGCGATTTCAAACAGTTTGCTAAGTACAGTGTGCCATATACAATGTTGCGCAACATCGTTCAAATTTTGCTAGCGCAATGTTGCGCCACCGATCGCCGTAAGTGTTGTACCATCGAACGCGGCTCGAGTTCCTCTTTCAAACGACACCCCACACATGGTACCTACTACTACCTACTACCGTACCGCACAAGGTTTTCCAGTTCTAATTTTTAAGTAAAAAGTTCTAAGTTCTAAGTTTTCGCGAGGCGAACGTGTCCGCGTGGCGAACACTATGCACCACGCACCTTTATCATATCGCGGAAAACATTTCATTACCGCGTTTTAAAAAACTACTAGCGCCATCTAGTGTTTTCATACGAAAATACTTTCGACGACTTTATTTCTACAGTGGACATTTTTTTATTGCTTTGTGATAAAAAGTTGCATAAAACATTACTTTTTTTTATGACTCACGTCCTCGGAGAAAAACATTCCATTAATACCGTAATACCGGGATCCCGGTATTGAAGAAAATGATCCGGTATTCAATACCGGTATTGAAAAAGTCCGGTATTCGAAAGCCCTAGTCGTGTGGCGCCATGTCCCTCACACACACTCTTTAGTAATAAGAATCAAGTGTCTTACCTCTGATATGAACAGGCTTGAGCACAGGCACCCCAGTGACCGCCAGCAGCTCATCATCAGGCCACAACAACAGCTCGTCGTGTGGCGCCATGTCCCTCACACACACGACCCGCAGCCCTTCGGCCGAGGCTTGCAACGCTGCGGTCCGCGCGGGCGGGTGCGGTGCGATTCGCGACCGCGCCGCGGCTATTTCTGCGCCCCCGCCGCCGCATGTGGAAAGACGGCCGGTCGTGTGGCGCCATGTCCCTGACACGCTCTTGGCCTATTCTACCTACTTTCTACCTACTAGAGTGCCCGACACGCTCTTGGCCCTATTCTACCCACTTTCTACCTACTAGAGTGCCCGACACGCTCTTGGCCCCATTCTACCCACTTCTACCTGCTAGAGTGCCCGACACGCTCTTGGCCCTATTCTACCCAATTTCTACCTACTAGAGTGCCCGACACGCTCTTGGCCCTATTCTACCCACTTTCTACCTACTAGAGTGCCCGACACGCTCTTGGCCCCATTCTACCCACTTTCTACCTACTAGAGTGCCCGACACGCTCTTGGCCTATTCTACCCACTTTCTACCTACTAGAGTGCCCGACACGCTCTTGGCCCTATTCTACCCACTTTCTACCTACTAGAGTGCCCGACACGCTCTTGGCCTATTCTACCCACTTTCTACCTACTAGAGTGCCCGACACGCTCTTGGCCCCATTCTACCCACTTTCTACCTACTAGAGTGCCCGACACGCTCTTGGCCCCATTCTACCCACTTTCTACCTGCTAGAGTGCCCGACACGCTCTTGGCCTATTCTACCCACTTTCTACCTACTAGAGTGCCCGACACGCTCTTGGCCCCTACTTCCACCTACTAGAGTGCCCGACACGCTCATGGCCCCATTCTACCCACTTTCTACCTACTAGAGTGCCCGACACGCTCTTGGCCCCATTCTACCCACTTTCTACCTACTAGAGTGCCCGACACGCTCTTGGCCCTATTCTACCCACTTTCTACCTACTAGAGTGCCCGACACGCTCTTGGCCCTATTCTACCCACTTTCGTTTTCATCGAAACACTACGAGAGACCAGTTTTAGCTGGCCTCACTTTCATACAAACACTACGAGAGAGAGACCAGTTTTAGCTGGCCTCACTTAGTGACTGTATGGAGGACCACTATAATTATGTTCGACTCTGGTGCGATTTCAAACAGTTTGCTAAGTACAGTGTGCCATATACAATGTTGCGCAACATCGTTCAAATTTTGCTAGCGCAATGTTGCGCCACCGATCGCCGTAAGTGTTGTACCATCGAACGCGGCTCGAGTTCCTCTTTCAAACGACACCCCACACATGGTACCTACTACTACCTACTACCGTACCGCACAAGGTTTTCCAGTTCTAATTTTTAAGTTTTAAGTTCTAAGTTCTAAGTTTTCGCGAGGCGAACGTGTCCGCGTGGCGAACACTATGCACCACGCACCTTTATCATATCGCGGAAAACATTTCATTACCGCGTTTTAAAAAACTACTAGCGCCATCTAGTGTTTTCATACGAAAATACTTTCGACGACTTTATTTCTACAGTGGACATTTTTTTATTGCTTTGTGATAAAAGTTGCATAAAACATTACTTTTTTATGACTCACGTCCTCGGAGAAAACATTCCATTAATACCGTAATACCGGGATCCCGGTATTGAAGAAAATGATCCGGTATTCAATACCGGTATTGAAAAAGTCCGGTATTCGAAAGCCCTAGTCGTGTGGCGCCATGTCCCTCACACACACTCTTTAGTAATAAGAATCAAGTGTCTTACCTCTGATATGAACAGGCTTGAGCACAGGCACCCCAGTGACCGCCAGCAGCTCATCATCAGGCCACAACAACAGCTCGTCGTGTGGCGCCATGTCCTCACACACGACCCGCAGCCCTTCGGCCGAGGCTTGCAACGCTGCGGTCCGCGCGGGCGGGTGCGGTGCGATTCGCGACCGCGCCGCGGCTATTTCTGCGCCCCCGCCGCCGCATGTGGAAAGACGGCCGGTCGTGTGGCGCCATGTCCCTCACACACACTCTTTAGTAATAAGAATCCCCACAATACCCACTTTCTACCTACTAGAGTGCCCGACACGCTCTTGGCCCTATTCTACCCACTTTCTACCTACTAGAGTGCCCGACACGCTCTTGGCCCTATTCTACCCACTTTCTACCTACTAGAGTGCCCGACACGCTCTTGGCCCCATTCTACCCACTTTCTACCTACTAGAGTGCCCGACACGCTCTTGGCCCTATTCTACCCACTTTCTACCTACTAGAGTGCCCGACACGCTCTTGGCCCTATTCTACCCACTTTCTACCTACTAGAGTGCCCGACACGCTCTTGGCCTATTCTACCCACTTTCTACCTACTAGAGTGCCCGACACGCTCTTGGCCCCATTCTACCCACTTTCTACCTGCTAGAGTGCCCGACACGCTCTTGGCCTATTCTACCCACTTTCTACCTACTAGAGTGCCCGACACGCTCTTGGCCTATTCTACCCACTTTCTACCTACTAGAGTGCCCGACACGCTCTTGGCCCCATTCTACCCACTTTCTACCTACTAGAGTGCCCGACACGCTCTTGGCCTATTCTACCCACTTTCTACCTACTAGAGTGCCCGACACGCTCTTGGCCTATTCTACCCACTTTCTACCTACTAGAGTGCCCGACACGCTCTTGGCCTATTCTACCCACTTTCTACCTACTAGAGTGCCCGACACGCTCTTGGCCCCATTCTACCCACTTTCTACCTACTAGAGTGCCCGACACGCTCTTGGCCCCATTCTACCCACTTTCTACCTGCTAGAGTGCCCGACACGCTCTTGGCCCTATTCTACCCACTTTCTACCTACTAGAGTGCCCGACACGCTCTTGGCCCTATTCTACCCACTTTCTACCTACTAGAGTGCCCGACACGCTCATGGCCCCATTCTACCCACTTTCTACCTACTAGAGTGCCCGACACGCTCTTGGCCCCATTCTACCCACTTTCTACCTACTAGAGTGCCCGACACGCTCTTGGCCCTATTCTACCCACTTTCGTTTTCATCGAAACACTACGAGAGACCAGTTTTAGCTGGCCTCACTTTCATACAAACACTACGAGAGAGACCAGTTTTAGCTGGCCTCACTTAGTGACTGTATGGAGGACCACTATAATTATGTTCGACTCTGGTGCGATTTCAAACAGTTTGCTAAGTACAGTGTGCCATTTACAATGTTGCGCAACATCGTTCAAATTTTGCTAGCGCAATGTTGCGCCACCGATCGCCGTAAGTGTTGTACCATCGAACGCGGCTCGAGTTCCTCTTTCAAACGACACCCCACACATGGTACCTACTACTACCTACTACCGTACCGCACAAGGTTTTCCAGTTCTAATTTTTAATTTTTAAGTTTTAAGTTCTAAGTTCTAAGTTTTCGCGAGGCGAACGTGTCCGCGTGGCGAACACTATGCACCACGCACCTTTATCATATCGCGGAAAACATTTCATTACCGCGTTTTAAAAAACTACTAGCGCCATCTAGTGTTTTCATACGAAAATACTTTCGACGACTTTATTTCTACAGTGGACATTTTTTTATTGCTTTGTGATAAAAAGTTGCATAAAACATTACTTTTTTTTATGACTCACGTCCTCGGAGAAAAACATTCCATTAATACCGTAATACCGGGATCCCGGTATTGAAGAAAATGATCCGGTATTCAATACCGGTATTGAAAAAGTCCGGTATTCGAAAGCCCTAGTCGTGTGGCGCCATGTCCTCACACACTCTTTAGTAATAACAATCAAGTGTCTTACCTCTGATATGAACAGGCTTGAGCACAGGCACCCCAGTGACCGCCAGCAGCTCATCATCAGGCCACAACAACAGCTCGTCGTGTGGCGCCATGTCCCTCACACACACGACCCGCAGCCCTTCGGCCGAGGCTTGCAACGCTGCGGTCCGCGCGGGCGGGTGCGGTGCGATTCGCGACCGCGCCGCGGCTAGTTCTGCGCCCCCGCCGCCGCATGTGGAAAGACGGCCGGTCGTGTGGCGCCATGTCCCTCACACACACTCTTTAGTAATAAGAATCCCCACAATACCCACTTTCTACCTACTAGAGTGCCCGACACGCTCTTGGCCCTATTCTACCCACTTTCTACCTACTAGAGTTCCCGACACGCTCTTGGGCCTATTCTACCCACATTCTACCTACTAGAGTGCCCGACACGCTCTTGGCCCCATTCTACCCACTTTCTACCTGCTAGAGTGCCCGACACGCTCTTGGCCCTATTCTACCCACTTTCTACCTACTAGAGTGCCCCACATGCTCTTGGCCCCATTCTACCCACTTTCTACCTGCTAGAGTGCCCGACACGCTCTTGGCCCTATTCTACCCACTTTCTACCTGCTAGAGTGCCCGACACGCTCTTGGCCCTATTCTACCCACTTTCTACCTACTAGAGTGCCCGACACGCTCTTGGCCCCATTCTACCCACTTTCTACCTGCTAGAGTGCCCGACACGCTCTTGGCCCTATTCTACCCACTTTCTACCTGCTAGAGTGCCCGACACGCTCTTGGCCCTATTCTACCCACTTTCGTTTTCATCGAAACACTACGAGAGACCAGTTTTAGCTGGCCTCACTTTCATACAAACACTACGAGAGAGAGACCAGTTTTAGCTGGCCTCACTTAGTGACTGTATGGAGGACCACTATAATTATGTTCGACTCTGGTGCGATTTCAAACAGTTTGCTAAGTACAGTGTGCCATATACAATGTTGCGCAACATCGTTCAAATTTTGCTAGCGCAATGTTGCGCCACCGATCGCCGTAAGTGTTGTACCATCGAACGCGGCTCGAGTTCCTCTTTCAAACGACACCCCACACATGGTACCTACTACTACCTACTACCGTACCGCACAAGGTTTTCCAGTTCTAATTTTTAATTTTTAAGTAAAAAGTTCTAAGTTCTAAGTTTTCGCGAGGCGAACGTGTCCGCGTGGCGAACACTATGCACCACGCACCTTTATCATATCGCGGAAAACATTTCATTACCGCGTTTTAAAAAACTACTAGCGCCATCTAGTGTTTTCATACGAAAATACTTTCGACGACTTTATTTCTACAGTGGACATTTTTTTATTGCTTTGTGATAAAAAGTTGCATAAAACATTACTTTTTTTTATGACTCACGTCCTCGGAGAAAAACATTCCATTAATACCGTAATACCGGGATCCCGGTATTGAAGAAAATGATCCGGTATTCAATACCGGTATTGAAAAAGTCCGGTATTCGAAAGCCCTAGTCGTGTGGCGCCATGTCCCTCACACACACTCTTTAGTAATAAGAATCAAGTGTCTTACCTCTGATATGAACAGGCTTGAGCACAGGCACCCCAGTGACCGCCAGCAGCTCATCATCAGGCCACAACAACAGCTCGTCGTGTGGCGCCATGTCCCACACACGACCCGCAGCCCTTCGGCCGAGGCTTGCAACGCTGCGGTCCGCGCGGGCGGGTGCGGTGCGATTCGCGACCGCGCCGCGGCTAGTTCTGCGCCCCGCCGCCGCATGTGGAAAGACGGCCTGTCGTGTGGCGCCATGTCCTCACACACACTCTTTAGTAATAAGAATCCCCACAATACCCACTTTCTACCTACTAGAGTGCCCGACACGCTCTTGGCCCTATTCTACCCACTTTCTACCTACTAGAGTGCCCGACACGCTCTTGGCCCTATTCTACCCACTTTCTACCTACTAGAGTGCCCGACACGCTCTTGGCCCCATTCTACCCACTTTCTACCTACTAGAGTGCCCGACACGCTCTTGGCCCTATTCTACCCACTTTCTACCTACTAGAGTGCCCGACACGCTCTTGGCCCTATTCTACCCACTTCTACCTACTAGAGTGCCCGACACGCTCTTGGCCCCATTCTACCCACTTTCTACCTGCTAGAGTGCCCGACACGCTCTTGGCCTATTCTACCCACTTTCTACCTACTAGAGTGCCCGACACGCTCTTGGCCCTATTCTACCCACTTTCTACCTACTAGAGTGCCCGACACGCTCTTGGCCTATTCTACCCACTTTCTACCTACTAGAGTGCCCGACACGCTCTTGGCCTATTCTACCCACTTTCTACCTACTAGAGTGCCCGACACGCTCTTGGCCCCATTCTACCCACTTTCTACCTGCTAGAGTGCCCGACACGCTCTTGGCCTATTCTACCCACCCTATTCTACCCACTTTCTACCTACTAGAGTGCCCGACACGCTCTTGGCCCTATTCTACCCACTTTCTACCTACTAGAGTGCCCGACACGCTCTTGGCCCTATTCTACCCACTTTCTACCTACTAGAGTTCCCGACACGCTCTTGGCCCCATTCTACCCACTTTCTACCTGCTAGAGTGCCCGACACGCTCTTGGCCCGATTCTACCCACTTTCTACCTACTAGAGTGCCCGACACGCTCTTGGCCTATTCTACCCACTTTCTACCTACTAGAGTGCCCGACACGCTCTTGGCCCCATTCTACCCACTTTCTACCTACTAGAGTGCCCGACACGCTCTTGGCCCCATTCTACCCACTTTCTACCTACTAGAGTGCCCGACACGCTCTTGGCCCTATTCTACCCACTTTCTACCTACTAGAGTGCCCGACACGCTCTTGGCCCTATTCTACCCACTTTCGTTTTCATCGAAACACTACGAGAGACCAGTTTTAGCTGGCCTCACTTTCATACAAACACTACGAGAGAGAGACCAGTTTTAGCTGGCCTCACTTAGTGACTGTATGGAGGACCACTATAATTATGTTCGACTCTGGTGCGATTTCAAACAGTTTGCTAAGTACAGTGTGCCATATACAATGTTGCGCAACATCGTTCAAATTTTGCTAGCGCAATGTTGCGCCACCGATCGCCGTAAGTGTTGTACCATCGAACGCGGCTCGAGTTCCTCTTTCAAACGACACCCCACACATGGTACCTACTACTACCTACTACCGTACCGCACAAGGTTTTCCAGTTCTAATTTTTAATTTTTAAGTTTTAAGTTCTAAGTTCTAAGTTTTCGCGAGGCGAACGTGTCCGCGTGGCAAACACTATGCACCACGCACCTTTATCATATCGCGGAAAACATTTCATTACCGCGTTTTAAAAAACTACTAGCGCCATCTAGTGTTTTCATACGAAAATACTTTCGACGACTTTATTTCTACAGTGGACATTTTTTTATTGCTTTGTGATAAAAAGTTGCATAAAACATTACTTTTTTTTATGACTCACGTCCTCGGAGAAAAACATTCCATTAATACCGTAATACCGGGATCCCGGTATTGAAGAAAATGATCCGGTATTCAATACCGGTATTGAAAAAGTCCGGTATTCGAAAGCCCTAGTCGTGTGGCGCCATGTCCCTCACACACACTCTTTAGTAATAAGAATCAAGTGTCTTACCTCTGATATGAACAGGCTTGAGCACAGGCACCCCAGTGACCGCCAGCAGCTCATCATCAGGCCACAACAACAGCTCGTCGTGTGGCGCCATGTCCCTCACACACACGACCCGCAGCCCTTCGGCCGAGGCTTGCAACGCTGCGGTCCGCGCGGGCGGGTGCGGTGCGATTCGCGACCGCGCCGCGGCTAGTTCTGCGCCCCCGCCGCCGCATGTGGAAAGACGGCCGGTCGTGTCACGCCATACGTAGACCTAAAGGAAAAAATCAGTTAAATTATTAAACAAAGTAAGTAATATTTGTTTCCAAAATGTCTTTAAAAGAACAGTTAATGTGTTGCGAAAAGTCTGTCACAACCGCCTCTTCTCGAAAATGAAAAGGAAAAACAATTACTGAGATATAGGTAAGGTCCAGTATCTATCGTAATTCCTATCGTAGCAACATTTAAGTATCTGTGGTAGCAACGTAGCAACGTACTACGAAAATATCGTTGAAGTCTTTTATAAGAGCAAAGTTTAACTGTTGTTCGTTTAGGAATAGGTAAGTTATTAAATATGAGTGCTTTGCTTGCGTTTCCTACCTAAGTTCTACAGGAAAATAAGTTACATTATAGAACTTAAATTACAATTCTACGAAGTAAATATATGCAAGTAAAGATAAAGATTAAATGAGTAACTTACCGTGCAAGACCGTTCCGCTGGCGACACCAAGGCTTCAGAAAACTCAGCTACACTGAAGGCTCTCGACGAGCACCCAGCGGGCAGCCCGCAACGCGCCACCGTTCGCGACCACTCCTGCTCTTTCATGCTTGCCTGGTACTTCTTCATTGCGTATGGGTTGTAGAGTCAACTTATGACCTGATACACACTTGTAACGGGCGACTTTTCACACAAAAATACCTCAATACAGCCCGTAAGATAATTTTGCTTTAGTCACTATGATCGCAGTAAGAATTTTAACAAATGGTTTTTTGAGGTCAAGAAAAAGAGATAATAAGAACAATTAAACAGATTTACAAGAGGAGTGACCTCCAGGACCTCACTTTTATAAATACCCGTCAGCGGCGCCCGCGCGGGTATTTATGCAGAAAGAGGGCTAGGGTCCTCCGCTGAGGGCTCCGGTCCTCCGCAACCCTCTGAGGGACGTTCGTCACGGGGATCAGATCGTATCGCGCACTTGCAATTACAGTCTATTCATAATTTAATTTGCTAAAGTCACCGATGACCAAAACTTGCGGTTGGTTAGCCGCTGGAAAGTTGATTTTTGTTGCGTAGTCGATTTCGACCGAAGTCTATGGTGTCCATTTTATTTGAATGAATGTAAGAGATCGTTCCTGAAGGATTTCGATTACATAAATAATTTGGTACCACCGTATTGTTTGTCGATTTGGTGTAGATACTTATACATACGACAGGAGTAAGAAGTACCTACTTACCTACCACGCAAGCAATGCAAGGCCGTAAGGTAGGTGTGCTAAGTGATCAGAGTTTACATACAAACGCATTCTTTACTGAAAAATTAAATGGTGTCGGTGGAAAAGCATTGGTTCTGTTTGAGGTCTAGGTACAGGTACAGCCCATACGTAATCATAGTGTCATGATGAAATTACATGACCAGCCTTAGCGGAAGGCCAAGTTACGCTGGTCGCAATACTTGGATACTACGCGACCAGCGTAACTAGTCCTCCCGTTTAGGCTAGTCATGACACCATGTTTTTGATTGGATTATACATATCTACAGGGCGTCAATTTTTGAATGAAATACCAAAAATAATTAAGTGTTTTTATTCAAGTAAGAATAAATAACATTTCTATCAGAATCAATGATTCATTAGACTACTAAACTACATAATTTACAAAACTAGAGCCATTTCCTGGCGATAAGTAATAGATTTGTAGCGAACGTCTCGGTATAAAAGTGAGTAGGTAGGCTTTCAAGAAAAAATAATAAATAACACAATATAATATGATAATAATGTACAGCAATATTTTTCAATTGTTGTTGTTATTGTTACAATTTTTCAATTTGATGCTGTGATAGACAAGAAATTTTAAGATTATTGTGTAAAAAGTCTAAATTATCACTTTATCTGTATCAAAAGTCACACTGTTTTAAAAATAAGTAGGTACTTATTTTGTGCGGATCCTGAATATTCTACTTCTAGCTTCTTGTTTTAACTAACTATTTTTGAGAAAGTATTTCGAATTAAGGCAGTTGCTCTAGGTAAAGTGAGATATACATAGGTAACATTAGACCACCGAGGCGTCCACACCAAAGATTTCTATAAAATATTTATTATGATAAATTTTACAAGGCACAGTTTCTGTCCTTTTAACGATAGCATTGAAATACTCCTGAAGGAATCCATACCATATTTTAAATGTTATAAAACACCCTTTAACCCTTATTTAACTCTACAGGACGTGTAATAGTAACAAAATTATGAACAAAATGTTTTTAACATTCCAAAATGGGTCTGTTTAAAGAATTCCATCCTTTATCAGTTTTATATTAATTTGTGCGTCTGACTTACAGAACAGGTAATTTCATGAATACTGTTTTCCTCTGGTAAGATATAGCACGAGTAAATCTTGGTTTTTGTAACACTCTGTATGATTTTCAATCAGTAGTGCCAACCTGCTAAGCGCGCCGAGGCGGTACCTCCGGTTGTTTCTCTTCTGAAACAAAAAAATAAGATTTGTTACACAATCACTTTAATTTTTTTCATACATACATATATCATAATATAGCAAAACAATTCGCATCGCATCTCTAATCACTTAGAGTGCCGTCATCCGAATAGGCCATATTTGACGTCTGTCAAACCCATACTAGGAAACATGTCAACAAAGAAAAATAGACCTTATGTCATAGCATTAATATGGTTTTGACAGACGTCAAATATGGCCTATTCGGATGACGGCACTCTAGTCGCTTTTTATGACACCCACTGGAAAGATATGGAGCAATGATATTCTAAGCCGGCACCACATGGCATAAAACTGAAGAAAAGTATCGTTTTCCAAAATATGGGGATGAGTGAAAGTTTCATGTATGAGTCATGCCTGCAAAATTTTTGATACATCGTTCCTTACAGCTTACATAACATACATACATACATTTCACCCATATTTTATGGGGTGATGCTTTTTTAAACCGCAACCACACGGCATAAACTAAAGAAAATTATCGTTTCCAAAAAAATGTGAGTATTGAACAGTTTCGTGGCTGAGTCATACCTGCCATAATATTTCCATACTTCGGTCCTTACAGATATAGGAAGGTACATAATATCTATACCGGGAGTAACGGAAAGGGTATAACAAGCCGAAAGGAGGTCAAGGTACTCATGGAACTGAACAACTTTCCCCATGGAACATGGGTCAAAATGTCAAAAAATTATTGGACCTCCCATACAAAATCGCCGATCAGCCAATTGATTTACTATGAAAGGTCCAAATTTTTTTTTTACATTTCAACCCATGTTCCATGGGGAAAGTTGTTCAGTTTCATGAGTACATTGACCTCCTTCCGGCTTGTTATACCCTTTCCGTTACTCCCTGTATAATTGATTTATACTGTTCATTTAGATTCGATTGTGTCCTATCATAACACGGACACGGGGGTCTCAAGTGCACTGTACCCTGCACTTTTATTAAGTGCACTAAATTGTAACATTAAGCTCTTTACATCATAGCTGCATTGTACGGAGGCGATGTAAAAAGTGTGTCTGCAAATTGTTCCAAAGCAAGCGAGGGCTCGGGCCCGCAGCTGTATAAATAAAGAGTTCGGGCGAAAACGAAGAGCTTACTACGCTCGAAGGTTTATGATTTAACGAGAATAGGAACCGGGTAAGGGGTGAACCATTTTGATAATATTCGGTACCTAAACAATTCATCGATGCCATCCAGAATAGTTTGTAAGGCGTAAAAATGTACTAAGAAAAAAATGCTGTGTTATAATAATGCTCACGATATGATAATATAACAGAAAAAAAAGACGGACCTAGTCTAATAAAAAAGTTTTGTAACCCTGACATGCCCGAATCCATAGATCGTCAATAAATAGTATAAATCGAAGTCGCCGTTTGTCTGTTTGTCTGTCGAGAACGGTTTTTGATGCGGTTTTTATAATAAATAAGAGTCATTCCAGAGAATGGTTTATTTGTGTAACACATGCCGGGAAAATGGCTTTTTCCCGCGGGAAAGTGAGTTGCAGCGGGTAAAACCGCTAACGAGCCGCTAGTATCTACTAAAAATGTCACGCACCACAGCTTGTAAAAAGCTAAACCATTTTATGTCACTAGCTCTTCGTCTATATAGAGCACTAGCAAACCAGGATCAGGAACCCTCTCTCTGAATGCAGCAGGTGTTGGTGACACACAGGCGTCTAATATTTCCAGTACCTACTTCTGGTAAACTTTACCAACTAAACGTAGTTCCAATTGTTTTAAATCGAATAATGAAATTAATTACGCTGAGGACTAACCGAAGTCTAGATGAGTACTGAATTTTTTAGCTTTGTCTTGTCTAGAGAGATACAAATCACGGTATTTTCTCTTGCGGTATAGGTAGAGCGCCAGAGGCTGTGAAAAACGGCCGTTATTGCCACGGCTACGCTAGACAAGATAAAGTGACAAAGGTCGAAAAGAAAGCCATGAAATTTTTTTAGTGAATCTTTTAGACTATAAATTATTTAGATAACGTGTAAATTAAAATCACGATAAGCCATTCAATCACCAAATATAATTTTCAATTCCTCTCTAGATGCGATCCGTACTCGCAAAAGAGAGGTTTTTCTTTGTGGACATGGTCACGTATCTAAGACAATCCTCAAATTAAGTAAATGTGTGTCAAATCGGCAACACTTGCAGAATATCTATGAACGAATGGTGTCGCTGCGGTGCGGTGGTGCCACATATTGCGATGGTGGCGGCACCTGCCACGGCGCACGTGCCGGCGATTCGGCACGCGTGCTGCACAATACCATTCGCATTAGCATAGACGCACGGAAAAATGCGCTTTAAATCGCCGCACAAAGAGTGTATAGAGTGTTATCATTGTGGCAGATTCGGGCACAACGCATGCAGTGCAATTTTGAGCTCTGAGGGGTTGTGATACGTGCGCATGAAGGGATGAATCGAGGGGTTGCCCGGCCACCCGGTTGCGGTCGCGGACGATTAAGATTGATACAGTGTGATGACGTTATAATATCGTTTTGATGCGGGGCGCGGTCCGCTAAGAGCTTTATTTGTTGTCGCTAATATTTTAAACGGTGGTCCCCAGTACTGCGCGCACGTGCGCAGTCGAAACGCGCAAGTTGAGATTTAACTAAACGATACCGACATTTCAATGAGCGCGCACTTCATGATTATTTAAACATGTGCTTCGAAATTAATCTGACGCCGGTGCGACACTTCAAAAATAAGTCCCTACGCTATAACGCGCAATAATGCAAATGGAGGTCGCTTGCTAAAAATACAGACAGTTTGCCGTATCAATTTACCGACGATCTATAATTAGATAGTAATATCTATTAATGTCTTTCTTTTTTACTACCGAGGCTTTGTCGAGTCTAGCTATCAATCATCTATAGCAACTATAGCAAGCTAATAATTACAAATCAATTCAATGAAACAAAACAATCGAACAGAATTATAAAATGCCTTGTATCACCAAACTCAACTAGCATCACATACAAAACACCGCAAAATCGCCTGCAACCTATCGAAAGAACTTAATTTTATTTGTTTGGAGTTTGGTTTGGAGTGTAGCACACGTGGCCAGGCCTTATCAGATGCTGTTGGATTATCAGATGCTATCAGTCCAATAATTCCTAAGGGCGCGTACACAAAAAAGAGCGGCGCGACGGCGGCAGCGTAGCGCTCTATAAATTCAGTACCTACTAATATTTTCAGGACGTGTTCTACTCATGATTCTACACAACTTTTGTTAGTATTTTTTTTAGAAACATGAAATGCTTAATTTGACTAAGTATTTCATACTTACAAAACGAGACAAGTTATAAAAACATTTTATGTATATAAGGTCCAATTTTTATCATCATTCTTCGAAAAAATTTTATAAAGAAAAGTTCTTCAGTTTGACGATTCAAAGATTCAAGATTCAAAACTTTTATTTCCAAGTAGGTTCACAAAGAATACTTCTAGAATGTTAATTAAAACGAGTAAAACAAACCCTGAAAATATATAGGACAATAGAAATAGCCGCGTGGTGCCGGCTTACAACAGCATCACCCCATATCTTTTCCGTGGGTATCGTAAGAAGCGACTAAGGGATTTGAGACTTGATGTGTATCACAATTTTAAATGACAGGCTGACAACCTGTGACTAGGTATGGCGAAACACAGTCTTCTGAATGACTCTCAAATCTTTTGACAGACGTGGTGAAAAAGGCCGATTTTACTGCCGTTTACGCTCTGCCTACCCCGCAGAAGAGATAGGCTTGATGTATGAATGTATGTCATAGTACAAATCATTCTATATGTGAGACACGCGGGGGAAGAGGGTGCGATTGCTAGGCTTGCTTGAGCAACCGCTCGCTTTTTTTAATGTTACGTAGGCCCGCATGAGTGCATTAAAAATTCCAATACATTGTTGGTAAGATGTTAGAACATGTTTGCCTAGACAGTGCCTATTCACTCTTGCCTTGAAAAGGGGTATGTAATGTTTGATATAAATATTTTTAATATAATTTTGTTTGATATAACATCAAATAATCTAATTTTGTTTAATATAACGTCTCATTTAATATAATGCACATTAGTTATAATTTTACTTCGTATAACGTTATTTCACATAACACTCATTTGATATATATAATTATTTCAAATAATGTATAAATGTTATAATGATCACTTGCTATAATAATACATGTTATAACGATAAGTTGGTATAATGCCTAGTAAAAACCTTATAGCAATTCTTTGTAGCTTATATGCCTAGTAGCACAATCACTTGTTGCAGATCAATACTAGGCGCAGCAAGCAAACAAAGCAGACGTGTTTCAAATAATCGTCACATTAAATCGCGCGCAAATATTCGTGCCCTAGATCTGATTATGCAGTATAGTCAAGTTTGATTAGTGATGTAATAAGTTGAGTGTTTTGTCTAATACATATGTTTTTGGTGTTTGTACTAAAAACCAACGAATCATGCCGGGAGATCCTAGATCGCCCATGTATCCGCGTCAGCCTCGGCAGGAGGGAGTGCCACCTACAGGACTAGTGAGAACAGACCATGTACATAAATGGTTAACATCTATTGAACAGCATCTTTCTGAAATCTGTACTATTGCATCAGAGAGTAAGCTCAACATGGACCAAAAGAACAAAATTCAGCATTACTGTCGCAAAGTGACCATCGAGACTGGGCATATATTGATAGAATATCAAGCAGCTAAACAAAAAGTGATGACCAACTTTGTAGCACTTGAAGCCTCCTTAGAAAAAGAAGAACTTGCTGATCGTCTAAGTGAATTAAAGGTATGCATTAAAGAGACTGCCCAACCTAAACCATCTTCATCATCATCTTATGCAGACACCGTCAAAATAAGAAGCAACACAGCCGTCCGCCCAGCAACCACCAGCAGTATTGCTATCTTCCCTGCGAGTAAGGATCATTCCAGTGAAGATACTAAGAAATTAGTCCAGACCTTGATCAACCCGGAAGAACTAAAACTGCATAATATTCGTGGAGTCAGAAGCACAAAAAACGGAGGTGTCATCATAAGCACTGACGGAAAAGAGGACCTAGAAAAATTGAAGAAATCCGAGATACTCAAAACTTCAGGACTGACGCTTGAGGAGCCCACCAAGAGACGGCCCAAAATTATTCTTCTAGGAGTGCCCTCAACTACTACTGAGAACGAACTCAAGGAATGCATCTTTGAACAAAATATTGCCGATAAACAGCCTAGTTTCTCCAAAGAAAAAGCTATGAGCTCTATCCGGCTAAATCATAAATCCGGGAAGAAGGAAGCCGCATCCTGCAACTTTATCTTGGAAGTAACAGCGGAAATAAGGAAACTGCTTATACATCAAGGACGTGTATTTATTAATTGGACCTCCTGCCCTGTGAAGGACTTCACCCTTGTTACCAGGTGCTACAAATGCCAACAATATGGACATTCTGCCAAATTTTGCAAGGATGCGAACCCCACCTGCGGCCACTCAGGCGCGGTCACAGGGGGGGGGGTCATAGGGGTCATGACCCCCCCTGAAATCGCAAGTATGAGCTTGAGCTTGTTATTTTTTTTGATCATTCAAAACGAGTTACATATCATGTGCAGTGTACTTACGCTCTTTGCTTGTTTGTAGCGTGAAAAGTCGGGCTCGCTTCGCTCGCAATACGTACACCTTTCTACCTGTTTTACATCTAGTGCTAGTGTTGAGGCCTCTCACTTTTTAATAACGCGAAAAGTCGAGCTCGCTTCGCTCGCTGTACATGCATCTTTTAGTCTGTTTTTCACTAGCGGCCAGTTTTTAAGCTCACATGCTTGTTTGTAGCGAAAAAGTCGAGCTTGCTTCGCTCGCAAATTCAAAAATCAGCATCCGCCCGTGTTCAGCGTGTGACGAGTGGTGTGACGTCATTATAACATTATACCTTTGTAAGCACTAGGAAGTTTTTCTATAAATCTAAAGTGAGGATAAAAAAAACTGGTTCTAAGGTATTTCAGCTGCCATGACCCCCCCTGAAACTGAGGGCTGTGACCGCGCCTGCGGCCACTGTGGTACCACTGGACACAGCATCAGGGAATGCACGAAAAAGAACCAACCGGAGAAATGTGCAACATGCCAGCGCTTTAACAAACCCAGTACTCACAAAACTGGAGATGACAATTGCCCTGCTAGAAAAAGTGCTGAATTAAGACACCTTAATTCCATAGATTATGAAGGCGCCTAATGCGCCGTACAACCATTATCTAGCCATAATTCTTTACTTTATTATTTATTATAAGACATATTCATGTGGACTGGACATAGTGGTATTTTTCTATTTATAGATATTTGACATAGTTTTAAGTTGTGTGAATTTGTAAAGTAAGCAAACATTCTGAACAGTACCTATTCTATTTTGTTGCGACCGAAGATTATAATTGCAACACGTACTGTAATGTTAAACTAGGTCATGTTCATACAATAATTGCACGCTTTAAATTTTTGTACTAGTATGTAATTAGTTTTAGATTAAAATATTATATTGTATAGTTTATTTACATTGTATAGTATAGTAGTTTTCATTTTAAAACAATAGTTATGGTGGCTGGTTATCCATTTACCTAAGATACAGGAATTCTAATTCTTAGTTTAGGAAATGGTCAAGTCTCATAACTATTTCATATCAGTGTACCTATTAGTAATTATGTTTATTGAATAAAGAAAGAATTAAAGAATTATCTAGTAATTATGTTTATTGAATAAAAAGAATTATCTATTACCAAAAAAGGGGCGACCAACCATTTTTTTCTTGCGGGGGGCTTCGCCCCGAGCTGGCGGGGCTGCGCCCCTGTCCCCTGCTTGCATGCATGCAGGCAAGCAAGCAAGCAGCAGGCATGCATGCAGGCAAGCAAGCAGCAGGCATGCATGCAGGCAATCAAGCAGCAGGCAAGCAAGCAGCAGGCATGCATGCAGGCAAGCAAGCAGCAAGCAGCATGCATGCATGCAAGCAAGCGCATGCAAGCAAGCACAAGCAGGCATGCATACATGTCAACCTAACCCGAAGGCTATGGCAGAAGTGAGCGCTCGCTACGCTCGCCTGCTCGCTTCCGCCATAGCCTTCTGAACCTAACCTATCCGAAGTCGGGGTGCCCAGAAGTCCCGTGCTCGCTGCGCTCGCACCCGGTTTACCTAGTTTAAGTGCTCGCTTCGCTCGCACTCGCCTCTACTCTTGCACACCCGCCCTTCTTGCTTACGCCCTGTTATTACGAACCAAAATTATCATTGGATTATATCAAAAATGCATTATATCATTAATAAATTAGTTTAGATGTTGGTATATCATCAGATAATATATTATCTGAGCAGTATATGAAATAATATTATATCAAATGTAACGTTATAAGAAATAAGCAGTATACGAAATAAATTTATACGAAGTTAGTATTATATTAAGTGAGTGTTATGTCTTTTTAGCGTTATCACAAACAAAAATATATCCCACCCAAAACATAAATGTGAAAGGCTGCCAAGTTCGATAATATTGGAATGCTTCGCCTATAAAAGAAGTGAGATCTAAATAAGTACCAAGTTCCATACACAGACCTCAGTTAAAAATAGTTACAGGAATGCACACTTGATTTTTCGCAGTTTGGAAATAAGAATCTACTGCGGAAAATCAAGTGTAACTATTTTAAACTGAGGTCTGTGTATGGAACTTGGTACTTATTTAGATCTCACTTCTTTATAGGCGAAGCATTCCAATAACAACAGTTTTTCATTTATTTTTGTAAGGTTTATTTTCTTATGATTAAGTTAGGTAAGGAAATATCTCATTTATACTTTACTTTGACTAAATACAAACCTTCGTAACGAATTTTAGGTCGGTACGACGATTGGAAGATATAGATAATTTTTTTGTTTTAGTTCCTTAGGGGTATGAATTTACACCTTCATTATTTTTAAAACCGACTCACACTTGGCCATTTTCAGATTTTTTCCTTTACCTTGACCTAAAGACCTACCTCCATGCCAAATTTCAAGTCAATACGACCATTGGAAGTGGTCTAGGTTTTTGATGAGTGAGTCAGTCAGTCAGTCAGTCAGTCAGTGAGTGTATAGTAAAAATAGCGATTTTCTGACGTCAATATCTCAAGACCTACAATAGGTACATTAATGAAATTTTGTATTTTAGATAAGTAAGTAGATCTCGACAGATACTAGAAATTTCATATGCGTAGATAAAATAGATTTTGAGTTATAGGTGGGTCGAAGTTGGCCCGAAATGGTTCGTGTAATATAACCCACGGCCGGTGTGTCGCTTTTTTTGCTCGAACTTGGCGGACACACTGCCGTGTGTCTAGATCATCTGTTTTTATAACAAAAGTTACGCACCCCTTGAAAAGGCCCAAGTTTAATGTTCCGGAAACAGATCCGCCGTTGCCCGCTGCCGCGCCGCCACCGCCGGATTTCGTATACGCGCCCTAGCTGCGATATACCACCGGGTTTCGGTGGCTGTAATCAACTAATCTAATCGCTTTGAGTGCATTCGGCTATTATAAAAATGCAGGCACCGCGGGGAGTATAGAGTAAATAAAACAAACATTGTATTGCGTAGACTTTAAGCTACACCGCAGTAGCTACTGCGGTGTAGCTTAAAGTCTACGCTGTGTGCTCTAGAGCGTTTATGCTTTATGCTTTATTTAAGCTAAATATTTTTAGTGAACGAAACAAGAGCAATGCATCAAAACTCTTGTAGTACCTACCTACCGACCATTCAATCATCTCCGATTAGGTTTTCAAATTGTAGTACTACAAGTACTTGCTATTCTAGGGTTCCATACTCATTTACCACACTACGCCTGACCGCTGCTGACCTATCCTTTAATGAATACGATTCTTCTCGCGAGTAGTCTGGAAGGATAGAAAATAATTGCAAAAATACGAACCTTCTTCCTCTCCCTCTCCCAAATCGGATCTGGGCGTGACGGAGTCTTCGGGCTCAACGCTAACCCAACCCAGAATCATTAAAGGACATACCTTCTTCCTCTCCCTCCCCCAAATCGGATCTGTGTGATAACTCTTCAGGTTCGGCGCGAGTCCACTTTATGTCACTTGATAGAAGATGATGATGCTAATCTTACTTAGAATCATTATGGGACATACCTTCTTCCTCGCCTTCTCCCAAATCGGATCTGGGTGTGATGGAGTCTTCGGGCTCGACGCGGTTCCACTCCGCTTCTCCTGTTGTTCGGTACAACTCCGCTCGCGCCTCTACTACGTCGCTACATTACAGCTACGCATCTATATAGTTGTTATCCTATCCAAATTACCTTCTTCCTCCATAGTGGATCTGGGCGTGATAACTCTTCAAGCTTGGCACGGTTCCACTCTATTTGACTCGTTAGAATATGATGATGTTAACCCAACCCAGAATCAATAAGGGACATACCTTCTTCCTCTCCCTCTCCCAAATCGGATCTGGGCGTGATGGAGTCTTCGGGCTCGACGCGGTTCCACTCCGCTTCTCCTGTTGTTCTGTACAACTCCGCTCGCGCCTCTACTACGTCGCGGACAATCTCTGCAACAAGAGAATAATATAATTAGACGGGATGACGGATGGTGGACCAAAGCGCTAACAGAGTGGCGGCCGAGAGCAGCAAAACGTCGAATAGGCAGACCACCGGCTAGATGGACGGACGACCTAGTGAAAATTGCCGGAAAACAGTGGATGCGGGAGGCACAGGAACGGCGTGGATGGCGACAAAAAGAAGAGACCTATACTCAGCAGGGGGTAGACGTGGCTGATATGATGACGATGGTGGCATTTAACTTCCTAACAATCTGGCTCCCTACACAAAAGCACCACAGCATTACTAAGGATAAGTCTAGTTGCTGATTTTACTACAGAAATAGTAAACTGCATTAGGAGACGGATAACTATAGTCCGACAAGATCGTGCGCGACCTTCCCTAGGGGTGACAGACGTTGGGAGGGGAGATGTCAGCGGGTAGCGAGAGGTGTAGCGGGGAAGGGAGACGCGCGCATCCGCACCGCACGTCATATTGAAATGACGTGCTTCCTCGCCCCCCTACCGTCTGTACCCCGCAGGAAGGTCGCGCACGAAGTTGTCGGACTATAGTGGCTACTCTTCCATAAGAATCTTTCACCTATTTGTTTGCTGTGTTTCTTTGTACGTTGTCTGGGAACCCAAGCCAACAAGTTTCTGGAAGCACTCGCTTCATTTTCTATGCTCTTTCAATCTTATCTGGCTAGATCTAGCCCAGACTAGAGACAAAAGCAAATCTATCATCATCAACAAAAAACCAGCTACGCAGTAGGCGGATGTAATACTCTGATACCAGGGTTCATCGAGTCGTTGGACGATTTGGTGTGCCACTCGAAGAAGAAGAAGAATTAACAAAAAAGTCTTGTGTATTTAACCTAAATATCGGAGTATTAGGGTACAAAAAAGATCATCAATCAGTGTCACTAACCAGTAATAACATCCCGACTGGTAATTATAGACTCGATCTCCTGCGAGACTTCGTTGACGAGCCACGGCATGAACTCGTCGTCCACTCCTCGTTCGATGGTCTCCATGAGGTAGCCCTGGTCCCTCAAACCAGCCAGTACAGAAGGCAGCAGCTCAGCCATGTACCCTTGTACCAGGACGGCAGCGGCTGCTCGCTCGCGAGCCTCTATTGCCGATTGTTGTGCTACTCGTGCTTCTGATACGCGTCTCTCCTTCTCCTGGAAATAAAAGCAAATTCAGAACAGAAATCACGCCACCAGCATAAATTTGATGCCGAAAATTTATATGATTTGAAGAAGATTGCCATAAAAGCGTACATATGTGGGATTCGTAGGGTATGATTGCTGCGTTGCAGACCGTTGCAAGATAAAGAATCTTCTAAGGAGAGTTGACTTCCCACTGTTTTCGTTTTTATGAGCAGTTACCTACTATAAATGCTTTATCGTTTAACTCATCGCCTAACCATCTTTTTGATTCCCCCAATTCCACCCTGTCACCTTCGGGTCACAAAATCACTCTTAAACTATGTCATTCCGTCGGAGACACTTAGGTTCAGATCAACTTGCCTGGTTTAGCCTGAGGTCCTGCGCCGCTAGCCTTGCTCTCTCCGCTCGTTCAGCATCCCGGAGCTCCTGGTACCTTCGCTGCTGCTCCCTGAGGGTCGCCAGCTCCTCCTCTTGCGCCACTTCTGCTAAAGCCTGCTCTGAAGTCTTCCCGACTAATACTTCCAGGATCGGTTGGACTTCCAGGTCGAAGTCGAATAGCTGTGAAATGAAATAATCGTAAGATATTGTTTTCATTCTGCTTTGCTTAGCTATTTTCATTTGAGGATGGGGTTAGTCCTGGTCATAAGAACAGCCATTGCGACTTTTGCAGATCTATTGTGGCTTAACTTAGCTATCACACTTTTGTAAAACGCGTTACATAACTATATTTATAGTTTTTGGCCACAAGGGGAGAGCAGAGATCTCAATGCTTACTGGGGGGACTCAACCAATTTTTGAAACTAACGAGTACTTTTGCCAATAAAGCTTTTTGTATTTTATCATTCAAATCTGCCGCAACTCAAATAAGCGGAGATTCACTCACGTCTCCTTCCTTTGGTGCAAATGCGAAATAGACCTGCATACCTACAAAGTCAATTTTACTGTACGACTTCCTGAATTCTGGAGCATTTGATGCTGGCCACTGACAATGCGTCGAGCGTGGCTGACTTAATACTGGGCTAATGGCAGTTGAGGCGGCATGCTATGGACTCGGCTAAAGAAGATGGATTGGTCGCACTTACGTCACCAGGGTAGATCTGCGTCCAGGCATCGCAGCCAGTCTTGGCGGGCACGTAGATAGGCGTGGCGGGCCGGTCGACAAACAGGTCTGTTTGAACCCCCACCTCCATTTCTTGTGCTTTGTCGAATAGCTGAAACATGATGTTAGTGGTTACAACTGAGAAAATACCACCGAACAGAGATAATTGAGAAAATACTTCTAATTGTTAAAATGTGCGCAATACTTCACATTTCTGTAGTATAGATGTTTCATATTTTGGAGATAAAAACTACTTACTAAACTTTAACTTTTTGATCACAATTTAAAGTATGATGTTAATGAAGCTTTGGTGTACCTACCTATCTAGGAGAGAAAAAATAAATGACTATTAGAGCTAACTTGTACATCTTGGTTGGATCAGGGTCCTGTCTAGAATGACTTTTAGAATAGGCTTGTAGAGTAGGGTCGGGCTATATTGATTATCTATAGGTAGGTATTTTAAAAAGTTCTTGTTACCTCTTCAAGATAGTACTCTGTCTGTATGGGGTGATGCTTGCGCCCCAAAACCAGGGGTGGCGTGCCGGGTATCGTCTCCGTGTTACTTAACTATACAGGGTGTAAGGGACAGCTCTCCGAATACTGATAGGCATTCAGACCATGAAACTGAACAAGTTCTCTTATGAAATATTATTATAATTTTTTTACTTCCCTTAGTTAATGCAGTCAGCTGATTGTAATTTTATGGGAGGTCAAATTTTTTTGCGTATTCCAAAATATTTTTGTCGTCTGATTATATTCGGAGAGCCATCTCTTACACCAGCTTACACCCCATATAAAAGCAAGGAAAATAAATCCTACTAATATTATAAAGGCGGATGTTTGTGTGTGTGTTTGTTACGACATCACGCAAAAACGGCTGATTAGATTGACATGAAACTTTGCAGAAATATAAAAGGGCATCTGGAATAACACATAGGATACTTTTTACCACGGAAAAATGTCTCATTCCCACGGGATCACGCATTTTCCAATATTTTTGAAATAGGTGGCGTGACTGAGCCGATTCGCGTTTTAAACGTTTTCGCCGAAAACTAACAGCGACGTCTCTTGGCGAATAATGCTTTTTTCCCGCGGAATAAGCATTATTTGGTTGCAGCAGGTGAAACCGCTGACGGGCAGCTAGGTATTTATAATTACCTCTTCAAGATAGTACTCTGTCTGTATGGGGTGATGCTTGCGCCCCAAAACCGGGGGCGGTGTTCCAGGCCTCGTCTTCATGGCGGCGGCTCTTCTAGCCAGTGCGCGTCTGCGCGTGCGTGCAGCTCGCTGCGCTGCGCTCTCCACTCCATCGCCCTGACACAAGAAAAACCGTTAGCCCGATTTGACTGACGTCAGTTCTATTCTGGAACAACGAAATGTCCGCGTAGGAAAATTAACGTTGTTCCACACATTCAAACATAAATCACGACTTTATCCCTTGCGTGGTAGGCAGAGCGTCAAAATACGGTCGTTATAGCCACTTAACTCCGACACCAGGGTTCATTTATTTAAATAAACCAGGGTTCATCGGGTCGTTAAACGACTCGGTGTTCCACACGAAGAGAGAGAGAGAGACAGCCACGTATGACAAATATTTGGGGCCGTTTTAGCTATTCTCATGTATCGCTATAGTGACAGATATTCAACATGTCGCCTAAAATTGCAATACATACGAAACCCTCGAGTCCTTTAGTCGCTTCTTACGACACCCACAGGGAAGAAATGGTGTGATGCTATTCTAAGTTCCACACAGCAGCTATAAAATAGTATATTGGTTTGGCTGTAACAGGAAACCACTGAATAACGGCGAATCTGGCAGTGTGGTAGTGTGACTGCGTTCCGGGTTTGATTTTCAGTGGGGTCACTCACAAAGTTGTATTTATAACTTCGTCAGTCAATTTCAAAAGAAAGATGGTTCCGTGCTTCGGAGGGCACGCTGTTGTATTCGATCACAGAATTACCGACTCTATAATATTTGTTCTATAGTGTTTGTAGGTAGTACAACGAATAACTACCTAAACATTATGCACAATACTTATTATTTATTACATACAGGAAAAAAACCAGTACGCTGAAGTAATTTCGTGGTAATGATCTTTATTTAGAAAGTCCGTGCGTGTGTGTGTCTTGGCTTGGATATTTATAACAATGTTAAAAAAGTCTGTTGACCCGACTGCCTCAAAAAGAAGGTTATGATTTTCGGAAGTATGTTTCTATGTGGAAAAACCCAAACGTAAACGGCTGGGCGGATCTTGACATGAGGTGTCGTTAGATTTGTCTTAGCAGCGCGAGAGACACTGGCTGGTAAATTTTATGAATTCAAGATGGCGGATTTTAATCGCAAGATACAACATTAAAATTAATGCAGTTGGTTTTTTGGGTTTTAATATATCTGCTTGGCCCGAGGTCTACTAAATAAAAATAGTTTCAGTTGGATGTCGATGGCATGTTAGTTGGATGGTTTTGGTATTTTCGTATTATGCAAACAGTTTTTAGTTTGAATAATCACAGTGGCAATAGAATTACAGTTGAGTGTCGCTGCCATTACAATAGCTAAAATTAGCAGACTTGGGGCCCTAGTTTCTGTTTTGACCCTTAAAACCAGGGTATCTATCATTTGGTCAGTGCGTTTATTGATTAGTCTAACAGACGGTGGACGGTCGACGGCCAACGGTCACCGCCACATTAACCCTATTCTTTATGTTGCTGTTGAACTTTAACACTAATGTTGTGACCTAATGACGCTTATTTTACGTAGTAGACAATCTAAACTGAAACTAGATATGTTAGACCTGAGTCAGACCGCATTACTATGCTTCTTTAGTCTACTCGTATAAGGTTTTAGAGTGTTCATTTTATTTATTTCAATTATTTTATTTTTATTTTCTTCATGTCGGTCTGGGTAAGGTATAACTGCCGTGTGATGTGACGTTATTTGAATGGGTATCGCCAGAAGCGACTAAGGGATAATTATTCAGGGAATGGGCTGCAGCATTCCCTGTAAATTAAACATTTTGCACTGTGTTTGGTATCTTATACCTACACGCTTGCCAAATCCAGCTGTGGGCTGTTATGGCTTTTAAAGTAGGTACGGGTTGTATAGCCTGGGTGTCGTTTCAACAATCTACAACTTATATCTTAGAAGTACCTGCTATGCTATTCGACATAATTTGTGTACTTACCCGGACAATCTAGTATTATGTTATAAGCCTAACTGTCAATACAATGGAATCGAATAATAAAAGTTTCCTGGAATAGCCCTATGTTTGTTTAGTGCTACGGCAATACATGCTCTTTATCGTAGCTTAATCTTTGCTTCGAACGGCATGTGAGCGGCTATTTCTGTAACCTCATGTGTGGTAATAAAAACAATAGTGGAATAGTTTTATTGTGGCGTTCATTGACCTCAAAATACCTACGATTAAAATATTATAGAAAGAGGAGCTGGTCAAGTGCAAGTCGAACTTACTCACCAAGAATTCCTTGACAAGGACATCAATCCCAAATACTAAATATGATGTGAAGATCTAGTAGCTTTAATTATAAAAGCATATTATTTTTAGGGATAAATAATATTCAGATTTTTTTTGAATTCGTTCATCAAAACATACACCTAAGAAATTTCTTAGATCTAGTTTCACAGAATAGAATAGAATAGAATCTTTATTTGCTTAAAACATGGTATAAAAAGGTGGTACAATAAATCATAATTACAGAATCACATGTTTTGCCTCAATTGAATGGGCATGCAAAGCACATTTATAATAGGTTTAAAATTTGTCACTTTCTAGAAATTCCTTAATACTATAAAAATTATGACTACTAATCCATAAATACAATGCTTTCTTAAATGGTTTGTTACACAATAATTTAATGTCTTTTGGAATCTTATTGTATATCCGAATAAACATCACAGAACAATTTTTAGAATACTGGTGTGTCCTAGGATTTTGGCCATAAACAAGTCTGCGTAGATCCCTTCTATTTCTTGAATTAATACTACCAGCGTCAGTAAACATATGTATGTTATTTTTCACAAAAACAGAAACCTCGTATATGTATAATGAGGGCAAAGGCAAAATCGAGAGATTTTTGAAAAACGGTTTGCATGATTCCATGGGTGGTATACCACATATAGCTCTAATGCACTTCTTCTGGGAGACAAAGACTCTACCAATACAAGAACTACTGCCCCAAAAAATCAATCCATACCTTAAGACCGATTGCACATACGCATGATATGCAGTAACAGCTGTCTTCTTATTTGTAATATTTCTTAGGCGTTTAAGAGCATATACAAACCTGTTTACTCTGCTACATATTTCGTCAACCTGATAGAAAATAGGTACTTACTCTTCCTAAGAATTTTGATTCTCATTATATCTCTACGCGTTCAAGAAATTAATATTAAAAGATCTTCAGAGACAGACAAACGAACGAACAACAATGTGATCCATGAAGGTTCGCCTTTTTTTCCTTTTCAGGTACGGAACCCTAATAATTAACTTACTGTATTGACGCATGGGCTATTCATGCTATTATGTTCTATCATCATATTGAACCTAGTCGCACAGAGGGCTATCATATCACCTGGTATTTCCATAAAAATGTTAAAACAATCCGAAACTCTATGTTACTGGCTAGGCTAAGCTACGAGATCTTGGTGTATCTTTGAGCTGTTGCCTAGTCGAAGGCAAGTACACATTATTTTAAAAGTACGACCAGCTTTTAAGATGTCATATTTTTATGAATACTAGTAGACTGACTAGTTGACCGTAAGATGCCGGCTTACGTTAGCGTAACACTATTTCTACCTGTAAGTAGAAGTACTAAACTAAGAATGGGGAGCAGCGTTCCCTGTGAACAATGCTTTGCACTGCGCTAGCCACTCCGTCTGCCAAGTGTAGAAAAAATGACAGTAGGGGAGGCCCATGCCCAACAGTGGACTGTTGTGGCAGCAGTAGTAGTAGGTAGTGGACTAACCTGGCACAGAGGATGTGCTGCAAATGTGCTCCCGCGCACAACTCGCTTGTCATGCATCACGTTGGCGTACGCCACGCTGCCACTGCAAAAAAATTACACATAATTTCAGAGATTTAATTAGTTAAATACCTAAATAAATAAACCTAGATAAATAAATCCTACTAATATTATAAAGGCGGATGTTTGTGTGTGTGTTTGTTACGACATCACGCAAAAACGGCTGATTAGATTGACATGAAACTTTGCAGAAATATAAAAAGGCATCTGGAATAACACATAGGATACTTTTTACCACGGAAAAATGTCTCATTCCCACGGGATCACGCATTTTCCAATATTTTTGAAATAGGTGGCGTGACTGAGCCGATTCGCGTTTTAAGCGTTTTCGCCGAAAACTAACAGCGACATCTCTTGGCGAATAATGCTTTTTTCCCGCGGAATAATAGGTTGCAGCGGGTGAAACCGCTGACGGGCAGCTAGTAGGCAAATAAATATCCCTGGATGAGACATATAGCGCCATCTAGCTCCGAACTAAGCAAAGCTTGTACTACGCTACGGGAACTCAACAACTGGTATAATACTTACTTTTTTTTAAGTAAAAACATATTATACATAGAGTAGAAACAACCAAATTTAACACAAATATTTGAAAATTGACTTGGTTAATATTTGTGTCCGGTGGGAATACAACCCACGACCCTTGGCTGGCGCAGAAGGCAGAGGCACTATTTGACAGACAGGAATTTGACACGGCAAGAATCACTTCATGAGTGGTTATAGCATATCTACTCATGCGAAGTTCCGCAAAGAATTTGTAGCAATCAAATAATTATATGTATTGAGCTAGCTAGAGCAATTAAAACTAGTTATAACAAAAAAATATTTGAATAGGTATCTTAAAAATTAATGTGGGAAATTAGACAGAGAAAACTTCTGGTGCGTACATCGGCCTCGTTCAATCAATGGATTATCATATGCTTGGCTAAAATTTTTTGTTATATATAATAAGACCGCCTAAAAGCAAATATTTTTAGTGGTAAACCTCTCTCATGTTTCTCCTAGAAACATCTAGGTAGAAATAAAAAAAATATTTGGACCCTCGCATAAAAAATGTACATATCAGCCGACCGAGTCAATTTGTACGGAAGACCCAGCTTTTTTCATGTTTCGAGTTTTCCACCTATGTTTTTTTAGGAAAAGTTATTCAGTTACATGGACTAGTTCACCGCTTAAAATATTTGCAGTTAACTTTTTTCCATCTTATTGTAAAAAAAAATCTTTTACTGTATTTTCTTCCATTTTTTGTGTTTTAAACTAATAAATCATAATGTATTGTGTTGATCCGATTACGGTGATGATACACTTACCAGATGATTATTTTCTTCTGCATTTATTTTACTGCTGATTTAAATATGAAATAACGTGTCACTCTAAACGTATTGTTCTTTAAGGTGAGAATAATATAAGTAAACTTGATCCTACACCTATCGGCTGCGATTCGGGAAATCAATTGTCTTAACTTACCTTAAATTAGCGCTGTCACTTTGTTTCAAATGTGTCTAGAAGAGGATAAGAGATATCTAAGTTCTGCCATATTTAAATATGTCAGTGGGTTTTTCGCCATTTTTAGTTAATTTAGTCGCCATGGTCTTTGTTCTTCGCCTTTTTTGGACAAATTTTGCATCAATTTATAAAAAAAAACAAGTTTAGTCGCGATCATCTCCTGTTCTTTCCTAAACTTGATTGACTGGAAGTGACAGCACTAATTTAAGGTAAGATAGGAGAATTGTTTCACCGAATTGACGCCATTACCTACCTTGATCGTATTATTCATGAAAAGAATTTTCCAGCTGTTTATTCTCAGGACAATATACATACGTCAGTGTTAGAAATTGGTAGGTGGATACGAAAATAACTATACTTACCTACTTAAGTAAATTGAAGAGAATTAAATATTTACTGTACTTGGATTCGATTGACAACAAAACAGCTGATTAATTAATACCTACCACTTACAGTACGGCCGTTTTAATAGGCCATATCTGACAGCTCTCAAAATCATCTTAATGCTATGAGATAGGGTATATTATTCTTTGTGGACATGTACTTAAGTATGGATTTGACAGCTGTCAAATATGGCCTGTTTGAACGGCCCTACTTTAGTTCATATTGATTCGTCATCAGGACATCTTAACTGCTTATTAACTATCATTATTTGTATTATTTCATTGCTAGGTTTGTCTCCTAGGTCTATTGACCATTAATTTTGGTTAGCCTTTTTCAGTCACTGCTTTTCAGCCATTCTAAAAAGATCATCAGGGCGATGGTCTCCAGATGGTGTCCAGAATTTATTTTCCAATCCACGGTCGTTACTTAAGAACTTGGACTCTTGAATAAAGATCATGTAGGTATCTATACTGCCAAAAATAAATATAAGAGCCATGAAGATTCGTACGTTTGAGGTTTCATCCCCATAGAAGCGGCAGCAAGCAAACGCACGTTGCCAAACGCCGCCGCGAGCCGCGACCGAGGGCCACCGGGGTCATCTCGTGGGGCCGTCCGGGGGTCGGCACGTGGGGCGTTACGGGGGTCATCACGTGGGGCCACTCGAGGCTTGCACGGACTGGTGTCGCTGACAGATCGCTTGCTGCGTGACGCGCGTGGCTGCGGCGCCACGCGGGCCGTCCGCGCGGCCACCGGCTGCGGGCGACTCGCGTACGAGTACATCACGGATTCCCGTGGTGACGGGTACAGGGATTCCAGACCGAGGAGGGTAGCTAGTTCAGGTGGTGGCAGCAGGAATTGTCCAGTTTTTACTGTTGTCACGAACCGCGGTCGCTCTTGCGAGTCGGTGCGAGCGCGGCGCATCGTCGGCGCTTGCGGAGCGGCGGCAGCCTGCAACCGACGCAGCTTGCGGTCCAGCGCGCGAGAGAATTCCGGACCGGGTGCTGGCGGTGGCGGTGGAGATCTTTGTAATGGCCGCACGGCCTGCACGTGTCGCGGACGTGGAGCCGCTGGCTCCGCTGCCGGCTCATCGTTGTTGATGACGGTAAACGCACTGGGCTCATCGCGCTCCTCGGTAGCGAGCGGCGGCATACCGCATCACGTCGCGTCCGAGTGAGTGGCAGCGACCGATTGGTGCGGTGGTGGTAACGATCACTGCCCGCCGGTCAGTGGCCGGCGCCACCACTGCGGACGGTGACGCGCACGCGCTGTGCCACCACCCTACACCACCACCACCATCACCCGCCGGACAATCGCCGCCGTCCGACGAAGACGAATGCCCCGAATACCCCAGGCCAAACTTCGCGTGCTATCAAGTGAACCACTTAAAATTTCGGACTGATTTATTGTATAAGAAGTAATAAAACTAAATGTTTAAAATGCATCCACATAAACTATACAGCTAATGGTCACATACCATGCTACGGTTGCACACAGGTGTACTTGTTTACTTAGGCTATTGGAAGTACCTATAGCAGTAGGTAGTAGGTACTTAATGCCGAGAGGTGCCGGCTTAAAATAGCATCAACCCATATATTTTGTCGTAAGAAGGACTAAAGGAATTTCAGAGTAGACGTGTATCGCAATTCTAGGCAACAGGCTGATAATACGTCACTATAATAGTGAAGTGACAAACACATAGCTTTCTGTTCTGAAAGATTCTCAAAGTTTTGTCAGACATGGTGTAAATGCCTTTTTTAAAGCTCTGCCTACCCCCCAAGGGATATAGGCTTGATTTATGTATGTATTTAATAGTCACATGCCATGCTACGGTTGTAATAGGTAGGTGCCTACTTGTTTACGTATAGTATAGGTACTTCTATTGGAATTACCTATGGCTTGCAGTGGGGCAAGGGCAGTCACTACTTACTACAAGATTACATTTTAGATTGCACATGCATGATTGATGATGTTTGTTCACTCAGGAAATTGAAGTTCTCCAGAAAAGAAAAACAAGCAATTTCAGTTGTGGTTGTGGGCGGCATTTTATTTAAATGTTAAGTTTTATAATATTTTCTTTTATTTCAGTCAAACGTCGGGTTTTTAATTAACCTATATTATACAACTAAAATCCGTTGAAATTGTTTTATTTTAATGTTAAGTTTGAATTTAACAGTATTTTTCACTTATATGACCGAGTTTCTTGAAGCACAACACAATTTTAACCGACTGCCTCTGCAGATGGAGGGTAATGTTTTTGAGAGTATGTATGTTTGTGGTATGTAATGTAAATAGACTAAACGCTGGATTAAATTTGACTTGAAAGACAACGACGGTATAAATGCGTGTGTCATGTACTGATTTCATCATACAGCTAGGTGCGCCGGCGTCTCTGTGGATCTTTCCTTTCTTTTTGAATAATCAATCACCGAGTTGTCCAACGACTCGATGAACCCTGATGCCAGAGCTTTCAACCGCCTACTATATGTAGCAGGCATCTGACATGGTTGGGTAACGGGTAACGACCACTGTCTAAGTAATCCTAGACAGCAATCGGGACCGAGGACTTAACATGCCCTCCTAAGCATGGAACCATCTTGCTATCAGACAATGAGGTGGTTCAATTTATTATCCTAACCACATTGGATGCGATTCTTTATAATCTTGTAATCGCATCGAGAGCATCAAACTTCGAGGAGGTCTAAATTTTATGTTAATTTTTTGTATATTTTACTTAACCTTATTTTAAGTGCTGACGAATGTATTAGGCACCCATTTTCATGTCAACACTTTATATTTTGGTGGGTAAGATGTTAAGACAAAGAAAGAGCAAGACATCGTTTTTAATACAAATTGCTCCGTAGACATTTCCCGTTGATGTCTCTGCTACGGGCGTAGCACCGCTACAACCATAGCAGCCTAAAATACCTTGAGATAACTTCTTGGGATAAAATATGATGTTTTTATGTTGGGTCGTTCATAAACTCAGTGTTAGTGTTCAATAGAATATGTGAACCTATTACTATACAAGAAAAAGAGAAGAGGGATAAAATCGAAATAAATCAAATAGCGAATATATTGTCCTCTACAAACTGCCTAGTTCAAAAAATCGTTTGACCATTTCGAATTTTCTCCAATGTTTCTTTGTTTCCAAAGTGCGTGTGACCTTGGTGTGCCCTAAGGGCTACTAGGAACTGTCGTGCTTAAGAGTATATTTAAATCTGCCCTTGAGCCGTCACCGCCTAAGACCTTATCGTGAATATCTATCAAATTGGGGGCTAGAGAAATAAATGGGTGGTATAACGGTTTGCGAGTGGTGAGTGTGAGGTTGATGCTTAATTTAGATGTGTTGGTAACTAGATAGGGTCAAGGAGTCAACCTTAATAATCGAATAGTGAGGTCATCCAAAGATTATCGACTTCCCCTTATTGGGCCCATTGGCGGGTAACTGATGGCAGTTACCCGCCAATGGGCCCAATAAGGGGACTTGGCAGATCGGTTGGTAAACTATCGTTTAATCGCAAGAGAAATATTTAAAATCAGTAAAGGTTTGGGTTAGGTGTAATGTAATAAATATATTTATTTTTCGTTAGGTACATAATTTTTTGTGCACCTCAACTTTCCGATGCTTGTAGGTACCTTACCTATCTACATGTTATGAATGAGATGTACATTTTAAATAGGAGAAATCAGGTAAATAATTTTACTCCTCTAATATAGTTGCCGTGCAAAGTTTCGTGCGAAAAACTGTGCGTAAATTACAGGGCTTAGGTATATTTTCAAATAATATCAAGAGTCCATTTAACCTTCGTCTAGGTCTGAAAAAGTGGACGAAACGAAGTATGAAATTATGTAAATAACCGGTGTTATTCAAGATGTATATTGAAAGAACAATTACGTGGCAAAATTTCAATACCTATGAAATCACAATCCGTTTCACGCTTAGAATGTAAAGAAGTGCCTAGTCACGTGAAGTCACAGAACATCTACCATTGCAGACTCCGCTTTCCGTAAATGCTGAATAGTTAAAAACGTCCACCAATAGATTACTTATAAAGCCTATTCTGATTTAGGAATTATAACGTTTGTTTGCTTTTTTATACACCCAAACCCCAAAGTTGATCAGAGATACTAGGACCTTCGGAAAATCCCTTTTAAATTTTTTGTACCCTATCATGTAAAAAAAATTGTTTCAATGTTCTGACTAGGCCCGGAGAGTAAGCGGTTGACTTGGCAAAGGTAAAAAGAATAATATTTAATATCCGAATAGCTCATTGGCTCGATTAATTATTCTCATATGAAAGTATAGCGCAGGTATATATTCAATCCACAACAATTTTATGGAAAGCATACTCCACAGATAAGAGGTCTTAGATCGAAGTCGGGGTCAAGCTCGCTAGCCAAGGGGCAAGTAAGTAAGTGCTTGGTTGCCTAGGAGATGCACGGCAAGCCTTTAGCTCAGCCAAGACTACTACGGAAAGCAGAGTCTTCAGGCAAACGGTCTATGCTTGAAGTCCGTCGGGGTCAAGCTCGCTAGCCGAGGGGCAACTCGGGGCAAGTAAGTAAGTGCTTGGTTGCCTAGGAGACGCGTGGCAAGCATTTAGCTTAGCCTAGGCTACTACGTTAAGTACAGTCTACAGATAAAGATTCTATGCTCAAAGTCCGTCGGGGTCAAACTCGCTTGTCGAGAGGCAAACTGTAAGTACGTGGTTGCCTAGGAGACGCGTGGCAAGCCTTTAGCTCAGCCAAGGCTACTACGGAAAGGGACTACAGGTAAAGAGTCTATGCTGTCCGTCGGGGTCAAGCTCGTCTGACTGGGGGCAAACTGTAAGTGCTTGGTTGCCTAGAAGACGCGTGGCAAGCATTTAGCTCAGCCTAGGCTACTACGGAAAGCAGAGTCTTCAGATAACGGGTCTATGCTGTCCGTCGGGGTCAAGCTCGTCAGAAGAGGGGCAAGTAAGTAAGTGCTTGGTTACACGGGACACACGGCAAGCATTTAGCTCAGCCTAGGCTACTACGGAAAGCAGAGTCTTCAGATAACGGGTCTATGCTGTCCGTCGGGGTCACGCTCGCTTGTTGAGGGGCAAACTGTAAGTGTTTGGTTGCCTAGGAGACGCACGGCAAGCATTTAGCTCAGCCTAGGCTACTATGGCTATGGAAATCCAAAGCACAGTCTAAAGATGAAGGGTCTGTGTTCGAAGTCCGTCGGGGTCAAGCTCGATAGCCGAGGGGCAAATCGGGGCAAACTTAAGTACTTGGTTGCCTAGGAACCGCACGGCAAGCATTTAGCTCAGCCTAGGCTACTATGGCTATGGAAATCCAAAGCACAGTCTAAAGATGAAGGGTCTGTGTTTGAAGTCCGTCGGGGTCAAGCTCGTTAGTCTAGGAGCAAGCTGTAAGTGCTTGGTTACACGGGACACACGGCAAGCATTTAGCTTAGCCTAAGCTACAATGGAAAGTACAGTCTACAGATAAAGGGTCTATGCTCGAAGTCCGTCGGGGTCAAGCTCGATAGCCGAGGGGCAAATCGGGGCAAACTTAAGTACTTGGTTGCCTAGGAACCGCACGGCAAGCATTTAGCTCAGCCTAGGCTACTATGGCTATGGAAATCCAAAGCACAGTCTAAAGATGAAGGGTCTGTGTTTGAAGTCCGTCGGGGTCAAGCTCGATAGCCGAGGGGCAAATCGGGGCAAACTTAAGTACTTGGTTGCCTAGGAACCGCACGGCAAGCATTTAGCTCAGCCTAGGCTACTATGGCTATGGAAATCCAAAGCACAGTCTAAAGATGAAGGGTCTGTGTTTGAAGTCCGTCGGGGTCAAGCTCGTTAGTCTAGGAGCAAGCTGTAAGTGCTTGGTTACACGGGACACACGGCAAGCATTTAGCTTAGCCTAAGCTACAATGGAAAGGCCAGTCTACAGATAAAGGGTCGATGCTCGAAGTCCGTCGGGGTCAAGCTCGCTAGCCGAGGGGCAACTCGGGGCAAGTAAGTAAGTGCTTGGTTGCCTAGGAGACGCGTGGCAAGCATTTAGCTTAGCCTAGGCTACTACGTTAAGTACAGTCTACAGATAAAGATTCTATGCTCAAAGTCCGTCGGGGTCAAACTCGCTTGTCGAGAGGCAAACTGTAAGTACGTGGTTGCCTAGGAGACGCGTGGCAAGCCTTTAGCTCAGCCAAGGCTACTACGGAAAGGGACTACAGGTAAAGAGTCTATGCTGTCCGTCGGGGTCAAGCTCGTCTGACTGGGGGCAAACTGTAAGTGCTTGGTTGCCTAGAAGACGCGTGGCAAGCATTTAGCTCAGCCTAGGCTACTACGGAAAGCAGAGTCTTCAGATAACGGGTCTATGCTGTCCGTCGGGGTCAAGCTCGTCAGAAGAGGGGCAAGTAAGTAAGTGCTTGGTTACACGGGACACACGGCAAGCATTTAGCTCAGCCTAGGCTACTACGGAAAGCAGAGTCTTCAGATAACGGGTCTATGCTGTCCGTCGGGGTCACGCTCGCTTGTTGAGGGGCAAACTGTAAGTGTTTGGTTGCCTAGGAGACGCACGGCAAGCATTTAGCTCAGCCTAGGCTACTATGGCTATGGAAATCCAAAGCACAGTCTAAAGATGAAGGGTCTGTGTTCGAAGTCCGTCGGGGTCAAGCTCGATAGCCGAGGGGCAAATCGGGGCAAACTTAAGTACTTGGTTGCCTAGGAACCGCACGGCAAGCATTTAGCTCAGCCTAGGCTACTATGGCTATGGAAATCCAAAGCACAGTCTAAAGATGAAGGGTCTGTGTTTGAAGTCCGTCGGGGTCAAGCTCGTTAGTCTAGGAGCAAGCTGTAAGTGCTTGGTTACACGGGACACACGGCAAGCATTTAGCTTAGCCTAAGCTACAATGGAAAGTACAGTCTACAGATAAAGGGTCTATGCTCGAAGTCCGTCGGGGTCAAGCTCGCTAGCCGAGGGGCAACTCGGGGCAAGTAAGTAAGTGCTTGGTTGCCTAGGAGACGCACGGCAAGCATTTAGCTCGGTCTAGGCAAGGTGAAGGGCGTCTGAGGAACAGATTACACCCTAGTGTCGGGTAATCATCATTATGCCGCCGTGCGGTGCTTCTTCTTCGAGTGGGACACCAAATCGTCCAACGAAACGATGAGCACTCGTGTCAGAGTTTTTCAACCGCCTACTGCAAGTAGCAGGCCTCTGACACGGTTGTGTAGTGAACGCCGTCTAAGTGATCATAGACAGCAACCAGGACAGAGGGTTTAAAGTGCCTTCCGAAGCAGGGAACCATCTTACTTTCCGGACAATCAGGTGGTGCAGCCTGCAATGTCCTGACCAGACTGGGAACAAATTCACAAAGTGATGTGTCGTCCTTAGAATAGCATCTCTCCATATCTTTCCCGTGGGTGTCGCAAGAAGCGACTAAGGGATTTGATAGTTGATGTGTATTGCAATTTTAGGTGACTGGCTGACAAACTGTCTCTCCGGTGATATACAGTCTTATGAATGGTTCTCAAAGTTTAGTCAGAATTGGCGTAAATGGCCGTTTTCTCCTATAGGCATGATATGGGCGTGATATGTAGGTACCTATGTATGTATAGCCACGACAGTTCACTGCTGCACAAAAAACTCTTGTTCTGGTATAACGCCCGTCTTTTACTGCCCATTGAATCTCTGCCTACTCCGTCACCCGGAATAAAGGCGTGATGTTTGTATACCTTAACCATAACGACCACAACAGTCCACTGGACATGGTCTATCTATCGGGGGGTATTGGTAAATTAATTAATGATAATTTGCTGCATTTACAGGGAACGCTGCTGCCCATTCCCTGGACGACTATCCCTTAGTCGGTTTTACGACAACCACGGCTACGTTTACGCCCAATCTGCCTGTCTTGTAAAAGTCTCCCTTGCTGTAGGTCAGCTGGAAGAAATTTCTTAGTAGAAATAAGCTGTCCTGTAGTGTCGTCTTTCTTTGTATATGTCTCTTGTAATATTTCTTGTGTGTAATAAATGGTTAATAATAATCTTTGTATGTATGTACGTACGCTAATTGGTAAAGCTATGCTATAGGGTAGCATAGCAAGCTTAGGTATATTTCTTTACCCAGCTAGGGGTCAGTTACTTGTACCTAGCTGTAAGGTGGATAGCGTGTGTGAAAGTCTTGGTGACTGTGATGTATGAGTCGTTGGAACACTAGGGTCACTGACCTATACCGTGTAGTGCTTATCGTCATCTTACCTTGAGGTTTATTATTTTATTTTCCTTTTTTAACTTAAGACTTGAACCTTGAACTTAGTAAAGAAATACCTAGAATTGGAAATATTGTAAGGGTTGAAGGTGTCAATAGCATTGATCCAAAAGGAAACTTTAAACTGAGTACCTAATATGAACTTTAAACTGAGTACCTTTGGACCTGCCATATTATGAGATCGAGCTTCTTCGTTCTTGAGTAAGTTGTAAGTCCCTTGAAATGTATTCAAATTATATTTTAGACATTCTTACCGGATTTCTTTCCTGTTAGGGTGGTGCCGGCTCAAAATAACATCACCCCATTATCTTTCTCGTAGGTGTCGTAAGAAGCGAATGAGGGATTTGAGAGTTTAGGCTGACTACCTATAGTGATAGAGGCTCTGTAATACAGAGTCTTCTGAAAGAGTCTCAAACTTTTGTCAGACGTGGTGTTAATGGATGTTTTTACAACCGTTTATGATCTGCTTACCCCGTAAGCAGGATATATGTACGTATATGCATTGCGAATGACAGCCAAAGTTACATTTTGTTATGACCACGTTATTACTATGATCCTGTTTATTAACTCAACACCAACTTTTTCTTTTTTTCAATACTTGGAAAACTCAATATACCTACCTAAATTGGTAAATTGTTGTGTGGGGATCAAATATGCGATTTGAAGCAAGGCAAGCAAAGGCACTATCCACTGAGCCATGGGGAGAGTCATCTATCAGAGAGACCCAAGATTGACGAGACAGCAAGAAGGTAGAGAAGCATACCTATGCCTTCTACTACTACAGCCACGACAGTCCACTGCTGGAAATATGCCTCCCCCAATTGGGAGGTTTTGCCATGCTCACCATGCTTGGCTGGCAGATTAGTGAACGTGTTGTGTAAGGTAGACATTCACAAGGGACGCTGCTGCCCATTCCCTTGATCCTACCCTTAGTCACCTTTTACGACACCCATGAGTAGAAATGAGGTGATGCCATTCTAAGCCAGCACCACACGGATTTGGCCTTGACACCAGAGAATAAGGCAGGAATGTTAAGAGGCCTATGAACGATAGAAAACGCTTACCAAGGCGGGTTTCGCTGGAGTTTCATGTTATTGTACAACGCCCGTGGTGTACTGGAGTACGTATAGGGCCCCTTGGGATTCGGACTGGGCCTCTGCTGAGGTGGGGCCACCGTGGACACTACGACCGGACGGACTGTCACACTCATTGCTACTTATTTACACTACACCAAATCACAAAACCCCTGTCCAAGTCCACAAAAAGTTCACGGATAAAAAATTTCGTGTATTGTAAAAAAACTTGTTGACTGTTTTTGACATGAAACAGGAAACAGGAAACAAGGATGACGCGAGTCAGCCTCGCGTGGCTGACAGTGTCAAACTACGCACATTCGAAAATCGAACGAAAACGCTCGTGTAACGGAAAAAAATCGATTGAACAATGAACTCTACCATCACATCATTATCATTTAAACTTTCCATAAGTATGCTGACACGGGCAATGGCCGTCTCCCATATAATTTACTGTATTTTGGTTTGGACATTATGACTTGATTGACTATGAATAGCAAGTAGGTATCGGTTGCTATAACAACTCATAAACACGCGTTCCCGGTCATCAAACTATCAAACTTGCGAGTGACAGATAGTTTCCATGGCGACGGAAAGTTTTCCCGCTCGAGATGGAGAACTTTGTCGTTTACTTCCGGTTGCAAATTATTGTTGAGAAGAACTTTTTTTCGGCTGGCTTTTTTGACCCTGTTGATAATGCTAAGGAAACCATAGAGGATATAGGGACTAACAGAAAGGGTATAACAAGCCGAAATGAGGTCAAGGTACTCATGAAACTGAACAACTTTCCCTATGGAACTTGGGTCGAAATATGAAAAAAAAATGTAGGCCTCTCATAGTAAATCAATCAGCTGATCGGCAATTTTGTAGGCGGCCCAATTTTTTTTTCATATTTCGACCCATGTTCCATGGGGAAAATTGTTCAGTTTCATGAGTACCTTGACCTCCTCTCGGCTTGTTATACCCTTTCTGTTACCTACTCCCTCCCTATATGGGGTGAAATACTCGTGACTGGTGACGTGACCTTCTCGTGACCGATAGCGAAACCTCACGAGGTTGATAAAGAGGAACTTTCCCCAGGGAACATAGGTAGAAAGAAGGGGTCTATATAAAATTTGATCTCCTATAGTAACTTAAATCAGCTGATTGGCAATTTTGTATGTTGCGAGGTCCGTTTTTTCATAATATGTTATTCCTTATCAATCACCAGCCGATTCTGTGTTATCGCTATCGGTCACTAGTGACCGATAGCTAAAACTCAGGACCGGCTGGTGATATGGAACAACTTTCCCCAAGGAGAGTAGGTCGACATATAAGATTAATATTTGGTCCTCCCATAGTAATTCAAATCAGCTGATTAGCAATTTTGTATGGGAGGCCTCAATTTTATTATATGCATATTTCAACCTATCTTCCTAGGGGAAAGTTGTTTCATATCACCAGCTGGTTGTGAGTTTTTGCTATCGAATTTTGCTACAATCTTTCATACCGCACAGGAATTCGACCTTCGACCGCACTTTTTAACAAAATTACGGAAGAATCAATTGGTTAATAATTGTAAGCTTTTTGCTTTGTATGTAGTTACCGAAATAATCAAGTACAGAGTGAATATTTTAACCTTTGGTTTTAACTGAGCATGTTTGCAGTTTAGTAATTTCTTGATACTATCCAGCATTTCATGAACAACCTGATCTGAAGACTCTAAATTGGGTACCTGGAAAGTATGCACATTCAAACAATTAATATTTTGCCAAGTGGGAACAAATCTGTGAACATAAATAAAAAACACGAAGTTACCGACGAACTGAGAACCTCCTTTTTGCCAATTAGCTCCATTCTTTATCTGCGCAAGTTGTACCAAGTCTGCTACACGAGGGCTCACTCACGGCATCTCACGGGTAAAACTGCATACGAGACTTGTAGCGACCTCTGTTGAATCAAGGGGTAACTCGGTTCTCTACAATGCTACACAATGTGCTACGAGTGTTTGCTACGAGGAGCTACGACGCACTCCGCAACCAAATAGTTCACGGTAGTTCCGCTAGAGGGTGTTGAATTGAATTACGCAGGGGGGCTCTACCCACCCTATATGCATACACTACACTATCTTTAGCTACCATTTAGCAAACGACAAAAAATTGGCATTCAAACTACTAAAATAACCATTTTCTATTGTAGAATTTATTCTAGTCATGATCATTAGTTGGACAATGAGGAAATTGCTTAGGATTCAGTCGACTGTTTGTTAGTTAGTCACTTGAAATTCTATGCTGAACAAAGCCTGTAAAGTGGGTAAAAATCCCACAAAAAGTCGATATAACCCGCCGTTAGGTACTAAGGTAAGTAATATAGAGAGTTTGACTGTTTGTATTTTAGCCAATATTGTAGCTGTATCTTCGGGCCAAAAAGCTCCCCCTAATATCTCCCAGAACCAACGACAAATGTAATGTGCCGTGCGTAACGCGGCTGCTGCATAACTTCCGCACTCTTTTGTCGCAATAAATAAATAAAAAAGTCGCATTCAGTCGCGTGCCCTCCATTGCTTTTTCGCTTCACGGATGTTAAAAAGAGAGTCATTAAAGAGGGCGGAAAAATTTATCGAGATCTCTATTATGACGAAAATGGAGTAGACAAAAAGTATAAGCTGAGCTCAGGAGCTCAGGGCTTTCATCATCCCTAAGCACTGGGCCAGACAATCCGACCCGAGATCAGATATTTCTCCCGGCCCGGAATAGTACTTATCTATGACCGCGCAGAAGGGAAGAAGGTATACGCAGTACCACAGCACGACATGTTATTAACAGAATAGTCCCAGAACCCTAAAAAATAATGAACTGTCTTTAAATAAAAATTTAGATGGAGTTGGAGGCCTCCGACAAACATTGTACATAATATGCTGGATACTGTTTCTAGTATCAACATCATCCGATACTACCTAAAATATAATGTGAAGCCTAGAAATAGAAATTATCCGCTCATACGGATAACCCGAGGCTTGCCGGCATTCGGTGGCGGAAGCGCGGCGCGTGTCGCGCTCAAAACGCGCGTTTTTTATGCGTTTTGCCGGAAGTACCGCGCGTAATGACTCATTGACTTCCGACAGTGTGATTTACCGCCGAGGGAAGCGCACTGATGTCTTTATCGCGAATAATGGCAATAAAACATCGGCGAAATATTTTACATTGTAATATCGCCAGCAGATCAACAACTTAGCCATTTGAGGGATCACTTATTATACTGGATTTTTTAGTATTTGTATGAAAAACCAGTTTGATTTCATCCCATTTTGCTGGCCATCACCAACCAACAGACCCAACGTATTCAGAGGACCCTACTGGATGAATAAAGGCTGGCACAGGACCGTGAGGAGTGGCGCAGTTGAGAGGAGGCCTATACGCTGCAGAGAGGTAAATATGGGCTGAGGATGATGATGATGATGATGGAGCGAAATGCTATAAATCTCCCAACTAATAATAACCGTGGAACCACAGAAAGACCTGATCAACTTTTAACATTTGATAAATCTGTAAGCTATGAGATTTCGTTGATGTCTTTTACAAGAGCTTAGTTAAGAAACACACGCAACGTCCGTTTGTGCTTCGATTCTCCACTCTACGTACATTTTTTTTTCTTCGTGTGGGACACCAAATCATCCAACGACCCGATGAATCTTCATATTACACGGTTTATGTTAAACAAAAATCGCACAACGCTGCGTCGACGGATACGTCTATCAAACCGTTTGACATAAATCGTATTTGTAAGCAAATAAGAAAGAAAATTAAACAAACGACGCACAAACGGACATGGACAACATTTTGTGCCTTTTTTCCGCTTGTAATAATAATGTTAAGGTTTGATGTGTTGATGTTGATGTAACCCTGGCATTATGTATTATATACAGTGTTTTATTCATCGCCTTAATTTGTTGTCACTGTATCGTTTTTCATATCGATCACTGAATGCATTAAGTATACGCCACACGGCTTGAACACGAGGTAAGGGTACTTTCTCAAATTGGTGTTTCTTTTAATATCATTCATTATCATGATCTGCCTGCCCTTATCCCAAATTGGTTGGGATCAGCGCAACATGCTTTGTTAGAGCACAAATCATGTAGCAAAAGCAATATTTGGCAATGTTTTATGTCTGGCCGCCTGCCTGACGTCAACCTTCTTTGGGAATGCTATTGTAGGTGGTATCACCGCCACCACGTGGTTGACCATAGTCGACATTAATAAACAGCGAAATTCAAATTCTTCAAAAGAGTCCACTGCTGGACATGGGCCTTCCCCTATTGAAGGGAATTTGCCGAAGTTTGCTCATCTCGCTGCGTAAGCAGATTGGTTGATTGTAAGATTGCATTCACAGGAAACGCTGCTGGCTGTTCCCTGGGTAAATTATGATTCCTTAGGGGGCGAGGACTCGGCCAAACTATAGACGTAAAAATATACGGGGAACGCAAGATTCCGACACTTGCAAGTTGAAAGTGTGTCTACCAAAATATGACATTGACATTTTCATATTATTCTTTAATTTTATTATTTTTTTGACATGTATTTTTTACATTTACTGTAAATCTACTATTTTTTCTTTTTTTGCTATGTTATTCAATTGCTAAAATGTTTAAAGTACATTTTAAAGACAAAACAGTTAGAATAATCTACTGTAATTTTTATTTTTATTTTGTGAGCCGTTTTTGGCTATTCTATTAATTTATTTTCTAAGTTAGCTAGGGTAGCTTAGGGCCTAAGAATATTGTAGATTTTAGAATAGGTGCACTTCTGGGCAGGTTTTTGGGCGGTTTTCCTGTCCAGGGGGTCCGGCTAACCATACAAATGTAACTCCTTTTTAAAATTTTGACAGAATGTTATTCCATTTAATTGTCATTCATTGAGGCATAAAGTTGCATGCTGTGTGGTTAGCCTGGCCAGCCCCGAGGCAGTGCCTTTATTTTTATTTTTTTATCCCGCCTGAGCCGCGTTTAGAGTAGGAACTCAAATTGTTATAAAAAAGAGAAAATTTTGCATTAGAAATTTTCTCTTTTTTAAGATTGTATTAGAATATGACTTTCTTTAAGAGAATCTTGTACATTCCTACAAAGAAATAAATTATTGAATTTTGAATTTTTTGAATAGCATGTATTTATCCCGAGTAAATAAATGTATGTCCGAGCAAGATATTATGGAACACATAAAAAGCATGGGCGAGGTTTGTGAGAGTGTGGAACTATTACAACAATATAACGAAGTCGATTTCCACTCGTTTAAGATAACGTTTGACGGATCTAAAGTTAGTACATTTTTGGACAAATCATTTTGGTCAAAAGGACTTGTATTTAGAATGTACAAAGAACGCACTAAAACCGGAAATATAAATAAACCATAATGGATAGTACGCCCTCCAATAACTATGTAACTTTCGCTACCTTTAACTGTAAATCTCTAAAACGTTCAATCCAACATATTAGGGACCTATGTAAACGAGTAGGTATATTGTCAATACAGGAAACTTGGTTATTGCCACACGATGTTAATCTCGCGAATGACATTGATAATGCATTTGCGTGCTACTCAATTTCGTCAGTTGATACGTCGGTAGGAGTGCTTAGGGATCGGCCATACGGTGGCCTTGCACTTCTATGGAATAAATCTATGTTTAATGATGTATCTATAGTGGACTGTAAAAGCGACCGTATAATAGCAATACAAGTCAAGAAAAAAATGCGCACGTTCTTAGTGTTTAGCGTATACCTACCATACGATAAAGACACTGATGATAGCTTAGTAGACTTCACAAATTGCCTAGCTAATATTAACGCCATAATTAACAGCAGTGGAGTGGAAGCTGCTTATGTGCTTGGCGATTTTAACGCGAACCCGGGTTCACGATTTGGTGAACAACTTATTGCTTTTTGTAACGAAGAGAAGTTGGAATGTGTGGACATAGACCTGCTGGGATCTGACTCGGGGTCCTATACCTACACGTGTGAGATGACCGGCAAACGCCGTTGGCTAGATCACTGTCTAGTTACAGGAGCGGCCCGCACCACTGTGCGGGGCGCGAGTATAGACAATGAGGTTTGTTGGTCGGACCATTATCCACTATTCCTGAATATTCACATTGATGAAATGAGTGAAATGGTGGAAATCAAACAAAATGAGGATGTAAATAGAAAGAGCATGCTTTGGAATAATAACGAATTAAATATTAAGTACGGCAAAATGTGCTACGAAAGGCTATTGAATATAACTGAGTCTAGTCAATGTAATACCTGTGATAAGAACGATATTTGTAAAAATAATTGTAATCATAGAACTATTGTAAACAAATTATATAAGGATCTCATTACTATTTTACAAGATGTCTCCAAAGCATGCTCCCGTTCAAGGACCGTTGCACGGAAGCCTCGTGTAGTGCCAGGGTGGAATCACCATGTAAGGGAGAGTCATGAGGCGGCTAAGTTATATCATAAGGCATGGATTGACAGTGGTATGCCCGATAGTGGTTCAGTCTATACTGATATGCGAGAGAGTCGTAACAGATTTAAAAACAAAGTCAAGTGGTGTCAACGAAACGAAGAGCAAATAAAAGCTGACATTCTTACTCACCATAGGTCTAAAAATAATTTCCCAAAATTCTGGAAGGCCACTAAGTCTCTAAATCCAAGAGAAGTGTTAAGCACCGGGACATGACGGGCTCTCCATCGAGCATGTTTTTTATGCAAGCGATGAGATATTTCGAGTTCTATCACAGCTGTTCAATATGTGCCTAGTTTATGGAATCTTACCTGATGAGATGATGAAAACAGTGGTACTACCCATCATCAAAAATCGTACAGGAGATCCTAGCAATATTAAAAATTACCGTCCTATCTCGCTTGGAACCACGGTAGGCAAAATATTTGAGCGGCTGCTACAGCCCGAACTGGTGAAAAGTTTGAAAATTGATGCCGCGCAATTTAGTTTTCGTCCAGGACTTTCAACAGACTCTGCAATACTGAGCCTTAAGTATGCTGTCGACTATTATGTTAATAGGAACACGACAGTATACGCATGCTTCTTAGACCTAAGCCGTGCATTCGACCTCGTAAATTATAATCTTCTATGGTCTAAACTAGAAAATACCGGCACTCCAAATGATGTGGTCAGTCTGTTGAAGTTCTGGTATGAGAACCAAAGCAATAATGTAAGATGGGGTGACACACTGTCTAATAGTTACAGGTTAGACTGTGGTGTACGTCAAGGGGGGCTGACCTCTCCGGACCTATTCAACCTATACGTGAACGGGCTAATTGAGGAGCTGAGAAGCTCCGGCATCGGCTGCCACGTTGGTAACGTGTGCGTTAACAACCTGAGCTATGCCGATGATATGGTGCTTCTCAGCCCCTCAATCAACGGTTTGAGAAAACTTTTGGCTATATGTGAAAACTACAGCAAACTTCATGGGTTAAAATACAACGTGGCTAAAACTGAAATGGTTGTGTTTAGGTCTGGGAAAGGTCCGGAGAGAGTACTGCCAGTATATTTGTATGGTTCACCAGTCCGGGTGGTGCGCAGTTTTAGGTATCTTGGGCACATACTGAACGATAAGCTAACTGATGATGACGACATGGAGAGAGAGCGAAGGGCTCTCGCTGCTCGCTCCAACATGCTTGCTAGACGGTTTGCGCGTTGTACGGACGCTGTCAAGGTAACTTTGTTCAGAGCATTCTGTCAATGCTTTTATACTTGTCAGTTGTGGACAAAGTATACCAAGCGTTCGTACAATGCGCTCCGTGTACAATATAATGACGCCTTTCGCATATTGCTTAAGCTGCCCCGCTTCTGTAGTGCTAAGGGCATGTTTGCAGATGCGAGAGTCCCTGACTTCTTTGCTGTCCTCCGATCGCGGTCTGCTTCTTTTTGGGAGCGCCTGCGTGGTGCGGGCAACGAAATCCTGGCACTTATTAATGGTGATATAAACGAAAAATTTAAAAAGCACTGGTCGTCCGTGCACCGGTCCGAGAATGGCCGTTAGATTTTAGATTTTTTATTTATATTACTATTGTAATTTTACTTTTATTTTTTATTGTTTTTTATTATTTTATTGTATTTTATTTTATTTTATTTGTAATTGATGGGTCCTTACCTAAATAAACAATATTATTATTATTATTATTTACTGTTAAAACTTATTTTATCTCCTTTTCACAGGGTTAAAAAATCAGTAGCGCGGGCCTTTTAGCCAAGGGCCACTGACATTAATATAAGTTATACATGTATCAATTCAGTAGAGTTTGAGTTGTCAGTTGATAGAAACTTGCGAACAATACGACAGGTATTGAGAATAACCGCCTTTTGCATTGTGATGTATGTTTTGGAAGGGAGATTTAAAAGACTCAAACTATTGTGTAGATGTTTTGGTATTATGCCCGTGCTAGAGATTACCATTGGTACTATGAACACTTTCTCTAAATTCCAAATTCTAAGTACTTCCTCTTTAAGTTCTGTGTATTTATTAACTTTTTCTGTTATGGACTTCTGTATATTATGAGTATTTGGAATAGTGACATCAATTAGAAATGCGGTTTTAGTATTCTTGTTAACGAATGTTATATCAGGTCTATTGTATGGAATTGTTTTGTCTGTGAGAATAGCTCTGTCATAATATATCTTAGCCTTGGCATTCTCAAGCACTGGGTTAGGTGTGTATTCATAGTAAGGTTTTGTGTCTTTTATTGGGATAAATTCGTTTTGTATGGCTAGCTTTTGATGTATGTAAGAAACTACTTGGTTGTGACGGTGAGTGTAATCATTCTGTGCTAACGTAGGGCAGGCGCTGATAATGTGCTGAATAGTTTCAGAACTTCTGTGGCATTTACGACATAGGTCCGTCTCTATATTTTCTTTTAATATATATTTTTTATAATTTCTGGTGTTTATTACCTGATACTGGATAGCTACTAGGAAACCTTCGGTCTCTGGAAAAAGATAACCCAACTTCAACCATTTATTTGAGGCCTCACTGTCAATATGTGGCTGAAGCAGGTCCTGAAAATGTCTACCGTGCAGTTCTTTTCTTTTCCAGGATTCAAGTTTTTCCTTAATTATTATTATTATTATTATTATTATAGGTAAGGTACGTGGTTCCTGAAACAGCCCAATCATGACTGAAAACTAACTAGGCTTAGATTTTTTTCTGTAAGGATAGGACAGAATGTAGAGCTCCAGTGTGTATTCGTCCTACCTATATGCGCGTGCGCAGCGGACGAGCTGTCACTCAATGCTAATGCTTGTAACACAGGACCGCTCACGTGGGCCCACCTGAGCACAAGCCATCACATAGGTAACTACCATGTTGTGGACATTCACAGAAATACTGAGATTCAAGTTTCAAAACTTTATTTGCAACAAAACATGGTAGTTAAGGAGGTAATATGAAGTAATGTACAAAACATGTTTAGCCATCTTGATAAATAGCATGCAAATAGGTATTATGTAGATAGTTGGTAGGCAAATCACATTATTTTATTTTCTAGGTACGGCCTGGGATTCGAGACGAAGCTACATAACATAGGTTAGGTAGAACCGTCGCAACCCAAAGTTGGGAAAACTATACTTAATGGCTTTATAAATGTGTAAGTAAGAACAACCTTCCCAATATGGAAGTCTCAGTTAGTTAACTTTACTTCCCGTCTCAGTTAGTTAACTTTACACAGGTTAGCTTTATATCGAAGTTTAAAAATATTATTATTTGCCTAGATTCCTTGAGTACCCAGTTGATCAGTTTCATAAGCTTTTCAACCATCGCCAGCACATCAACAAAAGATCAACTTTTACTAGTTATTTCTTAATATTTGCATCGAGAACGTAAGCTTGATGATATTGTCAGACCACCGAGCAAGTGGTCAGCCCACGACCTTTTCGCTCCTCTTGGCCCCCAACTGATTTTGTTCACCGATCATCACTTCGTCTTGCCAAGTGTCCTGCCCATCTCAACCTCAACCTCACTCGCTTACCTTCATCTGCAACTTTCCTCTACTTCGAATTGGTGGCGGGTGGGTATTATACGTAAGGAAATTGTTACTAATTTGGATTTCTGTTTAATTTTTTATGTGAAACGGGCTGACAGGCGCATTCGTCGACGCAGCATTGTGCGATGTCATTTGTTTCTCGCATAAGCTCTTGTAAAAGACATCAACGTAATCTCGTAGCTTATAGATTTATAAAATGTTAAAAGTTGATCACATCGTTCAATGATCTGATTGGCAGTGTTTACATCTGCAACGTTCGTTCTTCTTTGAATTTGTGGCGGGTGGGTATACGCGTAGATATATTCTTTGTCGGGCACTTTGATATCCAGTGTATCTAGTTATAGGTATTCAATGTAGTAATGCGCGATATCATACAGTACTAAACTTACATGCGTGAGAGCACAATACTTTGCGATTGCCGGCAACATTGTTCACGATTTTTAATGTTGCACGGCTCAGAGCAGGGAAGTTTTTCAGATAACCCTATAACCGGTAAGAGTGACGCCTCGAAAAAATATTTTAGCATACTAAAAACACAACCAAATAGATTAACTTTGATATAAATTATCATCGTGTCGTTGAACGACTGTGTCCCACTCGAATAAGAAAAATTTAAATTTTGATCAAGTTTGTGTATTAATATTAACAGTGTTTAAACGCGAGCCGAACATCTTTAATCTGCCCAAATAGAAATTTATTAGGCCTTTCTCCTAGGTAAGCTTCTTCCATCACAAACTCTAGGTAGCTTGTTACAATCACAAGATAGTGACGGAACTAGCGTCTAGGCCAGAGTAATCCCATTTGTTTTAAAGAATTTTTATGGTATCAACTTTTTGGTTCCATAGTTAATACAAACGAAGCAAGCGGAAAAAATTCGCGCCACCGAACTTCGAAGCCACGTCTTCTGACAAGCCGGGTCAGACGTGTAAATTTACATGGCTTCATTCTGCTTGCTCGTTCCGTTCTCTTTAAACCATTCGCTGTCTCTGAGTTGCACGGTAGCTGTGAGCTAGGAGGCTGAAAAAGCTGCGCGCACGCCGATCCGCGATATGCTAATACGCAACGCCGTCCGGTAACTTATGGCTGCTGGCTACCGGCTACCGGCTAACACAATGAGCCGACCGTTTTGTTCAATAACGTTTTATTTTGGCCGCTATTGTCGATTGTTCACTCACCGTTTGTTTATAAGCCGGCCTGCCGCATGCGCCCGCGCACGATATTCGCGCGCGATACCCGCGCCCATTGTAAGGGGCTAGTTTTTCGATTTACAAATAAAATAAATTTATTGCAGATGCGAGGTGGAACAATGCTGCGGATTCTAGGTACTTGTAGCATTTGGTAAAGTGCTGTTGGTGTATTTAGGCGGTAACAAAGATTTGACTTGCCGTGAGATACTGGTTTAGAATAGTCTTCCTATCGGTGTTGTGAATAGCGATTAAATTTTCAGCAGCAGCAGTCTCTCTGAAATACAACACTTTGCACTGCGCTCGTACCTAAATTTTACCAGCTTAATGAGTACACAAAAGGTACATGTATTGGCTTCGCTGAGAGATAGGAGAGGCAATACCAGCAGTGGGCTCTTGTTTGTGGAAGATTTGCCATTCCGTTCTTCATAATTCCTTTCTAGTCAAGTACCTTGACCTGATGTCCCTATAAAAGATGCTGATGATTTCTCCGGCCGATTTCGGCCATGGCGACCACTTCTACTCCTGATCAAGTCGGCGCTGTAACGCCCGTAGGTGGCTCAAATTAGGAAATAAGTATCTTATTCTCACGAGAAACCCTAAGCCAACAGGTCACAGTCAAATTGTATCATTCTATTCTCTAGTAGCCATACAGTGGCCCGTTGACAATGTCCGCCATACATCACACAAACCCTGATGTCAGAGCCGTCACAAAAACGGTGATCGTGTAAAAACACCATCAGATAATGCACGTGTAAAGGACCGCGATTAATCTCGACACAACAGGCAATTTTGTACAACTTCCAAAAAACATCTAAAAAAGCAAAAAAAAGCATTTCGGGAAGACAACGGGACCACTTTTTTCGCTTTCCCGAAGGACGTGGGTTCCCCGAAATAGGTGTGTTACGCGATGTAGAGCTACCTTAGTTTTTAAATGGCAAGACATTAGTCAGTAGAGAAGGGAATGTAGATAGATAGTGTTCTATAGTTTTCACTGTCATCATTATCAGCATCATTGGTGGGGTTCATCGGGTCGTTGGACGACTAGGTGTCCCACACGAAGAAGAAGAAGAAGCATCATTGGTGCTAGTAGCTAAGAATAGTGCCACCCCTAGTCCACTCAGGGTGTTTGTTTCATATCTGAATATCTATCTACTATGGTCAACCGCATGGTGGTACCTACAATAGTATTCCCAAAATGGGTTGGTTGACCGGCCAGGCAGGCGGCCGGTAGTAAAACATTGCCAAATCCTTTTGCTAAATGATTTTGTGTTCTAACAAATCATGTTGCGCCGACCCCCACTGATTTGGGATAAGGGCAGGCAGATGATGATGATATCAACATCAATTCGTATAAGCTACCTCTTATACGATGGGTTGCTTGGAAGACATTTCTGCTGTTCATCTACCATAATTTTTAATATGAGCTTTTTAAGTAATACCTTCGAAAGCAATAAGTTAATGTTAATTTGTTCTGATTTTTTCTATATTAGGTAATCGTGTTTTGTTTTGACTTTCAGTGTAAGTATATTTCTTTTGATGGAAATGCGATCATCATGCGATGACATTCAGTGTCAAAGAAGTTGGTAATAGAATGGGAATTATTAACATCTTTTAATATCATTTGTGCATTTGTCCTTCAAGTTATGCACGCAATAGTGTCAACTGTCATTTGCCTACATGATTTATTGATATAAATTTATTAAATCGATATCTTGGATATTAAATCGTTATTTTCCATTTCATTTGCAAATGGAAGATGATGGAAGGTTGGAGAATTATCAGGAAGGTTTTCATGGGGAAAAAAGGTGCCTGAAGGGATAGTAGGTAAAATGTAGGTACCAAAAAGTACTTTGAGAGTGGCGATTGCGTAGTTTGATTCGAAAAACAAGAATATCAATCAGTCTGCTGGCGTCAGTAGCGCCATCTGCAACCCAAATGGGATCAAATATTGATGAGTTCTCGAAATCTCGCCTCCGGTCCTGCGCCCGCGCATACCTCTACATATATTGCCAGTTGTTTTTCGGTATTATCACGAAATAGAGGATTTACAGAAGGCCAGCTCGCCCCTTTTCCCGATTTTATGCCTACACTCTATGGACGCTACTTTTTCTTTCTGAATTTTTAAGCGGTACCTGGATTAAATATATCTACTTAGGCGAAAGACATACGCAACGTCCGTTGGTGCGCTATTTATGCGCAGCCCTATCCGTTGCGTTTAAAAAATACGATTTTCCACCTTATTTTCAAACAAATACGGTTTGTGTGAAACGGTTTGACAGACGCATCCGTCAGCGCAAAAATATTGAACAACGCTGCGTTGACGGAAGCATTTGTCAAAAAAAATTACATAAACTATATTTCTATGAGAATAAGAATAAGGTTGATATTCGTATTGTTTCAACGCATGCGTTACGCAGCGCAAAAATAACTTCGATACGAATGTTACATGTGTAAAGCGCTTTAGGTAAATTACTTACATAAAAGATACCCTTTAACACACCATGCAAAACCTTTTTTTCATGCAAGTTGCGAGTCGTCATTTTACCGTCCGCCCGCACCGAACGCTGTTGACACTCGCTACTAGATTAGAAAAGCTGCAAGTTCGCGCGTAAACGACGGCGTGTAGGTAGATGTGTAGTAACGTTTTCTTGTAGCCGTCTCTCTGTATTGGGCGCCTCCAATACTTACTTTGTGGTATAATAATATTATGTCTTTTGATATGCGCTTGACCCGAGGTAATAGAGCCGGGACCGGTACGAACACCCGCCGTCCATCAAATGACAAAAACATGTCAAGTTTTCACGGTTGACATAAAACGTATTAAATATTAATTTGTATGTTTTAGAATGTCATCGGGAGCTTTATGTGTCCTCCCACATAAATCTCAGTTTTGATTTGTATAGAAATATAACATAGAGCCGACGCTGTAGCGGTGTTCCTTAACCCGTGGAGAATCGAGCAAAGGGTTCTTTCGAAGGTTTTTAGGGTTCCGTACCCAAAAGGTATAAACGGGGATCAATTTACGGAGAGTTTACTGTCTGTCGTCAATCCGTCTGTCACCATGCTGTATCTGTAACTGTGCTAGTCAGAGAGATTTCGGTTACCGCTATGACAAAAAAAAAAGAATTAAACTAAAATTCCTTTTTTCTTCCATACAAAATCGTGATTTTTGCATGGTTTTATTTGATGGTACGGAGGCTGCATTTCATTATTGGTACAGTACATACACCTTATCGAAACTTTTACAGAACATGTGTTGACGCTATGAGCAACAAATACAGAAAATCAGAATAAAATAATAGGGGTTTTCTTATGAAAAAGCAAATATTTGTGACATTTCTTTTATGTTTCTTCCGTTTATTGTACACAATAAAATGGTCTGCTTGCTATTATTATACAAATAAAATACAAAGAACATAACATTAGAAAAATACACAATAGATCAGCTTATTTCTAAAAAAGAAATATCTTACAGCAGACCTAGGATAGTGAGATGGCATAAAGTGAGGCAAGTTAACATAATATTTTTGTACCGAAACCTTCATGCGCGAGTCCTTTTCCGTTTGGCCGATTAAAGGTATCAAACAGTGGGATGATTTAGTGCGGTGGGACACTATGAGCACAGGTGGTGTCAGGTGGGTATTATTGTGTCGGGTTCTGTAGAAAGTGCCGATAGCATCTTAAGGGTAGCGGGACGGGGTATTAACACGTCGTTTCTCGGGATGTCAAGACGGATCCGCACGAATTTATTGCGGATCCCATTATCTCCCACTTTTATGACAATTTTCTACCTCTAAACTAAAAATGATTTCTCCTGCTAGTATCTTCTTGTTGGTTTAAAAACTGGCACTAAAGTGAAATCGGACGTTAATCGGATTGTTCGTCAGCTCGGTGACCCACACCATAAACAATTGAACATAGGTTTCCTCGGATCATTTTGTAGAATCACTGCTGTCTGTCGAACGACACTATAACGATAAGAATACCTGCTGGATACCTAGATCATGTTGACCTATCTTCGGAATTAAATGATAGAAAAATAAATTAAGCTACCAGCGGCAGAGAGTAACCTTCCTTTTTAGCATTGGCTGTAGACTAGGGTATCAATAACAATTGAGCCAGTGCTCGTCAAACACACATATTGACAGTCCACTTTGCCTTGCACAACGAGCGTATGTTTGTTTGTTTGTGTATTTCGAGTCAGGCGCGTGTCTCTGACGTGGAGGGTTATCGGTGTCGCCTCACCGCCTTTTAATTACAAAATAACGACAACATTACCCCTATACCCTATTGTTGGAGGAATAAAAGACAGGAGAAATATTTAATTTGGACTTACATTTCTGGTTTTTCTACAGTATGATTTGCTGAACGCAATTATAACCAGCAATGTCTTGCACTTTTCACTCTTGTGTCCGGTGCGTCTGCATTTGGAACACTGTCGGACCTCCATTACCGTTTTTGTTAGGCGTATAGTCACGAGTTTAGTGACAGTGCAGCATTGTACAGTATGAGGGATGTTGAATTGAAACCCCATTACACAATACAGGGTCTATGCGTCCTTTTATGTTCCACCCCTGTATTGCAAGGGTGACGCCACGCAATTATTCCCGTGACGTGGCCTTACTATTGTCTCTGCGGATTTGTCCAACGGATTTTACTTTAATTTATTTTCTATGGTTGATCCATGGTTGATCGAAACTAAACTGGGCATTGAATTGGGCAGGTCATTGTTAGAAGCCCAGTTTCTAGTGAAATCTTTAACTATATTTATGTTATGGTTTTTTGTAGAGGCAACAACCATATGAACTCTAAAACGACCTCACATACCTATTGAATATTAGCTACACATAGTATGAGCTTTGCATTCATATCCATTATGTGAAAAATATAAACGAAAATAGGCCAAAATCTTCACGCGCTCGAAATTGGAACCGAAGACAACAAAGTTGAATACTTTTACTATGACAGTTTTAATAGTTTAAATATGACGTCAAAGATTTACGAGTTGTCATATCATTTATTAAGTACAATACCTACAATTCCGTGACTGAACCACGAATTTTAGTCAGCGAGCGGGGGAACTAAACTACATTATACCTATGCAATATGCATGCACGTTAGTTTCGTTCTGACCCTTAAATAATGTAAGTAAAGCCATGACAAGACCAGTCCGGTCCGCAGTTTCATTACTGCAGCTTATCACCGAATCAACCCCGGACAATAATCCCTGGACGATTAAAAACTAACACCAGATTTGTTGTGTCAGCGATCACTCTTCATTATTGTTTAATGTCGGAAAATTGGGCTATGGATTTGCCCTTCTTAGGGTCTAGTAGGCACCACGTAACAAAAGTAGAATGGCAATTCTGACACTAAGGTTCATTGGGTCGTTGGTTGACTCGGTGTAGGTACCACACGATAAGAAGAGGGCGAGCCCCTGGGAGCACTGCGCCTCTACTCGCAGAAACTTTCGAATAAACGACTCGCCACTGTTTTACTGACGCAATAAATAAGAGAGTTTACAGAAGGATCACTCGACCCTATTTATAATTTTCGCGATTGTCACTTGTTACATAGCCAGCTCAAAGTAGAAGAATATCATTACCATTTTGAGCCAATTTTAATTCAAGAAATATAACATTTGTGGCATAACCATTAACTTAGTTAAAGTTAAAATCATCGTTAGTAGAGCGAGCCATCTAAACTGTGCCAACACGCTCATACTGCTAAGCATGTAATTCGAATGTTTGCCAAAAATTCAGCGCAAATTAAATCCGGACAAGGGGTTGACTTGTGGGTTTGATTATCGAACCCTTTGTGCATTATTGAACGGTGCTTTCAAACACTTCAATACGTTTGCATTGAAAATGCATAATGGTGTCTAAGAATTTAAAGATATCCCGCTGCGCTGTCCCAGGATTTTACTGATCAAAGGCCGTTTTGTTTATTGTTTACATCCTTGTTCATTGCTTTGTTTATTGACAAATCACTCATTAAATCGACACGCGACTGGGCGATTGATTGACAACCGCTTCTATTGTGAATAGTTTAAAGGGTGTGTGTGTAAACTGCGGAACGCTTTCATAGCGTCAAAAATTGCACCACAACATACGGGTTATATTACGAATATCTGATTGTTTGAATGTGACGTCAAAGATAAGTTGATTTTCACATTAGTTGTCATATCCATATTATCAAAAATTCCTTCGGGCAAGCTCTACAAATCAGACGCGCGACGCGACGCACAAAATGATATCTGTCAGACAAGCGATCGTCAGCCGTTATCGATGGGACGCGCACCTCACGTGTGTAGCTTTGTTTCTTCTGTTTCATACTTTTGTATGTCTCACGTCTACTTTTTGGACCTTGCGCCTTTGAATCAATACCTAAAATCTCTTAAATGACCTTGGTCAACTTCGAAAACTGTTTTACCGGATTTATTTATGAGAATCGGTGACTGTTGCCAACAAAGTGTCTAAAAACATCCTAACGAAGAAAATATAGGAAAAGTCTAATCCATCGATCGAAGGAACCTCTTTGATTTTTGAAGTCACTTGGCATATCATGTATGTACCTAAAGTTATGTATGTTATCAACCTAAATATCACAATAATAATTGCACATTTTAGAATAACAAAGTGTTATTCACTGCAACTTGAATTAAACAAGTTAGCGACCTAAAAATCAAATTTTCGGCTGGATTGAGCACTTACCTGAGTGTCATCTTCAAAGAAACTCATTCGTAAAAGTGAGTGTCATAAGTTGAAGAGTCAGCGCAGAAAATAAATCAGAAAGTGGTAGGACTTAGACAAGTGGGGATCCTCGAACGATCCCGCTCGTTAAAATCCTCCTGTAAAATGTAAATGTTTCTATCCAAATAATGTCAAATTGCTGTTTGACTATGCAAAGAAGGCCTTTACCGGCGCAAATAAAAATAAAAGCTTCCGAGACCGAAAGTGTGGGACAGTGGATGCAGTGGCGCGGGTGGTGCTTATTCAAATCAGCGCCCTCTGCGAGGGAAAACAAACTTAATATCGCGAGGAGGGCCCTCGAGCCGCGCGCCTCAAAGAAGCCTCGCGATCCCTTCAGACCTCGCCCCGCGGACCTCCGCACCCAACGTGGATGGAGAGCTAGCCACGTAGAAAAGTTACAACTTTAGCAGCACCAAAACTAATAAATGGAAACTTTCTTCTGAATGACTCAAACTTTAAGCTATACCTACCCGGCAAGGGATGAAGGCGTGATATATGTTTGTATTCTTTGACATTTTATAGAGTCTATCAACTGACATGTATTACAGACTACGCTTACATTTGGGCGAGGAGCTAATAAAACAGCTGTGGCAGTGAAACGCATTGCGAGCGAAACGAGCTCTATGAACGAAGACCTTCAAAATAAACAATTTTATTGTGTAGTGCACATTGAATATTTTGAGCGAAGCAAGTTCTACTCTTCACACCTACTAAGTTTCGAGGATCCTCAACTTAGAACAGTTGTGTACCTCCTGATCCTATTGCTAAAACTCTACATTTCATACAAGCGATGAGACTCGCCATACAACAGCAGATAGTGAAATGTATTGCAAGCGAAGCGAGCTCTACATCTCACGTTGCATATGAGCGAGATATCTCAGCGTAAGGTCAAAATAAAGACCGAGCGTGGCGACGTCGTATTACGCCGTCAACGTGACAACATCGTTCATAGTATGGAATGTCCGGTCTTTCTGGCATCCCCATACAAATCAGTAATTTTGACGGCGCACCACTTTCTGTCAAGCAGAACACCTTAAAGCAGCTGGATACAGGTAGGAGCCTCAATATTAAAAGTTTTTTACCGACATGCATCGCTTGAGAAGTGACCGAAGTTCGCCAGCTCTCTGCCTACCCTCAGCTCGTTACTCCACCTGCTTTGCAATTCGGATGCGCGACCACTTGACACCTGTACCGAGTAATTGTCTCGTTTGTTTGCGACACGACCCCGTGGAACGCGAACCACTCGTCACTGGGGACGGGTTTTGTTTTCTAGTCTTCTACCGATGGCAAAAATAAAATTTCTGTTTAATTACGAGTATAGTACAGACGCTGATAGCAGTTACCTGACCCCCAACGATTTAAAACAAACATTCGAATATGGCCTTTATTTCTCAGTAGTTCAATTGGCAGTTAGATTCTGTCACAGATTCTGTTTATCCGTTCCGACACAGAAATGCTCAAGTCAGACTTGATGAAAAAGAAAAAAGCAATAGCTTGTATTTTGATTTACGCTGAGATTTGAACTCGAGTCCTCAGGTGTCACGAGCGCTCAGCAGGCCGCTAGGCCAATTGACCTGACGTATGGGGTCGTGAATTTTTGCATAGCGTTCTTCCCGACTTATTTTGCGTCTCAAGTAATGTTTCAATGATGTGGGTATATTCAGAGTTTTTGATGCGTTAAGACTACTTTAGCTATTAAACCAGACTGAATACCGTGCACTGTCCGGCATACATTGCTGGTAATCTTTACAATAAACTCACTCCGGACACAGATTAACGAATAGTTAAGATAACCAGCCAGCATTGTATGCAGGACCTATAGTGTAATAGTTACTTTTAAAAACGATAAACTAAAATGATCAGTCTACGTTTCGACAGTGACTACTTGAGCTGTATTTTTCATTTACTTACCTATTATTCAAATTCTAATTATTCTAACTGTTTATTGGTTTAACTTCTAAATCATGTCGCGTTTGACCGATTATCAAAAATATAAGATTATATTTTTGTATGAAGATAATACTCCCATCAAAAAGATTGCTCGTGAGCTCAATATAGCGGTAAGTAGTTTCTAATTATGAAAACCGTTATTTATCATTCATTATCATATTCTTTGTTTGCTATTGTGATCTACCTTATGCGTTTATTTAAAAATGGGAAAGTTTATAAGTAAGGTGATAGATTACATTATTTATGTGTCCATCCTTTTTTTACAGAGAAATACCGTAAAGCTTTGGATACGCCGTCACGGTGAAACAGGGAGTGTGCAGCGAAACCGTACTGGTCCAAAACCCATAATGTTTACTGATCAATCGGAGCGGCATCGGGCTATTGTTGCACAGCATCAGGAGCACCCATTTGCAACTACACGATCCACTGCAGTAAGCCATGGAGTTTCTGTGCAAACAGTTAGACATCATTTGCATGCCGCTGGATTTAAAACATATAAACCAGCCCGGAAGATTAAGTTATCACCTGCACACCGCCAAGCAAGGGTTAGATTTGCACAAACGTATCAGAGTTTTGATTGGATTAATAACGTCGTGATTTTCACAGACGAGAAGGTATTTAAATCAGACAAAGACGGAAAACAAATCTTATGGCGAAAGAAAGGTCAACGTTATGAAGAATCTTGCATGTTACCTTGTAGAACGAGCGGGAGGATTTCTTTAGGCTATTGGGGCTGGATGTCGTCCATGGGACCTGGTGAGCTGATAGAGGTGGGTGCTCACTTTAATAGCCGTGAATATATAGAAATACTCAGGGATGTTATGTTGCCATCAGTGCGTATCGCCTACCCAACTCAAGAAATTTATTTTGTCCAAGATAATTGCTCTATACATCGTGCACACATTGTTCGTCAATGGTTAGAGGAGCAGGAAGGCATTCATGTAATAGATTGGCCATCCAAAAGTCCCGATCTCAACCCCATAGAAAATTTATGGGGTCTGATGACCCTTAATTGGGACCCTACTGAAGTAAGAAATAAAGAAAATTTGGCTGCAGTCGTAACATCGACCTGGGATTTCATGAGAGGACGTGATCACTGCTGGAACATGGTGAATGGTATGCCTGGTCGTCTGGAACAAATCGTCGATAAAGCAGGTGGATCACTACGATATTAACCCCCACCCTGGTGGCGTTTGATTTATCAAAGTGGATTATATTTCTTTTTACCGAATTTCCCCGTTTTTTGATTGTTTGATGTAAATACCTACTCACAAAATCTATTAAACTTGTTTAACATAAGTAATGTTAGCTAGCAGTGATGTTATTGTTATTTTATGACATACTAGCTGGTGCCCGCGAACTTCGTTTCGCCAAGAGAAGTTTTTGAGCCGACAGAAGCGGCACATCATGCTAAACAAATTTTTCAATACAGACATTTTCGTATCTCTTAAGGGCGCCACACACAGGGCGCGTATGTTTGACGTGCACGTCATCACGCGCGTAGAGATGACGTTGTATCGTATGGTATTGTATGAGAGGCCTGCCTATGTATGCGTGCACGTAATCACGCGAGTAGCACGGTGTGCGGTGCCTCATACAATCCCAGACGATACAACGTCATCTCTATGCGCGTGAAAACGTGCACGTCACGCATACGGGCCCGGTGTGTGGCGCCCTTTAATATTTTGCCGAGTTCATGGTGTTCCGTCACGTAGGTAGAAAGAGAGTAACTCCAGTGCTGATAAAGGTTCTCACTAATCATAAAATATGATCAGAACGTTTATCTTCCACCATAGGTACCAAACATTTAAAAACATCGCTTAATTTTTGAGTGATTCATGCACATTTTTTACACATAATTGTAAGTTTTCATATTCGATGTTTGTCTCATGGTTATTATTTTATGCGTGATTTGTACAATTAGGGCATGCAAAGATAATGGTGATGACGATGATGACGGAATAACCTGTAGAAACCCCAGACTACCGCCGATGTGAGTTTGTTACTTGACTTTGAAGGGGAAAGCCCACTTCGATCCCTCCTGTTTCAAAGTCTGAGCGCCTGAGTTAGGTACATCTTGATGATATAGGTAGTTGGCTACAGTACCAACACCGGTGTTCTTTTATTATTTTTATGTGAAGGAGCAAATCCCAGTTGACCCATGTCGAAGGATGCTTGTTTCTTTCTATTTCTTCTACTTACTTATTTCACTTCTGTTTTTGTTTTCTTATTAAATAGTTGTGTAGGTAATTATTACCTATTATAGGTATGTATACTTTTTATTTATTTAGGTACCTACCTACCAAAAGTGATAGGCCTGCAGGAGCGGCCCATCGAGATGTACATATTTTTTTTGTAGCTGTTTCTAAGACACGCTATCGAAATGTTCTTTTGAAAACTATTGCAGGGGTACTTGACACCGACTTGTAACAGTTTTAATACATGTACATACAGATTTCTGTACTATCGCCAGCAAATCCACCTACCCATTTAAGACACAAACTAACTGTATGCCCCGCCCTCATAACTTCGTCATTTTCAATCGATCGACATCTTTGATGTGAAGATAGATCGTGTTGCTTGACACAAATTTAGAATGTTAGGAAAAAAATGTTTTTATTTTTTGGCGTAGGTACATGTGAAAGGAGGATAAAAAAACCATCTGCTCTATTAAGTAGGGTATCGTTAAATAGATCTTTAAAAATTAAGGCGCGGTTTTTTTTTTTAAAATCGCAAAAGTGATTCTGCCTCGAAGTATTTGCTTTTATGGGGAGTTTTCTCTTCCTAGAACTAAATATTTGAAAAAAAAAATAGTTCTTAGTCTGAAGTTACCATAAAAACTATATCGGATACTGTATCCACGCAAGTTTTAAGAAAAATAAAAGTTTTTTAATTTGTGGTTCGTAAGCATACTTACTACTGCAAACAAACCAGCAACGTAATTAGGTTACTTCGTAACGCTCATATTTAACATTGACAGCCGATGTGGCGCAGTGGCTAGTATGCCTGCCTGCCACGCAAAGGTTCTGGGTTCAATTACCGGTGGGGTCGCTCACAAAGTTGATATTTATCACTTTGTGAATTTGTTCCCAGTCTAGTTAGGACATTGCAGGCTGAACCACCTGATTGTCTGCAAGTAAGATGGTTCCGTGCTTCGGATGGGCACGTTAAGCCGTGTCGGTCCCGGTTGCTGTCTATGATAGCGGTCGTTACACAACCATGTCAGAGGCCTGCTACTTGCAGTGGGCGGTTGAAAAACTCTGACACCAGGGTTTATCGGGTCATTGAACGACTCGATGTCCCACACGAAAAGAAGAGAACATTGACTACAAACCCTATTTGTGGGCGTGTCTGACACGCTCTTGGCTGGTTTTTTATTTTGCTTTACTATTATGTTGGTATGTGTTCGAATCTCGACTCCAATATAGGAGTAAAAAAAAAACTGCAAATATTGTAAGGGGTGAACCAGTTCAAGAAACTTTTAGTAGATATCATAAGGGCGCAAAACAATACTTCTACGGCGAGGGCGCTTTTTTGAATTCAGAGCGAAGTAAGGGATTCTAGAGTAGAATCCCCGAAGCCAAAATATATTTTGCGCCCGAGTAATTCACTCTACTTTTTATCACCCTCTATGAGAAAATAAAAGGGGCCTCATATTTTATTGCAATGTCTGTCTGCCATTTGAACTAATTTTTCAAAAAGTTAAATAAAATTCTAACATAACGTGTAATTTTTGGTGAAAATTACGGACTGTAATTCGCGCGTATCTTTTTTTTAGTTCTATTGGGGAGGCGCGGGCGCGACTATGGGCCGTCGTCCCATACAGCCTTTATTCGAACAATATTTGCGTTCTATTTTTTGGCGCTGACTGAACATCAAGATGTTCTAAATTCAAAGTAGTTTTATTCGCATTTGTTGAGTTCTTTATTTAAAAAGTGCAAATAAAAGAACTTTGCGGCGCGTTCTTTTCGATTAGATAGGATGAAAACAACTTTCCCCAAGAAACATAGGTAGTTCAAAATACGGGGTGTTAGGGACGGTGTAACGAAAACTTTGCAGGCGTGCTCAGACCATCAAACTGAACAACTTTCACTATGGAGCCAATAGTGGAAAAAGAAAAAAAAAATTCTGACCTGCCATACAAAATTTACGATCAGCTGACTGACTTTGTATGGGAGGTTGAAAAATTTTTTTCGTTTCCCACCATTGGCTCCATAGTAAAAGTTGTTCAGTTTGATGGTCTGATCATGCCAGCAAAGTTTTCGTCACACCGTCCCTAACACCCTGTATAAGGAGTAAAAAAAATTACTGCAAATATTTTAAGGAGTGAATCAGTCCATGAAACTGAACAACTTTCCCCAGGGAACATAGGTCGAAATATGAAAAAAGAATTTGGACCTCCTATACAAAATGTTCTGGCCGGCCGGTTCAGTTTGAATGAGAGGGCCAAATTTTTATTCGTATTTCGACCTATATTTCTTAGGAAAAGTTGTTCAGTTTCATGGACTGGTTTAGTCGTAAAATACGTGCAGTAATTTTTTTACCTACTGTAGGAAAAAATAATTGGACCTCCCATACAAAATGCTCCAGCCGTCTCGATAGCCGACCAAATTAAATTTGTAGGGAAGGGAAAGAATTTTTTTTTCATTATTCGACCTATGTTCCTTAGGGAAAGTTGTTCAGTTTCATGGACTGGTTCACCCCTTGGAATAGTTCGAATAGTTTTTTTTACATCTTATAGTGACTTATTCCTCTACCGCACGCAACGCACGCAATATCGATTTACGTGCAAACTTATTTCAAGTATAGTGGCAACCTCCCCTTTTAGGGGTCGAATTTTTTTAGCCTATAACCTGGTCGGTAATTTTCCCGACATTTTGGTATAATTTGCATCAAAATCGGTTCAGTCGTTTTTGCGTGATGCTTTCACATACAAACAGATAAACAAATAAACAGATAAACAGATAAACATCTAAACAGAAAAAAAATCTAAAAATTGCTGAAACGTGTTCTGTTATCAATTTTAAGTATCACCAAACAGTTTTTTTTCGAAAATCTTCTATGTACAGACTTTCGACCCTCTACAACTTTATTATATGTATAGATGACATGTTAATTCACTGCAGTCTGCATAATATTATTAGATGTAAACAAGGTTTTAATGAGGTAGATTCATTTTATCAAGTATCGTTAGAAAAGGTCAACTATTTATAACGCAACCATAAAATAACGTTAATCATAGTATTTCTATTAGGCATATGAAGTAAGTAGGTATTTACCTTTTTAACTATACGTATCTGTTTATTTTGGTAATAAACTGTTTTTTACAAGATCTTTTGATTGTTTTGCTTATTTTATTGCCCCCAAAAATGTGCGGTAAAAGAATGGCTATGGCAAAGTAAGGCACTTCTGTCCCTCAGTAGGTAATAAAAGATGTCAAAAATCTATGATGAAATGTATAGTTCACTTTTTTCCCACGCCTATTCTTTAACCGCACAGACTTATCGTATCATATCACCTTAATCATCCCACCAACATCCCACAAACACTTATTATAATAAAAAACAAAAAACTAAAATTAAGCAATCGTGGTGAGTATCGAACCATGGTGTCAGTTCACTATTTTCCTCTCCGCAAGTAGTCCACTACTCTGACCACTACACCACATTAACATGCTCAAAACTTGTGAAATTAAGGGATACTTTATAGACTTACCATTTGTGAACAAGTATGCTAGGTTAATATCACCCGTATATTCACAACATAAGATGTATTATCCGTCCATGCTATAAGCAAGCATTACTCATGGTTCAGTGGCGCCCTCTTCTGTTTATTTCAAACCACTCTTAATACCCGCAATTCATTATATTCTTTGTTACAATAGCAGTAAGAACGAAATTACCTACGAACCTACCAATTTTGTAAGGGGGGTCAGATAACTCATATAGCCGTTTGGTAACGGCTAAGAATACTGGCTCACCTAGTCCGTTCTGGGTGTTTCTGGCGATGAAGAGTTTTTGGCCTCGGCTGAATATCTGTCGACTTGGTGGTTGACCGCATGATGTCGGTGATACCACTTACAATAGCAATGCCAAAGAAAAAAGAAAGGGCAGCGTCATTAAAACATTGCCAAATCCATTTGCTACATAAATTTGAGCTCTACAAAACATGTTGAGCCGGCCCCAACTAAATGGGGATAGGGAAAGCAGATGATGATGAATTGGGAAAAAATATTTCATATCATATTCAAATACCCATCTACTTGTAATAGTACGAAATTCCTCGCCACCTACGCAGGTGCGTTTCTACACTCACAAAAACCTCATAATTAGCAACGGCTAATAACTGTTACATACCTACAGTACGGCCGTTCGTATAAGTCATATTTGACAGCTGTCATAATCATGTTAAAGGTATAACATAGGTCTATTTTTCTTTGTTGGCATGTTTTCTATACCTAATGGGCAGCAGTCAAATATGGCCAATTCGAACGGCTGTACTTTATTTACAGGCGTTGTTCATTGCCTGTCTGTCGGTCTGTTACGTAAAATCTAAAAATGCCTTATGCATTTTTAGATGCCTGCAGGATCTAAAAATGGCGGTGCACAGCTAATTACTTACGCACCGGCGTATGCGCATCCAACCGGAACCTTGGTTGCGGACCGGAGACTAAGTCTTGCAGGGCATAAGGTGTAATAAAATCAACTACAAATATGTTTAGGGGTGAACCAGCCCATGAAACTGAACCATTTTCCAATGATATGTTACCAACCATTACTTTAGGAACTTTTTATTCTGCGTTGACAATGTCCTGACCATAGAAGATCCTGACATCTTTACCTCATGGAAAGACATTACTTATCATATATGTTTTAAGATTTTATTCCTAAAATTAGGATGTAAGCAGTTTTTAATTTTTGTGACATAGTTTTTGATTGTGTATGAATATTGAATATGATTCGTAGTTTCATTAGATAGGTACTTGCGGTCGTGTATTTTCGGTAGTTTAAAAAACATCGGTAGGTGCGGTTCTTACAGCGTCGTAATGGTAATGTCGTGCGACGCCGCGACACCCGCGTCACGCGCGTGGCCACACGCAGCGTTTTGCTCCCACGGTTCTCTCTCTCTCTTCGTGTGGGACACCGAGTCGTTCAACGACCCGATGAACCCTGGTGTCAGAGTTTTTCAACCGTCTACTGTAAGTAGCAGGTCTCTGTCATGGTTGTGTAATGACCGCCATCATAGACAGCAACCCGGACCGACGGCTTAACGTGCTCATCCGAAGCACGGAACCATCTTACTTGCGGACAATCAGGTGGTTCAGTCTGCAATGTCCTAACCAGCGACTGGGAACAAATTCACAAAGTGGTAAATATCAACTTTGTGAGTGACCCCACCGGGAATTGAACCCGGAACCTTCTGCGTGGCATACTAACCACTGCGCCACATCGGCTGTCACATCTGCTCCCACGGTGAGAACCGGCCTTTATCTGATGGTCAACCACGAAAAACCGCCATATCCGGTGGCAAGGCTATCTCTATGGGATGGAGAAGTTCATTGCAACTACTTTCCGATCAGAGAATGTCTGTGTCCTAACACAAAGTAAGTATTGGCTGGTGCCAATCCAGAGAGCCGGCTTCAAGGAAACGTCGCTATACTCACACAGACATCCACACACCGTCGTTTACGCGCAATCTCGAACCGGCTCGAACCGGCTAGTAGCGAGTGTCAACAGTATTCGGTGCGTGCGGACAGCAAAATTACGACTTGCAAGTGCCAATATTTTTGTATAGTATGTTATAGTGTTCATTTGATATACTTAATGTAAGTAATGTACCAAGTATGTTTGATCCAGGTACCGCATTGCCACAGGCATTGCATAAAATCTAAAAGAAATGTAGCAACCCTAGAGTGTACGTATGAATGATCGGGAAAAGAAGTGAGCTGTCTAACTGTAAATTCCCTATTTTGTGACGGTAAGAACCGGCCATTATCTGATGGTTAACCACGAAAATCCGCCATATCCGGTGGAGACAAGGCTATCTCTATGGGATGGAGAAGCTCATTGCAACTACTTTCCGATCAGGAAATAACTTGGTCCGAAAGTCGCCGAGACGTTTACCTACAAACGAAATGCTATTATAGTCAATGATATTATATGTAATTATAGTAATGTTATTCAACTATGCAAAACAAAATTTACCCCTCTAGCATTTCGAGGCAAATTTTCAAAAAATCCTTACGAGTATAAACGTTCCGCGAGTGTAACATCACCGGGAGGGTACCAACCTATAGGTAAGTAGACCACCAAATAACGAAACGATAGCGCGTTTTAGGAAACTGACAGCGCCATCTATCGGATATGTTTTAAAACGCCACATGACTCTGCGAAAAAACATTTTGATAATTTTATCCTCCTTAACAGCCACAAAAATCGGTAGGTCACTCAAAAAGTCCGTATTTACGAATATCAATTTGTGAATTTGTTCCCAGTCTGGTTAAGACATTGCAAGTTGAACCACCCTATTGTCTGAAAACAATAGGTTCCGTGCTTCCGAGGGCACGTTAAGCCAACTTGGATGCAGTCTATAATTACTTAGTTGACGGTTTACTTAGATAAACAGGGTATAAGTTGCTATCCGAATACTGATAGAGTTCATTTAGACCATAAAACTGAACAAATTCCCGTGAAAAAAAATCATAAGACGTATTTTTTTTCATGTAAATGCAGTCAGCTAATCGGCTCCTGAAATATTTTCTCATGGGAAGTTGTTCAGTTATCCTTCAGTACCCTACCAATATTCGGATGCACCCTATCAGTATTCGGAGAGCAGTCCCTTACACCACGTATTTAGTATTTCTTTGGAAACAGTCGTTACACGACCATGCTAGGCCTACTCTACCACTAGTAAGTGGATGAAAACTGACACTAGAGTTCATAGGGTTGTCGACTCAGTGTCCACCACGATAGAAGAATAAGAAAACATGCTAGGCCTTCTCTACCACTAGTAAGACGATGAAAAACTGTGACACTAGAGTTCATAGGGTTGGTTAGTCTACGATAAGTGTCCAAACTGATAGAAGAATCTGAAGTTCGACGTTTTGAAGGAAATATCTTCAGGTCCCAAGCTGACCAGCTCGCATGGCGCGAAGGGGCGCCGAGTGGACTTGGCGCGCCGCCCACACTGCGCGCGCCAATCCAGAGCGCGCACGTCGCTCATTGGCCGATGGGAGCGCGCGAAAAAACCGCGCGGAAAACAATGGCACTCAACTACTCGAGCACTTGCCGCGTACGGAGACCTGTGCAGCGTCAGACGTCAACTGTCGAATACAATTTGATTCGACATACATTACCGGTGTACTACGAATGAATGTAAAGCAAGAAATGCTGCAAATATTGGGTGAAATTTTACTAGTGACCGATAGCGAAAACTCAGAACAGGCTGGTAATAAGGAACAACTTTCCCCAGGGAACATAGCGTCCGCGTTTCCGAAATATGAAAAATAATTAGACCTTCCATACAAAATTGTCGATCATCTGATTTGAGTTACTTTTGGATGTCCAATTCTTTTTTCATATTTCATCCTATGTTGGGGAAAGTTGTTACTTACCTATCTATCACCAGCCGGTTCTGAGATTTCGCTATCAGTCACTAGTAAAACTTCAACCAATATTTTAAAGCGTGAACCAGTCCATGAAACTGAACAAGTTTCCCCGAGGAACACAGGCTGAAAAACGAAAATTTTGTGCCTCCCATACAAAATGAGTGGGCCGGCCGGCCGGGACAATTTGAATTTTCTTATTTTAAACTATGTTTCCTAGGGGAAAGTTTTTTAGTTTGACTACTTCACCCTCTTGGAATATTAGCAGCAGCAGCAGCACTCTTTTCCTGTGTAAACTATCAGCCAGTAATGAACGTCAAACTGGGATAGTTGGTGAGTGGTGTGGTGGTTCAGCTTGACTGGTGGAGTGAGTTGCTGTCAATGTGTTGTGTTTGAGTGATGTCACCGCGATGCGCATGCGATGGTGTGCGCAAACTACTTTGAGCTGCACTTCGAGTTCAATTTTCTGGGGCCAACCCAGAGTAAGGTACATCGGGGGTGTAAGGCCCCCAGTCTTCGAAGGCCCAAACTCAGAAAACCGTTTAAAATACGTTCGGTCGGCGCCAAATTCATAGCAAGCGTAAAATAATCCAAAAGGAACGCAGGGACGCGGGAGCGGTCCGCGTGCGGCCGCTATTTTGGCAGTGACGGCTGGTTGTTCGGCGACCTCGGGCATGGCCAGTGTTTTTGCTATTTTGCGCTCCCACTAAACGGTAGTATTCAATTGTTAATACTGCAATTTATTAGTAGATTATTGTTGAATGTGTTTATTAATTTATCATTCTATTGATATTCGTGTAGGTGTGTCTGGTTTTAAAGCTATTTTATTCATAAATTGTGAATACGGGTTGCAAGGCCCCGGCCGGTTAGGAAGGCCCCACAGCATAGCTGATTGGGCCTTACAAGCCCTGTTGGGGGCCTACCTACACTGTTGCAGTCTTAGAAGGCCCATAAGTTTTAATTTTAATCTAAATTAACTTTACATACACTTACGTTATTAATAAAAATAAATATTGAACAACACATTTTTTTGGGCCTTGCAACCCGCAATCGGGGCTATCCATACCAAATACGGGTAATAAGGCGAAATGTATGAAAATTAATAAAAAATAAAAAAAATAAAATAAAGTTTATTAGAAACTTACAAGATACATGGCATGTTTGCCTGGCCCCCAAACTAGGTTACCCTGTGCTATGGGAAGCCAGTCTTTCATCCTAGATGTAGTTAATACAGTAGGTTTGTAGAAGACACTTATGTCAATGTTTTCAATAACTATTAAGCCACTTCACTTTAAATATTATACACTTTAAATACCAACCAATTACATTAATAGCCAACTTTGTTTAAACAAGGAGATAAATATTGTAAGAGGGTAGTAGTAACTACACTATCCAACCCGAACCATTGCAAGGAACTACTTCAAGTAAATTTGAAATCAAGTAATTTTTAAAACAAATACCTTTTTCTAAGCTACACAACAATACTTTTGGAATTTGTAGCAATTTCTTTGCACTTAGCTCCTGAAATTTCGATAGCCAAGCTGTTTTCTTCCTCACTGAGAAAGTGAAGTCTTTTTGGAAAATATTGATGATTTCACAACTTTTTGCTTTTATTTACGTTCAGTAATATGTAAATATTTATATAAGTGTACCTTTTTTTGTAATTAACGCTTACATTAACTCCAAATGTAATAAAATTGGCAGGGGCCTTATACAGGGTGTTAGGCAGAACGTTGGACATACGAAAAAGAGTGTTTCTAATCATGATTCTGAACAACTTTTACTATGAGGCCACATGCGAATTAGCATAAAAAATTTTAGGTGTTCCATACATCTTTGCCGACTAGGTATGAATTTTTCTATGGAAAATTCAAATATTTTTTTGCGAATTCGCAGGTAGCGTCATAGTAAAAGTTGTTCAGAATCACGAGTATTAACACCCTTTTCCGTATGTTCAACGTTCTGCCGAACACCCTATATTACATGCCCAGTTTAGGAAGGCCAAAAATCGATGTTTTGTAAAATGTTCAAAATTGCAACTTTTTATTGGCAAAATCATAAAAAATTCATATAGGTCAATTAATAGTAAATTTTTCTATACGTTGCAAACGTTGTTTTACCTGAGGGTGATAAAATAAAGGTTTTATTTCGGTTTGTTGTTAGGTGGGCCTTATTACCCGGGTCTACCTTAGATTTCATGTTAGATAACTTTGTGATAAGCAAATAGGTACGCAGTGTAAGAGACGGTGTACGAATATTTTTCAGTCATGACATGGTATGGTCATGAAAGTGAACCATTTTTCCAAGTAGGTAAATAATCTTAGGAAACAAGAAGATATTTTGTGCTACCATCACAAATTAGGGAAACGACACACAGGGCGCCTTCTACCATGCAAAATAAGTAGGTACATGATCAGCTGACTAATTTTCTATAGAGAGACGATTTATTATTTCTCTTTCATGGATAGATCATGCCTGATAATGCCTGCAATGTTTTCGGTACACCGGGTGCAAAGCTCAAGGTGCTGCTACAATGAACTATAAATGAAGTCAACACGTTCTTTTTAGGGTTTCGTAGTCTACTAGAAACCCTTATAGTTTCGTCATGTCTGTCTGTCTGTCTGTCTGTCTGTCTGTCTGTCTGTATGCCGCGCCCTCATATCTTCGTCAGTTTTAGAGCTATTAACATGAAATTTGGCGAGAAGATAGATCGTGTTGACCCAAATATAAAAATGTTAAGAAAAAAATATTTTAAATGTTTTTTGGACCCCCTCCCATACAAGTGAAAGGGGGGCAAAAAAAATTTTTTTCTTCTGTAATATTGAGTAGGGTATCGTTGAATAGGTCTTTTAAAACTAAGATGAGGTTTCTTTGAAATAAATTCTCTAAAATGTTTATGTCACGAGATATTTGCTTTTAAAAAGGGCGTTTTTGACCCATAATTTGTTCCAGCTGTAACTTCTAAAGTATAAACGCTAAAAATTTGAAACAAATATGGAATATAGCTTACAATCTGAAGTTACAATGAAAACTATAACGGATATTGTACCCTTAAAAGTTTCAGAAAAAATTGAGTTTTTCTATTTGCGGTTGGTTATTATACTGCTGCTAACAAACCAGCAACAAAATTAAGTTTGTAATGCTGAAAAACCTGATATTTAAACGTTGACTACGAAACCCTATTTGTGGGCGTGTCTATCACGCTCTTGGCCGGTTTTTTTTTTGTATTAATAAGAACTTGAACCAGATAGTGAAATCTTCAATAATACCTAATGATAGTTCCATGAATCGGAACAACCTCAAGGAAAAATTCTTATTTTTAGAACTTTTATTTGAAATTAAATCATTCTGGCCCTGTCCGCACAGCGAATATTACGTATTTATCCATTTAGATTTGGCCAATTTGATGGTATCATCTGTCTGACCACCGGGCTGATAGTCTGCATGTTTTTTTTACACCTCTTGGCCACCACTCCATGACTGATTTGATCCACCGTCCTAGCCAAATGTTACGTCCAGTCCACTTCGCTCTTCGACTTTCGTCCTACGTCGAATTTCGAAGTTGGGTACGCGATCAATGAGGGAGATGCCTAGCATTGCACGCTCCATTGATCTCTGCAAAGAAATATACTTATAAAAATGGGCCACTAGTCTACCAAGGTAGTCTGCCACTGGTAGGTAGCCAGACACAGTTCTTGACCATGCCAATGACTTTTGATCATCTACATTAATTTCGCATCGCCATGCGTCTGGCGCCGCACACCTTCTAAGGAAAAGTAATAGACATTCATCATTATTATGATGTTTCACGATCATTGTTATGATTCGTAATCATTATAATTTATTGATATTGTGTCTCCGACAGGGCACTTCCTTACATGTCGTAAACCTCGGTTGCAAACTGGTGTTGGAATGGGCCTCGCAAACGGAGTAAAGTGGGGTTTCATAGCCGATAAAAAAAGTGGTTGTTGCGCCGTCCAAATCATGGACCACTTGCTGTGTTGCCCCAATTATCCCAAGACACAATGATCACTCCAATACTCGATGATGAAGATGAAGATGTTACTGATTACCTACCCCTGTAGATTAGGGGATCTAACGATGACCCGATTAGAGATGCGCAAAATGTGTCATTCAGATGAAAAGAGAGATATATCTCAATTTGTCCCCGGATATATATCACTCATTTATATCTCTCACTCATTTCACACAGTGAAGGAGCCCGAGCTTTTTGTTTCATATCATCGACTGAATGTTAAGTTTTTTTGCTAAGCGAGTTCACACAGCATGTTAAAGTCCATGCAAAAAAAATAACGGATGTTTGTTAGTTTATTATCACTTGAGCTGTGTTGAGTTTAGTTTGAATAGGTCGGATTTCAAACAATAGGACAAATGATGCTGTTTACAGGGACTAAACAATCTTGATCTTTGACGAGTCAAGATAATGTTATTTAATGCACTTTTAGTCCGTTATATTGAGAATATTTTGTTTAGTAGGTACCAACTTTTTTATATATTCTTACTGAGAACTCATAATTATTTTTTAATAAGTAATTTAAGGCAAAATTGCCGATTGTCTAAATAAAGTGAAGTATCAATATTTTCTATCCACTAATAGTTTCGGCGCTATACGGATGGCACGCGACGACTACTATTTTTTTTAAATTGTGGAACATAGGCCTGGTGGAACTTACACAAACTTAAATAAAAAAAAAAACATTTTTGTCTTGCGTCTCGAAATTATTCCACGGGACACTTCGTTTCCTTACAGCTGACTTTGTTTTTAATTTACACGGGCGTGCACACTTATTTATTTATTATCTCACGAATCACATTTACTAACTAAACTGAAATATACATTATTTTCAAAGTTATTTTTCAGTTATCAAGGTACTATTCACTTTTAAAAAGTTTATCAACTCTTAAAATTTCTAAACTGTTTTGGCGTTAAAGTCAAAACACGTACTAACAAAAATGAAACCCTTTCTTTCTGCTAAAGAACTGCACCGGTTCTGTTACTCAAAGGAAAGACAATTTAAAAATTATTTCCTCTTAGATTCTTTTGGCAATAAACAGAAATGTCGACGACCGAACCCTTAGCACTTACTTACCCTTAGTTGTGTTTATTGTAATGTAGCGCGTGAAAGCATTGGTAAAAAGGTCATTTTTGTTTACATTATCCTGCATTGACCTGCACATCTGTTCATCTCTCTTAAACAGACAGCTCGCTCTCCCTCACTCTAACTCATCTCTCAGTCGTTCTGTACATCAAAAATGAACCGTAGTCTAAGTGAGTTGAAGATATATTTGAAAATGAAGTGAGATAGTGAGTGATATTATAATTTGGACTGATATGTTTCTTTTTTATCTCTCTCTCATGAGTTACCCAAGTCTAGACCCGATCCACTGGAGAAATCGAAGGAACTCTTCAAACTTTAAAGGCTTGAAGTCGATGCGGACTTCATTAAAAATTTTACTAATAATGGGCCGGCTGGATGGATGCACCAAGAACGGAGGGCTTTGATCTTCACGGAAAGTTAGAATTGACATAGAGGTAGACCCCGTAAAAGTTGGAGTGATGATCACAGCTCATATAGCTATCGTGAAGACTGGTGAGAGCTAAGCAAAGCAAGATAGAGATAAGTGGAAAAAGGAAGGCAAAATACGAAAATCTTTATTCAATGTAGGATATAATATCACTTATTGATAGTCATTATTACAATTTATAGTCATTATTACAGGCGAGGCCTTTACCTAGCGGTGGGACATCATAGGCTGATAGTTGATAGTAATAATAAATTGGTTAGGTCTTGGCTGTAGTTAGGATTCAATTTGAGGGAGAGATTTAAAACCAAGTAACTCTCTCAAAGCTCTCAAGAAGCATAAAAATCATCCTTGGCTAGTTGTGTTGTGACTTGGCTAGTTGTATACAGGATCTTCTACCTCGTTAGTATTATAGCGGGTGTAAGAGAAGGTGAACTGAAAACTTGCAAGTGTAAAAAGTTAAAAAACTAAACAGAAGGACCAAATGCACGAGAAACATAGAAAAAATCCACCTACCACAGGTATAAAATTACGAACAACTGTCTGAATTTCAAAAGAAAGGGGTTTTTTTTGTGTCCCAAAAAGTTGATATCAGTTTCTTGGTCTAATCATTCCAGTTATCTGTACACCGTCCCTTACACCCCGTATTTTCTATGACAGGATACACGTACCGTTGCCGGTGCGGAGACCGCACGTTTCACGCGCGTCTCACGCACCGCACGGTCTCGTAGGCAGAGGTCTAAAAACTCGGCGAGTGACATAAATATCGTATAGACGAGCGTAGAATGCGTGATGAGGCGTCTTGTTGCCGCCTGCGACTGCGCAATACGCGGCAGATGCTCAGAACAACATACATACATACAAATATCACGCCTATATCCCTTGCGGGGTAGGCACAGCGTAAAAACGTCGTAAAAACGACCATTCATAACACGTCTGATAAGAGTTTGAGAGTCATCCAGAAGACTGTGGTGTATCACCATAGTGAGAGGTTGTCAGCAAGTCGTCCAACGACCCGATGAACCTTGGTGTCACAGTTTTGTAACCAACAGGCCTCTGACAAGGCTGTGTAACGACCGCCGCCCAATCATAGATAGCAACCGTTAACTCGTAGCACCATTTGAAACTGCGTCCATACGGACTACTGGTGCAAATATACTTTTCATCTTTCGTTCTCTTTCACTAGTTCAGCGTAAAAACTGAACTAAGCTACATACCGTAGCACCATCTTCCTTTCCGGACAATCAGGTGGTTCGACCTGTAATGTCCTAACCAGACTGAAAACAAATTCACAAAGTGGTAAATATACACTTTGTGAGCCTACCGAGAATCGAACCCGGAACCTTCTGCGTCGCAGGCCGTCGCTCTACCACTGCGCCATGGTAACGCTGGCGACTGGCGGTTGTAAGTATTTATTTACTTGCCGACCAAACCTAAGTGTAAGTAGGTATGTGAAAAACTTACCTACATAACAAATTCAACGATTTCTGATCAAGTACGAGGCATTTGAATGCGAATTGCTCCCACACTTCACGTTTGCCTGTGTTTTTAGCTCGTAATGAAGAAATTACCAGCGGGTGCTCGAATTCTTTACATTTATATCACATCTCAGACTTTTTGTCGCAGAATAAAATGTCATACTTACATATTCCTTAAGGCCGCCATCGTCAATACCTGTGTGTATAAAATTAACATGATTATACGCCATTTTATGCCTCTTGCTTGTCTATTAAATAGCAGGTTAGATCTATTTAAGATTGATGGAACGATACAAAAGCAGGGTGGGCAGTAGGGGTTATCTATCTAGAAAGAGGCTGTATGTAAGACATGCGATACTTACCAGAATTTATATAAGATCTTATTAAATTCACTGCAAATATTTTCAGGGCATGTTCTTCTCGTGCAACTGAACAATTTTTCTTTGTAACATTTTTTTCGATATATAAAATCAAATTTGGACCTTCCTGGAAACTGACACATGTTTTGGACATTTTTGTATGGGAGGTCCAAAATATGTTTTCATATTTCGGTAAAATGTTACTAAGAAAAGTTGTTCAGTTTCACGAGTAGAGCATACCCTAAAAATATTTGCAGTGAATTTAATAGGACCTTATATAGGTAAAGATGAATAGTAGCAAAAACTATAGCTAGCTACTGTATGTAGTAGGTACTTGATTGAAAGGTACCAGAGCAGGGTGGGCATGGGCAGTTGGCGGGCCGGTACCGGGTGACGGCAGTGGGCCGTCCGATCGACTCCTGCGCATTCCTCCGCGCGCAGCTCGTTGGTATTCCGGCCCGCGCCTGCGCGCAAACCGAACGCGCAAAAAAGACAATGACTTCGTATTTTATATGTCCCTAAACGTTCCATCAGCGGATTGATACGATTCGTCTGTCTGACTGTCTGTCCATAAATGACGAGCGGATGTTTTCGTTTTTGAAGGGTCCGTCGCGCGGTCCCGCTATTTTTTGGGGCGACAGCCAAAAAGGGCATTGTGAGTCCGGTATTTACATATTTTTACAATTTGGCTGACTTTGTTTTTGATGCATCAGCTGAAGAAGTAAACCTAATCTATGTGGCTGGCTTGGTGCGGCGGTCGGCAGCGCAGTACGTGGAATTTTCTGTTTGTTTGTCTCTTGTTCTAATATTAGAAGACTTTGTCTCACGGCGGTGATGTTTGCTGAGCGGCAGTGCACATACACACTGTACTATCACACCCAATACGTTGTAAGTGGCACGACTTTTCTACCAACTTCGGTACTATCGGCTACAAAGCAGTAAAATAGTTACTCAGTAACAAGAAGACTTTTATTTGTAGTCGATAAATAGTCGGACGGTACAGAAGGCGTCACGTAAGAGCGGAATATGCTGACAATAGGCGCATGCGCAGACAACAAACAGACTAGATGGCGTAGCTGGTCACACGTCCCTACCAACTCGTGTTGTTGGATCGCGGCCCTCTGTGAACTTTCTATAGATTTGTTATGGTTTTTACACCCTCCCGTGACACCGTATAGGTAGGTAAGCCTACAAAATAAGGACATAACTCTTTCAAGCATTGATTTTGAGACTACAGAAATAAAGGTCAAAATGGACTAATTTTACCTATAAAAAGATAAGTAAAAAAGCAAAAAATAGGTAGGTACTTGAAATTAGATTATAATTATACTGTAAGTACGAGATAATTACAAATTGCGTGGAATAATCTTTGGTGTCATATTCATACAAATTCGACACCATAATAATATATAAGTAGGTCCCATGTAGGTCCTTTATGTAGGTACGCAGATACTTTTTAGGTTTAAGTTAGGTGTACTTATACAAATAATAATACCTGGATGCCTAGATGGCCTTCGTCCTTTACAAGACATGATATAAGTCTCATCATGACGTTAGAAGAGACATTGTCATGACTTCAGAAGTCGCACGCGCGGGCGCAGGTCACAAGCACCGTTACTTTTATAGCCACCGTCGGGAATTTTGGCGCCACAACCAACCACACATACACGAATGTATGTGGTGCATGTTTTCCTAATCCTTTTGTTTCTTCTCTCGTTTCATTTCTGTCACAAACTTAGATTTCTGTTTGCCAGAAATTCGAACAACGTAAAGCTTGTAGAGCACGGAACAGACTCGTGAAAAGCTTCAATTGGGTTTGCTAATTGTGTTCACCGATTTTATCATCAAAAGAATGAAAGGTCTAATGTTAAGGTGTATGATGATGATGAGGTTTCTTAATGGGTTTATAGCCTTGAAAGATACCACCTAGTGCCCAATGAGTCCAATATCAATCTGAGTAATATTAGAATAGAACTGCCTAGGTTTAGAAAAGAGATCCTGCCTTTGTAAAATAAGGATGACCTTATTAGCTAAAACCTGAATAAAGATAAGAATTTAAAGTACTTAACGCATTTAAGAGCCCACTAGTCTTACCCTCTCGCCCCGGGACGTGTTTGTGCTGCAAATGAATCATAACCGTGTAATTGAGAGATCAGTGCGAGATACCGCGCTTTGAGCTGCGCGTGCGCCGCTCAGCGGTCAACTTGCGCAGCGTAGACGAAGACAACTTGGAGAGATAATAAGCAAGGTAAGCCGAGACCTTTTTTTGGAAGTGCGGATATTGAAAAGTACAGTAGGACGACGTCACTGTGTCTCTGTGTTAAAATGAGACCGCTGTTTGTCTGATTGATCATGCATAGGTTTGTGAATTTTGAGAAGAAAATTGCAAATTGGATCGGTGCATAAGATACCTTGCTTTCAGCAGCGCAGACGGAGGCAACTTGTAAGATTCAGCTCTCCAAATACCTACTGATAAAAATAGGATACATTGAAACCATGAAACTGAACAAGTACCTACCATAAGAACATATTTCAGGACACGTAAAAATATATTTGACTTCTCATAGTTAATGATCGTCATTTTCAGCTGATCGTTATTTTTTATAGGATGTCAAAACACTTTAATGTCTCCTGAAATGTTTTATAATAGCAAGTTCTTTTTGAGAAACAAGAAATGCCTTTAAACAAAAAAATACCCAATGTTGCTGTTTTACTACATTTTTTATCATGTACTTTATGAATTTTGAGATGAAAGTTGCGAATTCTTATGCCGCATCAGGCATGTGACCACTGACGTTTCTGATAATTTATAAGGTCCTATTAAGTAGATTCAGTGCAAATATTTGCAGGGTGTGGTTTACTTGAGATACTGAACAACGTTTCTCGAGGAACATAGGTGGAAATATGAAAAAGAAATATGGGACTCCATACAAAATGTACCAGTCGACCGAGTCAATTTGGGTGGGTGGTTCAATTTTTTTATATTTCTACCTAGAGTCAAGAGTAGACCACACCCTGCAAATATTTGCAGTGAATTTGATAGGACGATATTTTAGGCTCGTACGGGCTGTGGTTCTTCTGGCTACTATTTTGATATTTGTAATCCAGGTAGCTTTGGCGCCCGGTAGCACAAGCGCAAGCTCTCACGTGCCTCGGTAGCGAGAACCACACCGTTAATCAATCGTTGACCGTGGGAGACAGACGTGTGCTTGGCATTCATGTGACCATTGTGACCCATCAGTCGATTCAGTCATCGTCATTTGACCCACCAATATGGTCCTCTTTGAACCACACCGTTAATCAATCGTTGACCGTGGGACTCAGACGTGTGCTTGGCATTCATGTGACCATCGTGACCCATCAGTCAATTTGTTGCAAAGCCACATTTATATAAAAAACTATTACTGTCTATCTTTGACTTCTTCAGCTACTGAAAACATGTAATTTGGTGTTTAGCAGAATAATTATTATTTCTAATGAATTGAACTGGTTTCATTCCTATATACAGTCCGCATTTTAACATGGTCCTTAGTATGGAAAATAAAAAGTAAAAGACACGAATTTTTACAACGTGTCGTCGCAAGAGTTGCATGCAGACCGCCTGCCCCAGTCCATCCATGATCATCGGCTGCGCGGGGAGCGCCATCATCGCACCGTGCAGGGCGCTGCAGGTGCTAGTATTGGAGTTATTCACGGCAGAATGATGGATGAGCTGCTGGCTGTTCCCAGAAACACGCTGTGACGGCGAGCGCTGCTGCGTATTGTTTTTCGTTGGCAGCAAATTTGATAGACAGCTAGATAGCAAATATTTTCACAAATTTTTATTCATTTTGTTACCTATGTATTTTGTAAATTTTTGATAAGAAATTTATTACCTAGTTCTAACTTATTATTAGTGCCCATTTTAGCGCGAGGCAAATATGGAGAAATCGGACCTCGTTGCGGCGCGTGGTTATACAAAGGCCACCATCACGCGGCTTCATACCTTCGTTTCCAACAGTGAAAACGTAAAGAAGGAGGCAACTGAAGCACTGATAGCCAGGAAAGCGCGTCTGGTCGATGTTTTCACAGTATGAGGCCCTAAACATAAAGATCCTTGCTTCAGAGGAGAGTGATAGAGAAAACGTCTCTGAAGTGGAAGACAAGTATTACGGGGTTCTCACTGCGTTAAATGAGGAAATTAAAAAACGCGATAAAACCACGCCGCAACAGGTTCAGATTCCACAGTTTTCTAACGTAAAGTTACCTCCGATAGATATACCAGTGTTCAGCGGTAAGTTCTCTGACTACACTCCATTCATCAACCTTTTCAAATCAGTTATTGATAGCAACAAAGGTATGGATTTAGTGCAAAAATTGTATTATCTCAGGTCCTACGTCAGAGATCAACCTTATGACCTAATAAAAAACTTACCCCCTCACTGCTGAAAATTATAATGAGGCACTCAGATTGTTAGACGAAAGGTACAACAATAAGTATAAAATTGTAAATCAGCATATAGGTGTAATTCTTGATATGAAACCTATACTGAAATCCTCGGCGAGTAATTTGAGAGACTTTGTTTCCAATATAAAACAAGAGATCGCCGCATTAGCTAATTTAGATCCGAATGTTAAGACGTGGGATGCTATAATGTTGTGTGTTCTTTCCCGAAAACTAGACAGCTACACTGCACAAGCATACCAGTTAGAAAGGGACACAAAGCGAGATCCAAAATTGGACGAATTCCTGGAGTTCCTTGAGAAGAGGGCGCTGGCACTTGAAAATGCAGAGGCAGGCCACGAGCAGTCTGAACCTCGTCGGCAACAGGCTGAACCTCGCAGTCATCAGTACAAGGACACGCAGGGTTATCGGCCAGGTTCTGTTGGCAAGGTAGCCAACGCGGCAGCTGCGCAGAGTACACCAACATCATGCATATACTGTAAGTCTTCCCACAAATTATATCTATGTAAAAGCTTTTTACTATTGCCAGTGCAAAAAAGGCTAGAGTTTGTCATTGAAAAGGGGCTATGTAAGGTTTGTCTCGGATCCCACCCCCGTAGATGCAAATTTTTCTTCCGTTGCGTTGAATGCAAGAAGAGATCACACAACTCAGTCCTCCACTATGAGAGCATCACACAAGGCAAAGCATATAAGCGTTCTGCTGCTTTCTCAGCAGCAGCAAATGAGGATCAAGTATCCCAGCCATCACCTGCTATATTAGCAGCAAAAGATGCCCAGCAGTTTTCGGCATCTCCTGCCACTACGGCAGCAAATCAAACTCAGCGTTTCGCTGCATTACCTGCTTCATTAGCAGCAAATTATTCTAATGACACTCTTCTTCCCACAGCTATGGTGAAGCTATATGCCAAAGATGGCGCAGAGTTGCATTTCAAAGCCCTACTGGACGGTTGTTCTCAGCTAAATTTTATATCAGAGAAGGCAGTCGAATTGCTAGGTTACAAACCTCTTCCGGACAATATTAATATTGTAGGCATTACAAATACATCAACAAATGTGAGGCGTTGCTTGCCTGTTGAATTACATTCCTTGGTTAGACCATACACAGTCCCGGCTACATGTCATGTTGTACCACACATCACGTGTCATTTGCCTCAAGAAAAGATTGATCTCAGCACATTAAAGATCCCAGACTACATTACACTAGCAGATCCTGGTTTTCATAAGCCGAGTGAAATTGATTTACTAATCGGTGCTGGTATATTTTTCCAGACGATCCTGCCGACGGAGTTGACGAGCGCGCAGACGACGAAGCCGCCTGAGGTAGATCAGCCGAGTCTTATCAACACACAGTTTGGCCATGTTGTAGGGGGTTTTCTGCCAGTTAAGTCAGCCTCAACTAAAGTCTGCAACAAGGTATCGTTAAAATGTATTTGTGAATCTGATATTGGAGACAATCTTTCCAAATTATGGAAAACCGAGAGAGTTCCGCAAATTTATAATGAACAATCATCTGAGCAGGATCTTGCTGAATCTATTTTCAAAAATAATCTTCAACTAAAAGACAGTTGTTTTGAAGTCGCGTTGCCTCTCAAAGTGCCGCTCAGTGAAGTGAATTCCGTATTGAGAGATTCTTTCCATTTTGCTCTGAGATTTCTGAATTTGGAAAAGAAGTTGCATCAAAATCCTGAGCTTTTTGAAGAGTACAAAAAGTATATTCATGGCCATTTAGATTCTAACCAAGGACAACCCTGCGGATTACGTCAGCCGAGGAGTGAGTCCACAGGAGCTCAGCACCTGCAATATTTGGTGGCATGGACCAGACTTCTTGCATGACGGTGAGTACAAGTTTGATATACATAAAGATCTCCCTTCTGATTTACCTGAGACCAAGATCGTGAGCACAGCCTACTCCAGCAACCAGGTAGCTTCAAGTACGCAGGATAATTATGTTTTCAAGTGTTTACATAAACATTCTAGCATCCACAAAATGGTTCGCGTGCTAGCTTACATTTTAAGATTTAGAAATAACCTGAAAGGAAACAAAGTCTCACAAAAGTTCTTATCTGCTTCAGAATTGAATTCTGCTTTGATGTTGCTTATCAAGCAGGAACAGGAAACATTTTTCAAGGAGGAAATGGAATGTTTGAGAAAAAAATAAGCCTGTAAATGGTCCTTTGCTTAGTTTGCATCCTTTTATTGACCATTTAGGTAACCTTCGTGTAGGTGGAAGATTACACCATGCGAACATTCCATTCTCTCAAAAACATCAGGCTATATTGCCAAGAGAATCACAAGTTACTAAGTGTACGTCGCTCTACTTTGAAAATATGTGTTCTACCTATTGATGAATAGTGTTATGTTTTAGGTAATTTAATTAATATGTAAGTCATAATTAAGTTTAATTAAGCTTCAAAAGCATTTAAGTTTTATGTTTATCTTGTGAGGCCGCAGCATGTTGCAAAGCCACATTTATATAAAAAACTATTACTGTCTATCTTTGACTTCTTCAGCTACTGAAAACATGTAATTTGGTGTTTAGCAGAATAATTATTATTTCTAATGAATTGAACTGGTTTCATTCCTATATACAGTCCGCATTTTAACACAATTCAGTCATCGTCTTTGACCCACCAATGGTCCTCTATGAACCACACCGTTAATCAATCGTTGACCGTGGGAGCTGGACGTGTGCTTGGCATTCATGTGACCATCGTGACCCATCAGTCAGTTCAGTTATCGTCATTTGACCCACCAGTGGTCCTCTATGAACCACACCGTTAATCAATCGTTGACCGTGGGAGCTGGACGTGTGCTTGGCATTCATGTGACCATCGTGACCCATCAGTCAATTCAGTCATCGTCATTTGACCCACCAATGGTCCTCTATTGGTCCTAGTCTTGGGTGATAGCCACCCGCCTCTTTTTCTTTTACCTACGCCGAAACGGAGATGGTATATGCTCAACAGAAGGACGGTCACGGATCGGGTCCAAATTTTGTAGAATAATTGTACCTAAATTGTACTATTTAGTACCTCAAGAGAAAAAAATTGTACCTCTCAATTTATTGAGATATTGATACTTTATGTGGCCGCGCCTGGAAGCATCCTTCCTGGCGCGGCCACGCTCATATCTCACGAATGTTTAGATATTATCGAAAGCGAGATATGCCAAAAAAATGTACCTAAATTGTACCTCCCAAATACCTAATCTCACAAATCTAGCTAAATGGATAGTCCATAAAAAATGATCACAAACTTTCCCATACACCAAATTTTCCTTTGGAAAAGCCGTAGAGCCGTGACCAGTCTAAGAGGGAGTTCAAGTTACGCTCAGGTCGCAATATTCAGACAGTACGCGACCAGCATAACTTGACCTCATGCTTAGGCTGGCCATGTTACTATGATAGCGAGGACCTATTTAATAAGATTTCAATGAACAAGTATGTATGAGTTGGAGTAGAGGTCCCATTGGTCGAAAATGACAAAATGGCGATTTCAAAAAACCCCTGCCCGTTACTTATCTTATGACGCGGGCGTTATTCCTGATCCTGATGACAACTGTCAAACTTACAACTTGATTATCTCAGAAACCACGCGTGCTGGAGTACTACTTTCTTAGGGGAAGTTATAGCAAATGATGAGAGCCACATTTCGGATGACAGCTGTCAAACTTACAACTTGATTATCTCGGAAACTACACGTGCTGGAGTACTACTTTCTTAGGGAAAGTTGTAGGAAATGATGAGAGCTACATTTCGGATGACAGCTGTCAAACTTACAACTTGATTGTGGCTCTGGAACTGCATGCTACACTACTAGTTTCTTTGGAAAAGTTGTAGGTCTTGCCAAGATCTACATTTTAAGTGACAGCTGTCAAACTTTAAACTCGTTTATCTCGTTAAGTGTGAATGCTATACTACTAGTTTCTTTGGGAAAGTTGTAGGCCTTAACGAGATCTACATGACAGGTGTCAGCTGTCATACTAAAAAGTCGTTTATATCGGAAACTATGCGTGCTAGACTATTCCTTTCTTTGGGAAAGTTGTAGGTCTTAACGAGATCTACATGACAGGTGTCAGTTGTCATACTAAAAAGTCGTTTATATCGGAAACTATGCGTGCTAGACTATTGGTTTATTTGGGAAAGTTGTAGGCCTTAACGAGATCTAAAAGACAGGTGTCAGCTGTCATACTAAAAAGTCGTTTATATCGGAAACTATGCGTGCTAGACTATTGGTTTCTTCGGGAAAGTTGTAGGTCTTGCCAAGATCTACATTTTAAGTGACAGCTGTCAAACTTTACACTCGTTTATCTCGTTAAGTGTGAATGCTACACTACTAGTTTCTTTGGGAAAGTTGTAGGCCTTAATAAGATCTACATGACAGGTGTCAGCTGTCATACTAAAAAGTCGTTTATATCGGAAACTATGCGTGCTAGACTATTGGTTTCTTCGGGAAAGTTGTAGGTCTTGCCAAGATCTACATTTTAAGTGACAGATTAAAAGCTATAGTGAAAGGCCTAACACTTTTAACCCAAAAAAAAAGTTACGTTTGATGAGCTCCATCACATATGTTCCTAGATCAATTCTAAGCATTTCTAGTCCGGGAGCCAGAAAAAAAAGTGAAGAATGGCGGAGAGGGAGGGGATCAAAGATGGCCGCCGCCAATCATCTTTAAAAAAAATCCTTTCTCCTTCTGGTGGCTGGTAGGGCAAGTTTAGTATCATTTCCATACAAATCGATGCCGTAGAATTTGTTTCTGGTACTATTTCTTGTCTAATTCATAATAATTTCAGAAGAAAAACGTAAAAATGTAAAAATTTCGGATGAAGATTTTTGTTTGTAAGCTAATAACTTTAAAAAAAGACAAAATATGACATATAAAAAATACTTTTATAAAGTGTGATTTATGTGGATTCTAAAAATAAACACACCGAATAATGATTTAGTGCAAAAAACTGTGAAAAAAATTAAAAAGATTTCAGTCTGGGCAGTGGCTGAACACGCGCTATGTGGCGTTAATCTTACAAAAAAGTCGAGTGTGAGTTTTTGCATGCTCATTTAACATCACATCAGCCTATTTTAGTCCATTACTGGATATTGGCTTTCCCCCTGGGAACAAGACGATCTTCTGTTGCTGCCTTCTTTCTACTTCTACTCAATACCAGCCGCTTTCTTTCTTTTAAATCACCGGTCCCTCATGGCGGCGTCCGCTACGCTTGCCCAGACATAATCTCCATTCAAGAACGCGTATCTGAACTCCACCGTCCATCACATCGGTTAGGTATACTACTGATCAACAGATGTGCCCAGCCAACTGCCATTTCAATTAGCTTCACTTCTAGACGAAAACTAGATATCAAACTTTTAAGCAACAGTTCAGACTTTTTACAATTTGTCGATAAGAACCCGTTTAAATAAATTATAACTATGTATACCATGTTGGTTACTATAATCTCATTCTGGATTTTAGTAAATTACTGGGATCTTAAGCATATAACTCTCTATGAGTCTGTGAGGGACATGTAGCCGGTCAGTTACTTTTGCTGTCAGTTTTAAGTTTTAACTTTATGTAGTTCAGTCAATGATATTATATGTAGGTTCTAGGTTGTAGATACGCCACCTGAGCAAAAATTTGTTACTTCAAATTGGTTCACAAGACGACCAATGAATCAGTCAGGCTATGAGCTGTTACGTGACACATGCCAATTTTTCTGTTCAAGCTTTATGGGGGTACCGTATCTATATTAAAATGTCTTTGTAGTTCAGTTCATTTTTTGCGCTGAACTGATGAAGCATACCCAAGTACGAAAGACGCAAACTATATTTGCATAATTTGGAATATACCGTTAAGGAGGTTCTACGTATTGGCTAGATTATTAGTACTCGTAAGTATCTTTCATTACTAGTAAACGACCGATCGAATACCTTTGTTTTGAGGCATTGCGGCAAAGATGACTCTAGGATATGACGCAACTTTTCCTGCCCAGGCAAACTGCGTTCTACTGGTGATTTTAGCCTCAAAATTGTGACCAATGTCGGCGGGACGTCATTTAATTTCAAGAGATACATCCCATCGACCGCCTCAGAGATAATGTGCTAGAGGAACTTTTTTGTTTCAAGTTAACGTACTTTACTTTATTGACGTATAATAATTACCAAAATATTTTTATTTTAAGCCCGAGCCATAGTATTTCCTAGATCCATGGCTCGAGCACTTTCCAACCGTGACTAACTCGACGACGAGTGAATAACTTATAATAGCTATTGAGTAGCATTGACTGACTGTATTGTCTAACATTGTTAGCTGAGTACCATTGACTTGCACAGATATATCACAAAAATATACTACAAGAGGATCATTATTGTAAATTATCCTAGTTTAATGATTCCACTGATTGAAGATGCAAAAATCATTATAGGTACCCCAATTCAAACTAGGGTTCTCTGCATCACAGTGCTATCCATGGATAATAATGGACATACACAACTCAGATCCGGTAAACAGTAGATTCAAGAACAGATATATAAATTTAACATTTCAAAAAATATGGTTCCGTGCGTGGAGGGCACGTTGAGCTGTCGGTTTCGGTTGCTGTCTATGATTACTTAAACGGTGGTCGTTACACAACCATGTCAGAAACTCTGCTACTTGTAGTAGGCGGCTGTAAAATTCTGACACCAGGGTCCATCGGGTCGTTGGATGACTCGGCGTCTCACACGAAGATAGAGAGATACCTCTTTGCGCATCAAACAGACCACTACACCACATCAACACATCATTTACTAGCTAGCTAGCTGTCCAGAGAATATCCCACTAATGAAAACTATTATTTGCGAGCACATACTTCGGGCCATAATATTGCCAAGAAGAAATTAAATTGGTATATACCAAGAAGTTCATGTCTGGGTATAACCCTCAGTGCTTCTCTAAACGTTTCCGTGTTTTTCTTCTTGGGGTCGCAAAATGAAGACTCTTCAGATTTACCAGATATCAAAGTTATTACCTGGAACGCACCTTTTACATACGAGTAAGATTGTCTTTGCTGCATTCATATTTTCTTTAAAAGAAAGTTAAAGTTATTAGATCTATATCTGTGTGATGGAAACTGTGGTCATATTTTTTTGCATGTGACCTACCTAAATAACTTATTTTATGTGGTATAATCTCTATTTGTAAGATTAACGCCATATAGCGCGTGTTCAGCCACTGCCCAGACTGCAGTCTTTTTAAATTTTTTCACAGTTTTTTTGCACTAAATCATTATTAAGTGTGTTTATTTATAGAATCCACACAAATCACACTTTATAGAGTCTGGCCAGCGAGTCTTTGGACACGGAAATGGCGCCAATTTTAAAAATCTTTCACATGTTAACACTGAAAAACTACAATAAAACAATTTTGATACTTACTATTTTTTTGTTTTCTGCTCTTCAGTTTGTGTTTACCTTGCCTACCGGTATGTATGTATGAGATATATGAAAAAAATATTTGGACCTCCCATACAAAATCGCAGATCAGCTGATTGATTTACTCTGAGAGGTCCAATTTTTTTTTCATATTTCGTCCCATGTTCCATGGGGAAAGTTGTTCAGTTTCATGAGTACCTTGAACTCCTTTCGGCTTTTTATACCCTTTCTGTTACTCCCCTCCCGGTAGATACATCATACATACATACCGGTAGGCAAGGTAAACACAAACTAAAGAGCAGAAAACAAAAAAAATAGTAAGTATCAAAATTGTTTTATTGTAGTTTTTTAGTGTTAACATGTTGCCATTTGAAATATTTGAATTATTTGACGTCCAAAGACTCGCTAGCCAGACTCTAACAGTATTTTTTATATGTCATATTTTGTCACTTTTAAAAAGTTATTAGCTTACAAAGCAAAAATCTTCAACCTAAATTTTCACATTTTTACGTTTTTCTTCTGAAATTATTATGAAATAGACAAGAAATAGTACCAGAAACAAATTCTACGGCATCGATTTGTATGGAAATGATACTAAACTTGCCCTACCAGCCACCAGAAGGAGAAAGAATTTTTTTTTTAAGATGATTGGCGGCGGCCATCTTTGATCCCCTCCCTCTCCGCCATTCTTCACTTTTTTTTCTGGCTCCCGGACTAGAAATGCTTAGAATTGATCTAGGAACATATGTGATGAAGCGCATCTTCTGACGCAAAAAAAAGGGTTATGTATGGGAGACAAGTGTTATTCCTCTAACTACTAGTAGTGAAGCATTTACAGAAAACAAAATAAACGAGTTTAAAGTTTGACAGCTGTCACTTAAAATGTAGATGTCATCCAGACCTACAACTTTTCCAAAGAAACTAGTAGTGTCGCATGCACAGTTAACGAGATAAACGAGTTTAAAGTTTGACAGCTGTCACTTAAAATGTAGATCTTTTTTTTTTTTTTTTTTTTTTTTTTTTTATTTATGATGGGCTTACTCTTGACCCCAATCTTACCCTAGAGCAGAGATGGGATCTACGGTGGAGCGAGCTTGCCCAGAAGATGCCTATTCACTCTAGACTTAAAGAGATTCAGGTTATATGCACTCGGAAATACAGACGCAGGCAGGGAATTCCATTCTTTAGCCGTGCGCATAATGAAAGATGATTTGAAGCGCTTAGTGCGTAATGTGGGTATATCAACTAAGAACGGATGGTAGCCGGCCGTGCGTCTGGATGTCCGATAGAAGAAAGGAGACGGTGGTATGAGCTCATGCAGCTCACGCGCACACTCTCCGAAGTACAATCTGTAGAAGACCGATAGGCAAGCAACCTTGCGGCGGTGAGCCAGGCTGTGAAGCTTGGTCGCCACCAGTTTTTTATCGCCTATTAATCTCTTGGCTCTGCGTTCCACCGAATCCAGTGCAGCAAGTTGGTATTTAGCCGAGCCATCCCAAAGGTGACAGCAGTACTCCATGCAAGATCGGACTTGAGCTTTATAAAGAGTTAGAAGCTGTTCAGGCGTGAAGTACCGCTTGACTTTATTCAGGACGCCCAACTTTCTAGCTGCAATTTGAGCCTTGGACTCGATGGTGGTGCCGAAGTTGAGGTCAGAGGACAACTCCATGCCAAGGAGTTGAAGAGTGTTGGTCACTGGAACAGATGTACCCCGAAAAGTAGGAGAAAAGGTGAAAGGACTCCTTTTTGCGGAGAAAAGACACGCCTGCGTTTTTGAAGCATTGAAGCTGACGAGATTGTCTTCGCCCCACTGGGAGACGTTACTTAACGTCAGGCTCGTACGCTCAATCATAGCCTTTCTCAATCTTTGGATTTCTTCTTTTTCTCTTTTGGAGATCTTGGCAAGACCTACAACTTTCCCGAAGAAACCAATAGTCTAGCACGCATAGTTTCCGATATAAACGACTTTTTAGTATGACAGCTGACACCTGTCATTTAGATCTCGTTAAGGCCTACAACTTTCCCAAAGAAACCAATAGTCTAGCACGCATAGTTTCCGATATAAACGACTTTTTAGTATGACAACTGACACCTGTCATGTAGATCTCGTTAAGACCTACAACTTTCCCAAAGAAACCAATAGTGTAGCATTCACACTTAACGAGATAAACGAGTTTAAAGTTTGACAGCTGTCACTTAAAATGTAGATCTTGGCAAGACCTACAACCTAGTAGTGTAGCATGCACAGTTCCAGAGCCACAATCAAGTTGTAAGTTTGACAGCTGTCATCCAAAATGTAGCTTTCATCATTTCCTTTAACTTCCCCTAAGAAAGTAGTACTCCAGCACGCGTAGTTTCCGAAATAATCAAGTTGTAAGTTTGACAGCTGTCATCCGAAATGTGGCTCTCATCATTTCCTAAAACTTCCCCTAAGAAATTAGAACTCCAGCACGCGTAGTTTCCGAGATAATCTACTTGTAAGTTTGACAGCTGTCATCCGAAATGTAGCTTTCATCATTTACTATAACTTCCCCTAAGAAAGTAGTACTCCAGCACGCGTAGTTTCCGAGATAGTCAAATTGTAAGTTTGACAGCTGTCATCCGAAATGTAGCTCTCATCATTTCCTACAACTTTCCCTAAGAAAGTAGTACCTACTCCAGCACGTGTAGTTTCCGAGATAATCAAGTTGTAAGTTTGACAGCTGTCATCCGAAATGTGGCTCTCATCATTTGCTATAACTTCCCCTAAGAAAGTAGTACTCCAGCACGCGTGGTTTCTGAGATAATCAAGTTGTAAGTTTGACAGTTGTCATCAGGATCAGGAATAACGCCCGCGTCATAAGATAAGTAACGGGCAGGGGTTTTTTGAAATCGCCATTTTGTCATTTTCGACCAATGGGACCTCTACTCCAACTCATACATACTTGTTCATTGAAATCTTATTAAATAGGTCCTCGCTATCATAGTAACATGGCCAGCCTAAGCATGAGGTCAAGTTATGCTGGTCGCGTACTGTCTGAATATTGCGACCTGAGCGTAACTTGACCTCCCTCTTAGACTGGTCACGGCTCTACCGCTTTTCCAAAGGAAAATTTGGTGTATGGGAAAGTTTGTGATCATTTTTTATGGACTATCCATTTAGCTAGATTTGTGAGATTAGGTATTTAGGAGGTACAATTTAGGTACATTTTTTTGGCACATCTCGCTTTCGATAATATCTAAACATTCGTGAGATATGAGCGTGGCCGCGCCAGGAAGGATGCTTCCAGGCGCGGCCACATAAAGTATCAATATCTCAATAAATTGAGAGATACAATTTTTTTCTCTTGAGGTACTAAATAGTACAATTTAGGTACAATTATTCTACAAAATTTGGACCCGATCCGTGACCGTGGCCGCGCTGTGTAGTACGAGGTGGTTCACTCGACCCTATTTAGGATTTTCGCGATTGTTAATTATCACATAGCCAGGGTTGCTACTGTCAAAAATCTTAAAGTAAATGAATATCAAAACAGCAAAATCAGATAGGTATAGGAACGTCATATGATTCTGAGCAAATTTTAATCCTAGAAATATGACGTTCTTGGCAACCATCTTCTTAGTTACCTCGAGATTCAAATTATTTCCAGTTAAAGTCAGTAAGGGCAGTAGGCAAGCGTCAAAATCGTAGCTAGTACCATCTGTAAAGGCGCCCCGCACGCCGTTTTCCTAATTTGTGGTTTATGCGTTTGGGCATTTAAGGGTGAGAGAATGTTTGTATGTTTGTGCAAACCAATGTTGCTAATTACTAGGTATATGTTGCTATTTTTGAATCAAGTTGCATGAATTGACTTATCTTTTCAAATTATTAATAGCCGTACTTATATAGGTATTAAAGCCATCTTTTTTATTCTCAGCTGCACTTTATGCTTACTTATTATTTCGCTCAGAGGTTCTCTTTCATCAAATCGTTCATTGACGAGCATGCCCCATGAAACAGATGGCCATTATTCACAGACGCAACTCTGACGGACGTTTTACGCACAAAGGGAATGCGTCAACGCAGCTCTGCAGGCGCGAAATACGAAACAATAGCGGTTTAAAATACAATGAGCACGCCCTGAAATACATAACACCAACGACATTCCTGTCACGAGCGGTTACCTTTTTCGACTATTTTGTGCGCTCGCGCCGATCACGGCTCTCTCCTTATTAATAACGTGGTCTGAATCGGAAATTTCGTGGAGTCAAAACTCTTAACGCCCCCGCGACAAAGTCTCATAAAGAGGTCAACAGTCAGCGTGTGATACTGTGTTGCCTTCCCTTAGCATGCAGTGCGAGCTGCCTAGTGGTAGATGCGGTCGTGATTCAATTAAGTCATCAATGCAGCAGCGGGCTAATTGTCTCCCGCGGTCGCGACCAGCCCTAATGAACGCAGCCACGCCGGTCACCTTCCTTAGCATACCATTACAATACCAATCGCTTAATCCACAAACGTCTCAGCAAGTTCTAGCTATGTCACTTCGGTTCCGCAAGGAGAAAGCGCTCTTACTGACCTGGATCTAGGACTATTTCAGCCAGTTCCAGGATGTATCGTCTCGGCGCTAGGCAAATTGCGTGATTAGTAGCGCAGTGATGTGGTCGAGGCAATAAGAATGCTAATACCAATTGTAGAACGTCGTGTTATTGTAGAAGAATGGTTGATGAGGCTCTGTGTAGTCGCCAGACGTCGCAGGCTATACACATACTCACACATTTTTTGTACTATATTTCGCAGGTGCCACCTTTATTGCCTTCTGTTCGGTGCTTGAATTGTTCAGCGACCATCAACGCCCATATGAATGCAAACGATGTACACAATTATGCAATAATGTTTTCTTTGGCGATTCGCGATCGTGCAAAGTGGTTGCGTTTCGAGAGATGGGGTTGGTTTTTAGACTTACTGGCATAAGTTATGGTAACTTTTATGCGAGTTTATGTTTAGTACCTATGAAGAACAGGGAAAACCATCAGAATGTCCATAGAATGCCTTATTGGATTGGATTTAGTTTTAGTCATCGCTAGGTATTTTTATTAGCAGCCTAAGCGCTTCGCTCTTGTTGCCATCGCCACCTGTTTCAGTTTGTGGTATGCGGCAGTTACTAATCATTTAAGAGGCACAGTGCAAGAAAGCTACAGTACAGCCACAATAACCCTATAAACTCCGCTCTCTCTCTTCGTGTGGGACACCACGTCACTCAACCACCCGATGAACCAGCGAGTTTCACAACCGCCTACTGCAAGTACCTAGCAGGCCTCTTCTGATCGTATAACGACATTAACGACCGCCCTCTAAGTAATCAGACAGCAACCGTAGCCGACAGCTTAAAGTGCCCTCTAAAGGAAGGAACAACTTCCTTTTCGACCTATAGAGAGATAGTTTAGCAACCAAATAATTGCTTTGTTTATATGCTATTTGCTGTCTTAGAATCGCCCCATATCTTTCCCGTGGGTGTCATAATAAGCGACTACGGGCTTTGATGTGTATTGAAATACACATCAACTTTTTGGTGATATACAATCTTCCGAGTAACTTTCAAACTGTTGTCATGCGTAGCGTGAATGGCCGTTTTGTACAGCCGTTTACGCTCTGCCTACCCTAAGGGATAGCGTGATATATAAGTATATGTATGTTTATAAACTCTTCTCATGAATTTGTAAACCCCGAAGCAAAGTCTGCGCCGGCGGCGTCTACTCGCTGCGCCACTCGCGAGGTCTCCGGGTCGGTCGGTGCGTGCTACCCTTATCCACAGATCACTGACAACATGTCACTATGGTGACACACAGTCTTCTTGAAGACTATCAAACTATTGTGCCGTTTATTGCACTTACGCTCAGCCTACCCCACAAGTGATATGGGCGTGATATATGTATGTTCATAAACTCTTCTCACGAATTTGTAAACCCCGAAGCAAAGTCTGCGCCGCTCGCGAGGTCTCCGGGTCGGTTGGTGCGTGGCTACCCTTATCCCCAGATCACTAGTAGACTGGCACATACCCTTATCTACCGGAAACGCTTTACGTCCGACGACGTGCGCCCGCGCCGACAGAACCGTCACACGTGACGGGAATCGCATTACCCCTAGTTTGTTTGTTTTTCTACTTCCCTTCAGAGATAGAGGATTTGCAGAAGGACAGCTCGTTCTTTTTGCTATCATTTATACCTATACCCTAGGGTTGCTAAGTTAGCTTTCTGATATTTTTTAATTCTGTACGTACTTTGGTTATACATGCTTAAATAGGTAAGTATAGGTACATTATAAAATATTTACACTTGCGAGTCATCATTTTGCCGTTCGGCCGTACTGAACGCTGTTGACACTCGCTACTAACCGGTTCGAAGCGGTTTAATTCAATTCAAATTATTTCATGTAAAACATTTAGTTAGATATTACAAGATTGCAGATAAAATTGAAAGCATGTAAATACGGAAAGAGAGACATATTTACCTATATAAAAAAACATCAAACTTGTAAAAATATTAAAATGCATACGATATGAATAAATTAGAAGTAGGTAAGTTCAAACGACGGTGTGTAGATGTGTGTGTGAGTATAGTGATGTTTCCTTGTAGCCGTCTCTCTGTACTGGGCGCCCACCAATACATACTTTGTGCTACCTCCTTTACCTCCCCCCGCTGAGGGAACCACCATGCTTCCATCCTGGGAAAGTGATCCTGGGAAAAAAAGCTGATCGCCGTTGTTGGATTTGAAATAGGTATTATGGGTTGTTCGTGCTTATTGCCATTAAAACGATACATGATGATGTTTCAAGTTATTTATTTATGATACAACATTATTAAATACACTTCTCATCAGAAAAATTGAGACACTTAGCAAGTTTACGTTTTGTAGGGATCCTGAGACATAGGTATATGTTTATTTTGGAATAGATGCTAGTGTAGTGTAATAGTGAGTACTACGGTGTTTCAAAATCGTAATGTCGATTTACTACATTCAACTTTTCATTTTTGATGTTTTTTTTTCATGATTTGGCTACTGAAATGACCTATGTTGTTCAGCTTCAAAGACATTGGTTTAACCCTTGAAACATTTTCACCAAATATTGCGTCTTATAGTAGGTACATAGAGTAGAGAGAGTTATTAACATAACCTTAAATGACGAGAAGAGAGGCTTTCGCCTGCCTGCAGTGAGGCAAATTCATCATATTCCTGCCCTTATCCCTAATCAGTTGGGGTCGGCGCAACATGATTCGTTGGAACTCAAAATCATGTAGCAAAAGGATTCGGCTATGTTCTACGACCGGCCGCTTGCCCGACGTCAACCCTCTTTGGGAATGCCATTGTAGGTGGTATCACCGACGGTTGTGACCATAGTCGACAGATATTCAGCAGAGGTCAAGAACTCTATGTCGCTTTTTACGGAACACCCTGAGTGGACTAGGGGTGGCAGTATTCTTAGCCGCTGCAACACGGCTATAAAAAATACTTATCTGTTATGGTCTAGTCTAGGTCTTTCTTGCTGATGGCTTTCGTTGCTGAAGAAAATAACCGTTCATTCGCAGAAATGTTAGAAAAAAACAGTATTTAAATATGCAGTTTAGATGTTTTTGCCGCCTGCCCACCTGGACCTGTATTAGCATTGTATTGTGATGCGCAGGAGCACAAAAACCGATCCGATGATAAGGGAGGGAAAACAAGCAGATGTATTAAAAACAAATACCCGACTGCGGTAATTTCAAAGTTGTAGTTTACGATAAAAATCCGCCGTTTTGAAATTATGTCACTCACGCTGCTGAGACTATTCGACACCGCACATGTCAAGATCTGCCCAGCCGTTTGGGCTGTACCCCGTGAAAACGAAATTTCTAGATACATACATACATTCATACTCTGGAAAAACATAACCCTCCTGTGGCAGTCGGGTACTTAATGAATTATTTACAGAGGGACCGGTCGCACGCGTATCGACATTCGACCGTTGTGCGTAGAAGTGTTTTTTTACTTCTACGTAAATTTTCTTGGAAGTAAGTAAATTAAGTAATATATCAGCTAGTCTTGGCTAGCGAAACAGGGGCAATCATAAATCTGAAATCAGCCAAGCTGTCTGACGTATGATATACATACATACATATATTACGCCTATATACCTTGCGGTTGGTTAACGGGTGTAAATACGGTCATTTACACCACGTCTGACATAAGTATGAAAGTCATTTACCATAGTCACCGGTTGTCAGCTTGTCGCCTAAATTGTAATACACATCAACTCTCAAATCGGGACATCCATGGGAAAGATATGGGGTGATGCTATTCTAAGCCGGCACCACACAGCAATGTTGTACCCTTTTAAATTATACCACCTACACAATCACGGCTCACCAATCACCTTAGATTAAAGGATGAAGGCGGTTCTCAAGCCGTATGTTTTTCCAGAATTTTGCCGGATCCGGTTACCTTTTGACGAAAAGAAGTTGTTAAATAGGTACTATTTAAAAACCGTATATCAATGACAACACAATCACAGATTTTAACTTGTATTGTGGCATTATCGCCAGAATGCGTCTGCGAATTGACGTCTTATTTTTGAAAAAAGTACTCGTGGAGACGTGCTAAACTATGTATTTACTAGGGTTACTATTTTAGTGTTACTTTCTAGTATTTAATGTTATTTGACCATTTGTTCTTAACTAACTCCGCTGCCTCAGCGACCCCAAGAGGATCTTGGCCTCCGAACCGAGCTCTCTCCTCTCCACTGACCCCTGTCCTGCGCGATCTGCTGCCCATTGCTTTCTTTCTTTTCGTGTGGGACACCGAGTCGTTCAACGACCCGATGAACCCTGGTGTCGGAGTTTTTCAACCGCCTAATGCAAGTAGCAGGCCTCTGACATGGTTGTGTAACGACCGCCAACATAGACAGCAACCGGGACCGACGGCTTAACGTGCCCATCCGAAGCACGGAACCATCTTACTTGCGGACAATCAGGTGGTTCAGACTTGGAACAAATTCACAAAGTGATAAATATCAACTTTGTGAGTGATCCCACCGGGAATTGAACCCGGAACCTTTGCGTGGCAGGCAGGTATACTAACCACTGCGCCACATCGGCTGTCATTGCTGACTCGAAGATACAAGTCTTTCTAGCGGTACCTGGTGCGTCCCATTTGCTCATGATGAACTTAAATAAACCAGACCATCGGTTTCAGACGCTCCAGACAAAACGTCTAGAGATCGAAAGATAATGAAGCAAAGTGAACCACTCCAGTAATCGGCCACTGAACAATTTTACATATGAATTGTTGTATCAACAGCTTTATTTTAATACAAATATATATTCATTTATTATAATGGCGTATTACCGAGTGTGAACACGAGTTTATTTTGCGGCAATTGTAATAAATTTAAATAAATACATGTCGATGATGGTCTTGTCATCTCATTACTATGGACCTAATAAATATTGTGCCCTGGCTATTTCCGAAATGCTGGACGTAGAAAAATTAGGAAGGAAAGATTTGAATATGTTTGTTGTTTTTTTATTCCAATGAGTGCTGATTGAAAACGTGATTTCTTGTTGCTAGCTGCTGCTTTGCTTAGATACTTAAATTTCTTAATATAGGCGCTTTACACACATATAGCGTCCGATTCGACGTTATTTTTGCGCTGCGTAATGCAATATGATTTTCGACCTTTCGACAAATATGGTTTATGTCAAATTGTTTGACAAACAGCGTTGTGCGGTATTTTTTCTCTAACGGATGCGTTTGACAAACCGTTTCACATAAACCGTATTTGTATGAAAATATGGTGGAAATCGTATTTTGCAAACGCAACGGATAACGCTGGGCTAAAATAACTCACCAACGGACGTTATGTGTGTAAAGCGCCATATTACATAATACGACATGATTTTGTTCTGTTTTGGAGTCTAAGAATTGATTTGCAGCAGCCAAATTTTGATCTTTTCTTTTTACGTTTCCATCGAAATTTTGCTCTGTTGGCAAAAACTAAACCATGGGGGGGTCTTGCTTCATTCCTTGTTGAAAGCAGATCAAAGCTAGTTGCAGATTATTTCTTTACCTATTGCTCTTCTGTGGTAGCGGCCGAGAATACTGCCACCCTTAGTCCACTCAAGATGTTTTGTAAAATGCGACACGTACACGTAGAGTTTTTGACCTCAGCTGAAGATCTGTCATTTTGCAACTTTGGAGATTTTGCAACTCAAGTTTCGTGTGGCAATTAAGAACCTACCGCCTTACATATTGATAAGTTGTCTGTGTTGTAGTCGGCTTTGTAGCATGTCTCAATACCTATACTAACAGTCCCATGTCTGTGCTGTATCAGGGTTTGTATTCTCGCAGCTCGATGTCCACTACTGCCAACTACAACTACTTAAGGATTCCTCTTGCCGCGCGCAACGCGAGTTATTACCGCGTTGTCAGTCCGGCAGCGTTGCGCGCGCGCATATCAAGCAGCTGTCAAAGAGACAATCTTATAAAAAGTCAAACGATTTGACGACTCATAAAGGTTGTCTGTATTTTAAATATTTGACCAATATTTTAAATTAAAATAGACTACATGTACTGATAGAAATGAAAGCTCGAAATGTGAAAGCTCGAAAAGTGAAACAGCGACCGCAAGACTTACATGCCACCTACAGATGAGGGCCCAAATCAGTCTGGGCTCATGGGCGAGTGACCATACTATAGGTAAGTTTCTCTAACATGCTTCGTTGCTTAGCCTATCGTACGTCTTTTAAACTTGCCAGCTCTCTATCTAAAACTGACGTCCGCGTTCGACCACCGCTCCAATGACTTTCGATGACCGCTCAGCTCGAAGGAAACCATCAACGTACGCGCAGCAAGCGTGGCTGCCGGTTGGCTGGCCGCTGTCACAATGTTAGAAAACGACGTACGTGCCGGTACAGTACGTGATTGGCCACTTGGTAACACATTTGTAGAGCTTCTTGAAAGTCGGTATTAAATTGATGAAATTATTATCTGTCAATGAAGTAGATAGAACGGTGGGAAGCTCATTAATATTCTGGTATCAATAGACAGACAGACTAACCCGAACCCATAGGATGTCTTGTATTTGCCACTTTGGACAGGACATATAAATAAAGGCTACATAAACAAGGATATACCTATAAATAAACATCTACATAAACACACACCAGAAGACAAATAGTTAGGTAGATATTTAAATTCATCATGAAGAGCCCGGGGTTTTTTGAGAGTAGGCAGATCCATTACAAATGGTCTTATTTGTAAAGAAGAAGAAATAGTGATTGATATTGAGAAGTAACCATGAACTTCCATTTTCATGACGATAATTGCTTAACTTAAGTGAACTATCGTTTGAGAAAAGTCCTCTGTTTCTGAGATTCAGAATCGAGCACGTTTCTTGTGTATGTCAAACTTAAAAATACGTTGCAAACTTAGAAGTTCCTCAAGTTTATCTGCCAAAGTGATCCTGATGACCTCATTTGTGGCTGTGGTTTGTGGTGAATCTCGTTTGGCGCCAGCAACTTGTTACTTCAATGGATACCATACTTACCTTGCCGACAGGGCCCTGTTTGGCTTACATTGCTGGATATTTTATGCGCTTCATCAGATAAAACTTAAGATTACCAGCAACGTATGCCGAAGCCTCTGGCCCTTGTAAGCGTAATAGGCGTTCTTCGCCTAGTCACCGTGCGTGATCCAGCGGCGGCGTCACGTCTGCGTTATCCGTGCACATCGCTCCCACAGCCCCCCTCCGCCCCTCCCCCCTCAAGCCCCTTCATGGCGCCGCTCCATGCAAATCCTTCATCCAGCCATCACGTCGCGCATGCGTCGGCTACGGCTTCCGCGTCGCTCCCAGCGTCTGCGCAGCGCAGGCCGCCACGAATGGAAAAAATAACCATAAGTAGATGATTGTTTGCTGTTGGAGTAGAATTGACAACTGAAGGGGTCAGAAAATTCTGAAGTTTTCTTGTCTACTTATCGAAAGCACAGAATTGAATGAACCAAGAGGACAATCGACCTTCTAAGGATTGCGGGTCGTAGTATGGCGATCGCCATTCATGGATGTGCCTGGGGGAGACCTATAATCAGTATTGTATTAGATGTAGGTATATGTATCATGCATTACCGTGTCATGCTGGTTTAGAATAGCATCACCCCAATTCTACCCTGGGGTGGTAAAGTGCGACTAACCAAGTAACATCTTGCACGCTGTGTTGGCCAATCCGCCTCCCAAGCGTGGTAAGGGCAATACCCACTGATATAATGGGGAGGCCCAAGTCCAGTGGACTTTTGTGGCTGTTGAAGAGTATCATGCATGTCGTTGTTTATGTGTCAGATGACAGATATTCCGTTTGCATGAGAGCGCCTACTTCGTGGCACTGTCTCTAGGACTCTAGCTACTGTCGTCTCGTTAGTACGCACCCATCATCACTAGCATCACGTTTCGTTTCAAGTACGTCTCTGTCTATGGTGTGAAAATTGTTCGCTGATTCCTGGATAAGCTTTGCATATCTGTTTTCGCACCAAATGATGTTTATCTGTCTTTTGAAGCAGCGGTGGAAAGGCCAGTTGGGCAAGTGACGATGGAGGAATAAGATTTGCTTCCGAACAGACACATGCACATCCAGATGAAAAGGGTAGAAAAACCACCCACCTCGGTACCTAGTGGCCAGGAGCCAGGCAAACCGAATATTTGGAAGTTGTATGTTGTATTAGGTATTCATTTTATACTTACTTATCGGCGGAGACATTTCCTGATTGGGTTTCTGGACTTGTAGTACATCAATCCTAATATTCTCTAAATTGCACTTTTCGTCCGTCATGGCGCAAGCCAATGGTGCAGACGTAACTACGGGTTCCCTCCTTTCCTGTCTGTGAAATTAGCAAATTGCCCCAAAATGTAATCATCTATGAGGACGTGAAACAATTTCACAAAATAATAAATTGGCGTGCCAGAGGTGGGCCAGGGCCGGTGATCGCCGCAGATTAACGGTGCTGCGGAATTAAATTACCGATCCACAGGAACAAAGGTCTTATGCGCCGGCGCAGCTAAGCCTCTCTGGGTCATTCCGTATGCGCACGGCTCCAAAACGCCGGTAGCAAGGTTCGATATGTATCGCGTATAATATTGCTGCTCGGCTTTTGTTTTGCTCCTTTTGAATCTCCGGCCCATCTTGCTTTGTGAGCTAAGTTTTTTGACGTTGCTCGTAATAGGCAGCGTTTTGGTAGTTCGATCTTTGTTTTGTTAAGATTTGCTAAGTTTTAAAAGTATGTGCAATTTTTTGCTTCTGACTAAGCAGGGTCTTGAGATTGTAACGTTTTGGCTCTAGAAAATATGTTACCTACTAGAATCCAATGTGACAATTGTTCCTTCAGCCAGCAAGCATGCAGATTTTCATGCAATTTAGTGTGATGTGTGTCTACAAAGTACAGTGTTACGAACATCTACATAGTGAGTACTTCGATGCAAAACCGAGAACAAAAGATTCACAAATAAACCGTCTTATTATTTCAATGACACTACCTTGATAAATTGTTTATATCTATCAATGACACTACCTTGTTAAAAATAAATTCAGTTTTTAAGGATCATTTAACAGATTCTATTAAAAATAATCAATCAGTTTTTATCACTTCGTGAATTAGTCCCAGTCTGGTTAGGATACCTATTGCAGGCTGAACCAATTGATAGTCCGAAACAAAAATGGTTTCGTGTTTCGGAGGGCACGGTAAGTCGGTCCCGGTTGCTGTATTTAGTTGAGTTTTGGTGTATGCTGTTGATAGTTGAAAAACTCTGACACCAGTGTTAATCGGGTTGTTAGGCGACTTGGCGTCCCACTCGAAGAAGAAAAAGGCGAATGCTATGGCAGGACAAACATTTAACACTATTTTAGCACAGCAAGAGGCGCGTGCAATATCAAAGAGATATTTTGGCTAATTTTTCCTCGGTTCACACTGAAATATTTCCTTTTCAAGTTCATTCTAAGGTAGATAAAACCTTCAGTTCTAAGTACGAAACTAGGTATTTCTATGGCGTAAATACCAAGCTGAGCTAGAGCTAAACTATTTAAGGCGGTCCCGCAGGCACTCGCGGTATTTCCTACGTCCCGCCTACTGACATCCTGCGCACACGCAATACGCATACCCACATCACAATGATTATAGCATAGGCAAGAAACACACGCAACGGTCCGTTTGTGCGTCATTTTTGCGCAGCGCTATCGCACGGGATCGCGATTTTCCGCGCGATGAAAATGCAATTTTCAAATTATTTAACCCGGCGGGAGTGTGGTGGGGTATGACATACCCCGGATACTGTTTGCATCGGCATATCTTTTTTGTTTGCCATGTAACATTTTAGCGGCTTTGTGTAGCTGGAGAGCAGAGGTTGTGGGAAGGGAAAGTGGCATGATCGCGGTGTTGCGCCGGCCATCGCTCGAAATACACGTGTGTTAAAGACCATGGGGTACGTCACACCCCGCCACATAGTTCATGTTTACATTTTGTGACAAGTTTGTATGGCTTTTTTAGCTTATTATTGCTTTCTTTTTAGATTATAAATAATAATGTCAATGGAAAATGTTGAAAGACGGCTTATTTCATTACTGAATGAAGTTCTAGGCAATTCTTTAGATGAATCAAGTTCTTCAAATGTACCTCACATGCGTTTTTTCCTAGTAAAACTTATGCTGATTTTGATTAAAATTCTTAAGGTGTTGCTAAACTATATTTAGAGATTTTATATTTTTATTTTATGTAAGAGATCATGTTTTATAAGTTATTTGAGTTTTTTTTTGTTCAGGTAAAACTTGTTAATTTTTGTGATTTTCTAAAAAGAGGGTAATTATTTTTGTTACCAAAAACGAGTGCCTTAGATCTCATAAGCAAAATAACTAAAATATAAAGAATTTTTCTAATGTTTTTGTTTTTATAACATCTTAATAACCTTCTAATAAAATTTTCAGCAGCATTTTATGTTAATTGAGTAAAAAACCTATAATAAATGCCGTTTTGTATTAGGGTATGTCACACCCCGCCACATACTTTATTAAACTTTTTGCCACCACACTCCCGCCGGGTTAAATACGGTTTATGCCAAACAGTTTGACAGAATGCTCTGACGCAACCGTTTGACATAAACCGCATTTGTATGGAAATGAGGTAGAGATTCATATTGTCTTAACGCTTGCGCAATAATAACGCACAAACGGACGTTACAAGTGTTTCTCGCCAAACATAGGCATCTACCTATAAGCTTTCCAGAAATTTTTATATTATGACCTAGGTGCCTACATCCATAAAATAAGTCATCTCTAAAAAAAGTAAAGGGAAATACACTACACATACACTCCTCATCGTCAGTGTTTAAATTTTTGATGAGGAGTATAATGTATTATGTTCTGTGATATTATCAGTGGTTCTAGGTACTAGCGGTTTCTACCACTGCTGGTGTCTTCTCGCAATTAAAGACAATATTTATTTTGTACAGATAGTAGCTTTTTAACGCGGTAAAAATCTACTTAGTAAGTGTTTTAGATATTATGAAATTGGTAAACCATCGTGAAAACTGCAGTTACGACATTGCAGCTGTTTCCTGATTGGTTACATGATAAGTCCTTTTAACAGCCGTTTTCACGGTTCGCGTTAAAATCATACGTTAGGCCTACGGCCATGTACCTACCGCCGGAGGCGCTTACGGTAATTACGTTATTAAAAAAACCGCGTAACGTCGCGGTCGTTTTGCGCTGCCGGCCGCCGTATTTCATTTGTTATTTATGGGTGTAATTGGCGGGTTTCTGTGCGCCCGCGCACGGTTTATTGATGACCTGCAAACTGCCAGACGCACTCGTGCCGGAACAACAGTCAACAATAAACACAAAACCGTCCAAGCTAATAACTACTTCTTCTTCTTTTCGTGTGGGACACTAAGTCGTTCAACGACCCGATGAACCCTGGTGTCAGAGTTTTTCAACCGCCTACTGCAAGTAGCAGGCCTCTGACATGGTTGTGTAACGAAATAACTACTGAAAACCTTTGATAAATGTTTGGTGTAAGAAGAAGACTAGGTTACCAAAGTAAAATCATAATACACACATTAACACCAATATTGCAGTAGTAAGTACATACATACATATATCACGCCTATATCCGATGGGGGGTAGGCAGAGAACAAACAGCTGCTAAAAAAGGACACTACACCACCAAGTTTGAGAATCATTCAGAAGACCACTATGGAGCCAATGGAGGGAAACGAAAAAAAAATTCCGGCCTCCCATACAAGTAAGTCAGCTGATCGTGAATTTTGTATGGGAGGTCGGATTTTATTTTCGTTTCCCACCATTGGCCCCATAGCAAAAGTTGTTCAGTTTGATGGTCTGATCATGCCTGCAAAGTTTTCGGTACACCGTCCCTAACACCCTGTATATATGAAGAATTAAAAACGGCAAAGACCTGGTGATAAAAATATGGTACCTAAGAATAAAGATACGCTGGCGTCGTCCGCGTGGGCAATGGGCACTCTCAAAATTCGCATAAAATGTAGAGCATCTCGTCGAATTTAATCTGGATAGTACCTACCTACTTATGTCAAAAATATTTAAATGCAATGTACCTACATTGTTTAGAAATAAATTATTTGAAAAATGAAAGTCACTCTACCACTGCGCCACAAAGTAGCTATTAAGTAGGACGATTAATGCAGCTACTCGTATAGGTCATAGCGATTTGACGTGCTCCATGATGGCTGATTAGGACAACTTTTTCGTGTAACTCCGAAGATCTAAAGAACCTAGAACGTAAGTAGTAACATTGCCCAAAAAAGGAACTAAGCGGATACCTATAGAGCACTTAAATCAGCAAAAGCATGACGTGAAAAAATTCGAGATACAACATCTGCTGTTAAGGTAAATGAGACCGAATTCCGAAGACGCAGTTTAAAGATTAAAACCCGTTAATCGAAATGTATTTCTTAATTTGTGCCCTTACATGGATTTCACTTAAGTAGCCCAGCTGATCTGACGAGGATTTTAAATCCGTTAATTTAATTTGGATTAATTAAAATTACTAGTAGAGCTATCCTTCGTTGACATTTAAAAATAGTTTTAACAGGTGGTAGGAAGTGTTAGCAGTACTTCAAGTTTCTTATTTGCTCTTTGTGTACCTACGTACGCAAAGGGAACATTATCAAATTGCAGCTGATCGTTTTTTCTTGTGTCGTGTGAGACATGGAGTTGACGAAAAACCCCATGAACAAATAAAGTAGTAGTATGTAAGGAGTAAAACGAAAAAGATAATCGTGCACAAATGGAAGGTAAAATAACACTTTATCAAAGTCATATCGTCGTCGTTAATGAAAAAGGTCTTCTACCTAACCCGACAACCCTAGACAGAACGTTATAGCGAAGAAAAATTAGGAGAGCCGACCCTACCTAAAGTAGGAAAGTGCAAGGAACAAGAAGCAGATCTTTATATCGTCGCTCTACCTCTTCACAAATCACGGACGGATTATTTTAAATTATTGATAAGAGATTCCGCACTAGTTGTCAAATACATACAATCTTGAATTTTATAAGCGACTGACAAATCAAAATCAAAAAATACTTTATTGCGCAACAAAACACAGACCAAGAAACAAAAATAAAAGAACAAATTGGTACAATTGACGGCCTTATTGCTACCAGGCATTAAGGACACTCTTTTTGAAGAAATTGATGCGGGATAGTGCAAAAAATAATATAATAAAGCAGGAAACATAAAAATATTATTATGTTTATACATTAGAATACATGACACAAGCGTTAGAATAGATCATTGTATTTTGAAATTGTTTGTTGTATAACGTGTATGGCTGTGTCATACCTATATTATAAATATTATAATTATCATATCCCATTTTATAACCTTTAACGTTTTCGACATTGGAGCACTGAATATCTATATTCAGATCACTGAATTACAGATCTGATTTATGCAGAAGGTATTATACTTAATTTTTATTTGTGTACTAAGCAGCGTGACGTGTGACTATAAAAATTTGATCAAAGTTTCAGCGATGAACGTTGCAATTTTGAGTATTCTTAGAAACTACAAGCGTGGTTGTATTGGCCACCTATTATCCCTTACATTCCTTAAGGACTGCTACTGTATCATCTTTTGATATGAGACTTTGCCAAATTCCATCATCACTGTCAAAGAAAACTGGGCACTACTCTATCAGACTTTAGGACTAATTTACATTAATAGCGATATAAAGTTGCGTTGTTTTGTTTGGTTGCTTGTGAAGTTAAACGCAGAGTTTATTTCATAAGAATATAATTAGTGGGAGGAGTCCAATCAAATAGTTGTTGTAGCTCCCGGCTGCCGACGCGAAATAAATCGACGGAAGGAATTCGGTTGCGCCCGCGCATCCTTTTTTAACCGACTTTGAAAAGGTGGTTGGTGCTTTGAACTGTATGCGAGTAGGTACCTAAAGGGCGAAACTTGTACGGCTGTTGTCAAGACTCTCAGTAGACCGATGCTCAGCTGATTTTCATCAATAGTCCGTGTAGAGTAGACGCTATCCAAAAAAATGCTATACTGTAATAATCCATTCCTGATGAAATTCAAAGAAATGTGAAATACATTAAGTATGACTTCTGTATTTTGATTTTAGTACTATCGTTCATTTATTTATTCATGCTTAGAAAATTGTCAAAATTCTATAAAAGTTTGATGTTGAGCCCTCAATTTGAAGTATGTATGCGCGTTTGTCCTGAAAGATCAAAAAAACTTTAAAACTTCATGACTGATTTATTAATAAATCAAGTGTTTCTCCCCTGTGTAGTCGGTTTAACTTTTGCTAAATTACAACTTGTATTTCACTACCATCTCCGGTCTAACGTTCTTGTTCATTCAGAAATTGCTGGTGAAATTATACGTCAATTTTTATCGCGATCGGTGACATTGATTTATCTCCGGAGACATATTTGGGGAATATTTCGCTTCTTTGTTGTGTCTGGGACATTCTTGTTCACAAAGTTTGTTCTCTACAAGAACTACTGTAGGTGCAAATTATACCAGTAAGTCATTCTGGTATTTCACAAAAACAAAATACAGTTTATTACATATATTTTTTCAAATAAGTATCTTGCGCTGCTCCTAGATATCCTATGGCAGAATGGCCAACAGACGCCGAGATTCATCAATGTTTACTTTGATAAAGAAGGTACCTTCTTTATAGTTATTTACCATTTCCCAGTTTCACCGACATCCCTATAATTGGATATGTCCACCATGCAGTGTGGAAGAGCCTCGTAAGGATTCCTAATTCCTTTTTTGTTTCAGATCATCTAGCTTGCAACAAGAGAAACCATTGCTCTACACGCCTATTCCATTAGTTCTTAGACAACTCTCATGTAATCCTGGTACTATTAAAGTAGCAGCAGCGGTCCGACATAGTCCATATGTACTAGGATCCAAGCGGGGGGTACCAGGACCCGAGGAGGGGAAAGGGGGGGAGTGTAATTGGCGGTTCATTACCGGCGCAGGAGGCGGTGCGCGGGCGCATGTCGCGCGAGATTGCCCGGCTCCCGTCTTACCCGCACTATGATTTAGGAATATTAACCAGCCCCCCTCTCCCCTCACTGTAATTGGTGTTGGGAGCTCAGATTGCAGCAGCATGTTAGATCGACGATCATTGTGATTAGCGGGTAACAATATTGCAGGGTATTATCAAGTTTTTTATAAAATCGGTTTAGGTTTGCAGTATGTTCCTCAGGAAACTTAGTCCTTTCAGAATAGACTTCATTACAAACCAAAATAAATAGCGACAGCTAATGATATTCATTGTAACTTGGTACTATTTATTTAGAAAAGTTTTCCATGATGTGTAAGCAAGTACCTAGCACTTTTATAATAGAGTCCTGTAGATAAACGTCGTATGATCATTGCAACCCGTCGGCTACCGAGCCGCGGCCGATCGACTCCCGCGCAAGTCGCGAAGCAGAATGGCCGACATCAATCCTCGCGAACTGATATTAATGCTCCAATATGTACTGCCGTATTACATTTGCGCCTTCATCTGATAACGCAAGGTTTAAACGACTATTACACTTCCCAGTCCACCTTACTCAATTTCGCTTACATTGCTGGCTATAAAGGGCGTCTTTGCAACTTCTTCTTCTTTTCGTGTGGGACACCGAGTCGTTCAACGACCCGATGAACCCTGGTGTCAGAGTTTTTCAACCGCCTACTGCAAGTAGCAGGCCTTTGACATGGTTGTGTAACTACCGCCATCATAGACAGCAACCGGGACCGACGGCTTAACGTGCCCATTCGAAGCACGGAACCATCTTACTTGCGGACAATCAGGTGGTTCAGCCTGCAATGTCCTAACCAGACTGGGAACAATTTCACAAAGAGATAAATATCAACTTTGTGAGTGAGACTCCACCGGGAATTGAACCCGGAAGCTTTGCGTGGCAGGCAGGCATACTAACCACTGCGCCACATCGGCTGTCTTTGCAATAACATCAAGATACCCAGCATTCTATGCACTGTTCTGTTAGCACTAGTCGTTTCACTCACAAGACACAACACTGTTTCTCCCCATAAGACTTACTTTCGTCTGAGATGAAAATGAGAATCGTTTCATCAAAGTGCCACGCCTCTCCCGCGATGACAATTATCAAGTTGGACACTTGGACTAATCGTCTTTCATGAAAGAATATATGGCAGCAATCGTTAAGGTTGCGCGAACGCTGACGGAGTCGGAAGAAGGATTCCAATTAATACATGAGAAAGAAAATTATCAAAATTTTATAATAGGTAATGAAGAAGGGAACCCGGAACTTTGAATTTACTATAGGTATGCCAATAGATAGCTCTTAAGCTCTATAGCTTGCAATGAGATTAATTCTTATTAGAAACTTTGTTTAAATAGTGACCGATTTCATGGTCTTGGAGGTCTGAATGTTTGTCTGAGAGGTCGAAAGTTCCTGATTCGTTATCTTTAGAACATTGGAATTCTTTGCTCAGTTTGGTTTGGCAGTTTAGCTGTACAACCAAGAGGTTTTGGACAATTAAGAGTCCGACCACAACCAATTTGGAGAAGAGTCCGTAAAATAGATGTTTCTGTCGGTCCCTGTCTATGATTACTATCATTACATACTGTGATGTTGGTCTGATAATGGTCATCATTACAAACCGTGTCAGAAGTAGGTACCTATTGGTAGCACCTACTGTTATTTATTCTGTGTTATTGGAAGGTACAAGTAGATAGTAGAACATAGGTAAGGTTAAAAAATAGAGACTACAGTTCACCGGGTCGTTCTTATATGATAAGTTTCACCTTAACTTTCACGTTTAACTTTTGAGCCATAACTGCCTGTCCATTTTGGCATTGTTTGGCATGATCCAAGCTGTATGACATGCTACAGCTCACCTTACGGTCTGTGCCAAGTGCCAAGTCTTGATGTGCCATTGTGTGAATGAGGACGTAAACGACACGAATTCCAATTCGTGCCAAGGATGTCGTAAATATTGACGTATGTGTCACGCTGAATAAGAATTTGTCTCATCATATTGTGCCTACATAATACAATTTGATTCTTCAGACTATAACATTTAATACAGCATAGAAACTTTCTATGTTCTATTTGAATGGTTTGTTTTGGTTGATTTTTTATGGTATGTTACTTACAACAGAACTGATACACGTGCCGTGCCAAAGTCTACCGCTACGCAAAGATCAAATAATCGTTGTTTTTTTTCATTTCTGTGTATCTATGTCCAATGTTTTTAAACCACGATTTCAATAGGTACAGGTAATCTAAGTAGAGACCAAAGTGTTTATCTGATCTGGTTCTTAGCACAGAATACATAATTTCCTAGTAAACTTTCAACGGACTTGTAAATTAGGTATATTTTTACCTGATGTGATGCTATTCTAAGTCGGCACCACAAGGCCTACACACCTTTATAATACCTATACGTGAATGGTATACCTATTAACTTATAAACTCACTAACCACTCTGGCATGTGTCGGTAAAGCTGAAGGCTGTGGGCGAAAATCTGCGCCTGCGCACCCGCCATGACAAATTGAGCCTACTAATCATTGTGCAAGGAATTCTTGATTTGAATAACAGTCAAAACATATTGTCTAAATCATTTTACATTACAGGTATTGTAAAATGCAGATACCTTAACAGATAGGCCGAATTAGTGAAAATGGTCCTTGTATAGTTCATCCATCATTATAGCGTGTAGTGTACCGGATCAAAGAATGATCCTATGATATTAGGTATATCCGTACAGTGGTTTGGTCAAAAGCGCCGACGCCGCTAACTGTTGTTTTCTGCCTACCCTACATAAAAGTACAATCGACCGTTGTTCTCTGTTTACCCTGCATTGCAATAGAGACGTGAGTCCGTGCTAATAGACTGTCAGTTCGTGGGGGGTCAGGTCGGATGTGCAGACGCCGCGAGCAGTTCGATTCGTCGCAAGCCGCCCACTATAGGTAGGTAGATAGATACTCGACCTCTTCCGCCCCAAATGATTCACCATATCTGCTGGAGAAGGAAAATACTTTATGGTCCCAGATTTTTCATTTTGGTGTGGGTATTTGCCTTCTGCGTACCATCCCCAGGTTACAGCTTTGGAGCCCAAAAGTGGCTACGTAGATTAAGAGTAGGTTTCTGTGGTCGATAGCCCTTTGATGAGCTCTATTTAAGAATGAAGGCATACTTTATGTATCTTTATAGTTTGAAACATTGTTCATACCTGGAGTTATTTGAAAATACAAAGTTTTAATATGACATCAAAGATTCTCTGCATAAGTTTATACCTCATGTATGAGGTCAAAATACACAATAATAGAATTAAATTTCATAAAGGAACGTGCCAGTAATCCTGATGCGCACATGTTTTGAAAAGCACATCTCATTTCCGAAAGCAATTTCGAGTATTACCTACTTTCAAATTGTTGATAATAGTTGTATTACTTACGTTATTATTTTACAATATATTCTACTACTGTTTGGCGTACCTTTACCTTGAAATTATGCTAAAGATTTGTTGTCCTGTATTGTTATTATTATAATAACGTAGATATGTAAATGAAGGCAGTCAGCGGCGACCAGCTGACTGCGCCCGCGCACCAAACTCACTCACCTAATTTAAATAAATTTGGCGCATGAGATTGGAATGAAAAAATGAATTTTGAAATTTTGAACTTAATCGTTCTGGCGAAAATAATAGTAGGTCATTTTATGTCTAAGCCCAAAGTAACTAGGTTATGCAAGTAACTTTGTAGGTATGTGTGTTGATGTTATTGACAAAATGTAGGAAAGTAGTTTAGAGTATTTCATATGAAATCACTTTTAACCCAAAAAGTTTAGGTACCTCTGAAACTACAATTACGCTACATTTAAAAATATTTGCTCTAAATATGATGAAATATACATATCTGTTTATTGTTATTTTTTAAATTTTTGTCATACCAAATTAAATACACGATTTAGTGTTTATATCATGAGATTTAAGAGCTTTCATTTATTGTAAGAGTTCATCATCTGCCTGCTCTTATCGCAAATCAGTTAGGGCAGGCGCATAATGTTTTATTAGAGCAAAAAAACAAACAGATTTGACAATGTATAACATTTAGGGAATGCAATTGCTGGTATCATCCTCACCACGCGGCTGACCATAGTCGACAGATAAGTATCTGTCTTTTAAGAAATACCCTGAGTGGTAGGGGCGGCAGTATTCTTTCCACTTCTGTTACATTAAAGCTGTTAAAAATATTTATACAAAATTTCTCTCAAGTTTTCCACATGTTCAGAACTATAGCTGGACCGCTGGAAGAAGATTTCAATTTGCGCGGTAAGTCGGCGCGGGCGCAGCGGATCGATTCGTTCCGCGCTAGATACCATCGGGTCCGCGCCGTAATCGAATTTAATTTTACGCGAACGAAGAAATACTTGAACCGTGAAGTAAGTAGATACTTTAAGGTATTTAGTGAATGTCACTAAAACGTGAATTTTTTATTTTACATAATTTTTACATAGCTTCATCGCCGTAATGCCCGTAAGCGTACAGGATATCAGGAATTATAAGACACGCCGAATTTTAGGCGCTGTATTCTTCGCATTAAATGTTTTCATATTTTTTTAAAAACTTTGTTAAGGCTTGTATTGCTGTATCAAAACTCGCACCGCAGACTTTGAGTTAGTTTAATTCGGGATTTATTAATTAATTAATTAATATAATATCATTATTTTTGTGCTCTCGTTGTCATTTTCATAAAATCTCAATATGTAAATATTTTTGACAATAGGTATACCTAAAACTCGCGCGGATAATCTTTGACGTCTTATTCAAACAATCTTGCGTTTGATGTTACCAGATACTTAAAGTGACACATTTTTCTAATTTAAGGTACCTACTTACAATACCTACAATTTAAAAACGACTGAAAAATAAAAATTCGTAGTAAGGAGAAAATTATTTCCAAAAATGATTATAAACCTCATTTAATTTACTGTAGCTAAAGTAGTCTCCCAATTTTATTTCATGCATTCTAACTAGAAATTGCGGTAAATATCTTATTGCCACGACCAATAACAATAAAACAGAGTAAGAAATGTAAATAAATGCGGTCAGCTAAATGGCTACGTGGACAATTCCGGGACCAGGCAATTCACTAAGTGCAGACGCTCATTTCGTATAGAGGTAAGGAACTGTCTTTGGGGAATAAATTACTCACCTAAGTATATGTGCTGGATAACAAAAACTGAATTCTATTCTCATTAAATTTAATTTCTTTTTGGAAATCATAAGGAACCCGTCAGTATGACTTAGTTTTAGTGAAAATTATCACGGATCATTAAAATCAAGTGGGAAAGAAAATAACGTGTTATTTTTATGGTTTTTGAAAATAAGAGAGATTACAATAAAATCATGTTTTCTTATACCTTTAGACTTTTTTCGCAAAAGTTTTTATTTTTATATAAGGTCCTATTAAATTCACTGCAAATATTTTAAGGGCATGCGTAAATATGCTTAAAAAAACATCTAAGGCATTTTAAAAAAAAAACTACACGCAAGATTTTTTTTCAATTCCAAACAAACTTTTTAATTAATTATGTGAACATTCTTTGACTGACCCGACTGACGTAGACAGGATTCACTTACGCGGCACGCACACTATCAACCAACCAATCACAGCGCTTTTTTTTGGCGCAAGTGTGTTTCTAGGACAAACAGGGTGCACTTTTTTCGTTTTGTTTTTTTTTAGTTAAATGCAAGTTTCTCGAAAACTAGCGTGTAGATTTCTTTAAAAATTTGCCTATTGGATGCTTATATTTTATTTGATCTGCCCCTAAAATATTTGCAGTGAATTTAATAGGACCTTATATATTACAGTACAAACTAATGCCTATAGGTTTTATTTTGAGACCTGTTTAGACAAAAGAGAGTCTTGTCCAAGAACCTCCAAATCTATTGAGATTATTTTCCCCTCAAAATAAGTTCCTAGTACTATCTATTAACAGATTACCTACACCATGTGGTAGCGGCTCAGAATGTCACCACCTCTTGTCCACTCAGGGTGTTTCGGAAAAAGCGACGACGTAGAGTTTTTGATCCGGCTGAATATCTGTCGACTATGGTCAATCGCACGGTGGCGGTGATACCGCCTACCATTGCCAAAGAGGGTTGATGTCAGATAGACGGACGGTCATAAAACAAAGTCAAATCCTTTTGCTTCAGATTGTGTGTTCTAACAAATATGTTGCGCCGACTCCAACTGATTTGGGATAAGGGCAGGAAGACTAGGTGTCTACAAAATCACCCAGTTCACGAAATTCGCCGCATCCAACCAAATAATTTTACAGAAATACCTACGTTGGAAATGTTGGTTCACCTAAATTCGCCTACCGTATCGTGGTTGTGGAACAACCCCATTTCACCCTACAACCCCTCGCTCAAGAGATAGTAATGCTACTCCGCACTAGATAGAGCCCACAACAAACTTTACTTCCTTTGGCCATAATAAAAAGTTTATAATTTATCTCTGCCAGTCAATAAGACGCTTAAAAAGTCGGGTGTTCAAAATAAATAACAGATTTTAAAATTACGCTTTATATTTCTTGTGATGATACCTAGTAAATATTCTAAACCTTTTGTAACACTACAATAATAGTAGATAAGCTTTTAATTTAAGTACGATATAGGTATTTCAATTTTGCAGTTTTAATGCAACAAAATTTAACAGTTTCTCATTGTTGAGGTACCACTCCACTTGCGATAAAATTATCACAAAAATTAAGTGCAACTTGAGTTTAGTTCGTCTACTCGATACTAGATGGCGCTGTAAGTCACAAAGTTCGTGGTGAGCCGCCGGCACACCTCGGACACTTCCATACAACAGGCTCGTTATAGACAACTGTCATTTTTACTTATGTTTGTGTGCGTGACGACAGGCGTGTGAGTGCAGGGTTGACATTCGGGTCAATTTTGATACAACTAATGACTACGTACAGTACCTACCAAAGGGTATGTAATAAATAAAATAATGTACCGACTAGTTGCTGCTAATTTAACATTGTTTAGGGGCCTACATCGATCTATTACGATTAAATGTGAGTCGAAAGTAGTTAAGAATACGAACCGATTACTTCTTAGGTAGGTAGGTTCTTGCCTCTTTTCTTCCCGCGAAAAACGAAAAAATCTCCTGTCTGGGTCTCTGTTTGTGGACATACACCCGTACACGGCACAATATCGCACCATTTTTTATTTTATCCAACAATTTTATTAAGAAATACTTTTATCCGTCCGCGAATCTAAGGCGAACTCAGTTCAAATGTTCGCGCCTTTTTTTATGGACATGAATATGGCCGGCAGCTCCTTCGTTTCAGTCCAATATCTACAAGAAACCACGATGAAACCTTCTTGGATGAAACGAACATGCAACAAGTCCAGCACCATACCTAGCACTTTGGTTCACTTAAGTCTTCACTAATTTTTTGACATTTCGCGGGCGGGGGTGGGTAAGCGGCGCGGGTGCGGGGGGGAGAGTGTCCGTTCTGTATGTAGTACTATACTACATACTATTGTCTATTCTGTGCCGCCGGTGTAGAGCCACAATGTTTTACGACTAAAGTGAACTTCGAAATAAGTAACACATTTATTTAATTTTATGCACACGTAATTTTTTACTTTATAAATGATAAAAAAATTAAGTAGACCTAGACTGGGATATAATCGTCTAATAAATAATTAGAACACCATGAAAAATTAAGTTCGTATCTAATAAATAAGTATTGTTCTGTGCTTTTTAGATCATAACGAATTTTCTCCACTAATATGTTTTCATAGTTCAAAATTTTGCACAAAAAGTTAATTCAATTAGGTACGTGTTTTAATCATTCTTATGTTATGACGTTTATCACTTAGGTATATTTATTATGATATTTCGTCACAAATGAATCAGATTTAGACACAACCTAAATATTTTTTAACACCTTTACTGCCGTAGTATTCTATTGCCGTCACCATTATCGTCAAACGCTTTTTTATGATTCCCATATTTCTTTGGAATCTAATGCAACTAAGATTTTTTTAATATTTGAAAATAATAATTATTTTAGATTTAATAAAACAAGCACTAGAAATTTTTACATGAAAGAGCATAACAATATTTTAAAAGGAAGTTTTCTTCGTATAAATTATATAAAAAATGATTTTTTTATATAGGTATTTTTCGTGATTAGTTTCTTATATATGGTGTTGAATTCATATTGACTGATCTGCATAAACCCCAAAAAGGTAGAATTTCAATTTTATCTACATTAAGTACTAGATTCAAAGTCTCAAAAATAAAATACATTTTATCAACATTAACACGTTGCGCGCCAGGGTACCTACCTACCGGCGCGGCGGCGGCGGGATCACGTCTACCTATTTTATCTAAAAACCTGCCTAAGCTGACAATTTGACATGCGTAGGTACCTATATGCACTTTATATTTTCTTATCAATGAAAAAAATCGCCGTATTTTATTGCACAAATAAAATATGTTGTATATTTCAAGGTTAAGAAAAAACTGACTCGTCGGTAAATGTTTTGAATAAAAACTCTATTAAAAATTATCATGTGGAAGTTATGAATGAAGAGCCTACACTTGATTTAGAAAATTAAATAAATGATGTGAGCGACATTCGTTACAAAAAAATCTTGTAAGATTTTCAATCATTCGTTGCTGATACGTTTCTAATAAAGTGCAGAAAAGCGGCAAGTTGTCAAATCGTAGTACAGAGCGACGGCCGTCGGGCGCTCAGCGCGTGTGGGGGCTCGCGGGGGTCACGGCGGACGGGGGAGGGGGGCAGGGCGAGGGGCGGAGCCTGGCCGCGCCCCCGGGCCGGCGCGGTGAGCGGCGCCGCGCGCAGCCAACCGCCGCCTCAGTCCGCTCCGTGCTGCCGTCGAGCACGCACGCGCATGTCGCTCGTATTCGAGTCCGGTGATGTGAGGTGGCCCCCGCCGCTACCGCAGTGTCGCGCGATTAACGCGCTAGTTTTGCGAAGTATTAAGCCAGTTGAAGGCTCAACAGCCTTCGAGCCGGCAAGACGCCGTCCACCGTGGATCTAAGGTACGGCGCCATGGCGGCGACCACGTACATGCCCGGGGGGGAGCTGGACCTCGGGAACCTCGGCGGATATCATGCCGCCTCGCCGAGGAGTGCCGAGCCCGCCGATATGAAGTACCAGCACCACCTACAAGCAGGAGGATCTCCGTCTCCGGGCGCCCCGGTGATGAACCCGTGGGCGTCGTTGCCACCCGCCGACCCGTGGGCTATGCATCAGCACCACGCGCACGCGCACCAGCCTGACGTAAAGCCGCCGCCTGCGCCACACGAGCATCGCCACTTGCAGCACGGTCACGGCTGGCATGCGCCTGTCGTGTCACCACACTATGGCGCTGGCTCACCTGTCACGCTGCATGGAGGCTACCCGGTGCCGATGCACCATCAACACCTCATGCGGGATATGCAGCCCAGTCCGCATCCGTTGCATCATCACCATGCGCTGGAGCGCGACCAGCCGGAGGAGGATACTCCCACGAGTGACGATTTAGAGGCTTTCGCTAAGCAATTCAAACAACGAAGGATCAAGTTGGGCTTCACACAGGCTGATGTTGGCCTCGCTCTTGGAACCCTTTATGGAAACGTCTTTTCGCAAACGACAATCTGCCGATTTGAAGCACTTCAGCTGAGTTTTAAAAATATGTGCAAATTGAAACCACTGCTACAAAAATGGCTCGAAGAAGCTGACTCAACGACAGGTAGCCCGACGAGTATCGATAAAATCGCAGCACAAGGCAGGAAAAGAAAAAAGCGCACATCGATAGAAGTGTCAGTAAAGGGAGCACTCGAACAACATTTCCATAAGCAGCCAAAGCCATCAGCACAGGAGATCACATCACTGGCTGACAGTCTCCAGTTAGAGAAAGAAGTGGTCAGAGTATGGTTCTGTAATAGGCGACAGAAAGAAAAGCGCATGACACCACCAAATACGATGGGAGAGCAGATGATGGAAGGAATGGCTCATGGACACTATGGACACGGTGATGTGCACGGCTCGCCACTGCAGCATTCGCACTCACCACCCGGGCTATCGCCGCAGCACGGTCTCGCTCCCGGCGCGCACACGCTTGCGGCGCACTAACAGTTCGCCCCGTGGGCGCCGCCGCGGCCCTATTACGCGGAGCCGCGCTAGCACCCCCGCCCGCGGGACCTGTACATAGCGTGTACATAACGTCGCGGCCAGGACGTGCCGCGGCGCAAGTGACTTTATTGACGATGATGATGATGTTAGTGGATGGGCCACGCATTGTACATAAGCTCGCGTGGCCCCGTCTCGTGGACCTCCCGATTAAGTTTAAGTTGTTCTTTATAATTTCGTCGCGCGACCAGCAGGTCACAGTGAAGTCATTTAATTATGTGAGTAATGTTAAGATCGAAGCCAGTAATCGTTTATACTTTATCGAAGCGCCGAGGTTCAAAGTGATCACCGAAATAACGTTTAGCTAGATAGTCTAATTGATAAATAAGAGCTTAACTCGGAAGAAGAGCCCGGCGCGGGCGCCCTACGCACCCTCGCCGGCGGCCGCGGCGCCTCGTGCCTCGTCTGTGGTGAGTACGGCCACACACACACCCAGTGCCTAAGACCCAGACCCAGTGCCCACATCCCAGTGCCAGTGCACCTCGCCCTGGCGCGATCAGCCCGGCCGCTCCTGGCGAGGAGTGCGTAGCGCTATATTAATTTTTGTAAAGGACGATTTCATCGAATTTATTTATAGATATTATAAATTAACGATGTTCATACATGCCTACCTGTCAGTAGGGAGTCATTGTGGTGTGGATTAAATTTAAATTGTTGCTATTACTGTAAATTTATGATAGTGAAGATGACGAGATGAGAGTAAAAAATATGAATGGGGTCGAAGCTTTGTTTTGTAAGGGAATACGAGTGAGTCAATAGGTGCAATTTCTTTTTTTTATTTTAAGTGTTTGACTATGCATGCATGTGCGATGAGGCGGCGGCGGCAAGCCGGCGGCCGCTGTGTTGGTGTTCGCACGCCGCCGGCGCGCCGCCGCCGAGCACAACTCGCTACCACTCGATACAGACCCAGGTCCCAAACATAATTTATTAAAAAATATTATTAAAAAGAATGCAGACACGATGCCAAAATGGTTTTATTCCTGTTTTTTACTTGTTTTGTTGTTTTTTCGTTTGTATGTATTTGTGGCCAACCTTGGTACTTAAACTTGTAAAAATAGGTATTTTTTCTATATAAAATAATGTACCTACGACGTATATGATGATATATATTAAAAAAGTTCTTTATAGAAATTGAAATATGGAAATGACTTTTATTCAAAATATCCTAATAAGATTGCCTACAATAGTCAGACAACAAGAATAATAAAAGAGTCGAATAGTGAATAGGCTAGGCTAGGTTAATTAAGTTTCGTTATTGCGAGCTCAAATATTCAAAATTCTTATATTGTTAATTTTATACAACACACCACAATCTTATTTTAATTTTTTGCGTGTTCTATCTTTGACAAGCGGTTTGAGATGAATGTTTGTAAATATAGCCTTAGACACAAATTAATGATGGTGTAGGTAGAGTCGAGGCTCTGATTGAAACAAGTATTGATAAGTCATAAAAATAAATAAGAATGGAATAAAACCGAGCTAAATATTTTCAAACTTAGTATTTTTTCGTAATACCTGTTAGTTTTTCATCGTTACCTACATCTGTAAAGAATGTTGCGGCTTTGTTGATATCATTTTATTTTATTTTATTTATGAAGACAGCGGCAGGTAGGGACCGAACTCTCACACAAAGCGTTTTGAACCCGAGGCCATGAACCACATAAAAAAAATGTTGATTTGATAAACTATAAAACTGACATATTTGTTGTTTCGCGTGGCCTCTGGGAACAGGTATAGCGGCAAAAAAAAGCTTGACACGTTTTTAATTTCGTATCAAATTAAAACTTTAGTCGCGGGAATGATATTTTTAACATTGAATGAACCTGGCTGGATCTAAAAAGAAATGAAATCAGGAAGCTCATTTAAACTTATCTTTCAGTTAGAACTTAAGTCTTTTAAAAGTGCCTACCTATACGTCATAAGTATTTTGTATTGGATTTGTCAAATGATTTAAACATTTTTATTTGACGGTAAATTTACTAGAATTTTTTGTAAAGATAACGGGTAACCTATAGCTAAATTACATATTTGACATTGATACCCGCAACCGATATCTATCGAAGCCCAAAACAGGTATTAACTAGTGCCATTCTAATAAGAAAATTGGATAATATTTTATGGTGTCAAATTCATGAAAAGCGTACTTTTAAAACTTAAAAAAGTAGTTTGTTCGCTACTCCTGTAAGCATTTGTAGTAAAGCAGGAAATTATTTTCGATTATAATATAGTTTTTATTGCTTACGGTTATTTCTGACTTTTTAATTATGAAACAAAATATTATCCCAACAATCACTGTATGAAATAACTGTATTAAAAATGAGTAGAGTTTTCAAAGTCATTTCTAATAATGTCTTAAAACTGCATTGCATGGAAATAATACTCTTTGACGTTTTTTTGATCTTATATTACGTTAGCAACTTTCTTTTGTCAATACGAAACGTAAAAAATGGTTGAAGGAGCGGTTTGAAACGTTTAGCACGTCAATTCTGCGTTTTATGTGCGTCGCACATAATGTAATATTGGTCGAGCAAAGTAACCGCAAAAAATAACATGTAGCGCCCGCACCGCTGCCGCTGCCAACCAGTAAACAACCGACTTGACGGACAAAATGACATTCCTACCGGCTAATGAAGCGTATATGTAGAGAATATAGAGAAACGACGTCAATATCGTAAAAAACTGGCTTCATGTGGTAGATCCAGGGAATCGCTGTAAATATAATACTTGACAACATTATTCGCATTGTAATTAAAATATGTACACTAACATTTTGAGCATATTTTATTACTGTAGGTATATCGTAAATATAACGATTTCGTTCAACTCGCTGATATAAAATGCTTATAAATATTTGTACAATCTGATATTCGATTGCAGTTACTAGATTGCGTGCTCATTGATATTTCGTGTAAAAAAATACAAATATAAAACAGAGTCCATGTGAAAACACAATGTTTATTCGTACCGTCGAATATTTCTGTGGAGCTATTTGCATAACAGTCCTGGCATGCAAATTACTAAACAATATCGGAGCATCGCTTTTTGGTCGTACTAGTATTTTAGGGTTGTTGTTTAGACGAAACTGGCAATCATAGATCGGTGGTATTTTCATTTGTCGCTCGTGTTTATTAATTTGCATTGTATCTGCAACAAACTGACGTGACATGCACAATTTTGTTCTGTATTTGTTGTTGAGTTGAGACTTTAGTATTTTCTTTTATTTTCTTTTTGATCTTTAATATGGCATTTTGCAGATATTTGAAACTCTATTTCACATACTCGTAGGTATTTAGAAAAGAACTTTTTTACTTTACATTTACATTTATTTTCAAATCTTATGCAGATTTTTGTTCATGTTAATGTTGATCAATAGTTTTTCTTAGGTAGTGACAATTTTATCAAAACAACTTTATTTTGCATATTTTACTCGATTATTTCTAATTCTACTTATCGCACTTTATTGGTTTCACTGTAAATAAAAATTCAGCCCGATAATTCAATAAGTTTGATTAATATTGAATTTGAGTTGTGTTTCGAGTCCCACGGGGTCAAGGATAAGAAGTCTTTATCTTTACTTTTACTCTTTCAAAGTCCCTGTCTGCTAGCCACATTCATCCAGTTTTTGATTTGGCTTCTAATGAGTTTTAGTAGTCAACCACGTGTCCATTTCGCATTATAAGATACTCAAGTATTTGTCAAATATAATAACAGTGTTTTCCATAATAAAAAAATATATTTATGCAAAAAGCGGCACTTGTACGAACCAAAATGAACTTGCCCTGGTAATCACCTAACATTTACAAAACGTATCTAGTCAAAATAAAATAAAAGAGACTGCATAGGTAGATACGAGACACTCGTACAACCGAGTAGGTAAGTTAGCCGTCAGTTTTTCTGCGTTTCGCCGTAAAATATGTTTTAAAAACGGCGGGCCGCGGCAGGTGCGGCGAGGCCACCTTTATCAGCGAACATGTAGCATTAAATTTATAGGCCCCACAGTTTTGGTAGCGCCGCGAGCGGTCCAACTCGGAACACTATCTTGCCCTTCGCTATGTTTTTCTGTGACATTCCTTTTTTATTTTAAACGTGTAGGTGAGCGGCGGAGGTGTTGATAAACTAGATCGATTGTAGCGAGTTTGAGTTCTTGTGTTTCGGTAGGTATTTGAATATTGATACGGGAAATGAATAAGGTTCGATACGTTAGTGCGCTAAAAGAGTAACTTAACGCAAAAAACAAAAAGCATGGGGGATGATTTACTTACCTAATGACGAAAAAATTTATAGCGAAAAGGCATTAACTAATTTACACGAAAATAAATTAATAGTTTGTGAAAACCAAATAAATACAATAGTAATTTTTAATATAAGATAAAATGTAAAATAAAACTATTTTTTAAACTAATTTCATTGTTTTATTTTACTACTAGGTAAATGATAATATGTGACATGATAGAAAAATTAAACACATTTATTTAAACTTTTAAATCGTAGCATCTATGGTTTAATGCTTGTCATTACTATTTAAACAATTAAATTTTTCATAATTATTTTTTACAAACAACCGTGTTTTCAGTAGCATTTCTATCGCATATAATAATTCAAGGAGCCAGGACGTTACATAGTTAATTGCATATACATTAGAACACAGAAACAAGGGAGGAGGGGTGTGTAGGGGTGCGATAGACGCGCGGGGGGAGGGGGCGGGCGGGGGCGTCGCGCCGTGTACGTAATGATAGTGTGTGCGGCGGCATGAGCCGACGGCGGCGGCGCAAAATAGAGAATTTACAGAAGGACAGCTCGCCCCTTCTTCCGATCATTTATGTCTACACTCTAGGCTTGCTATTTTCTTTCTGAGTTTTTAATATGCCGTACCTGGGTCAAACAAATTTAGGTACATTACTTACATTATATCAAACGTACACTATAAACATACAATAAAAAAAAATTGCAATTGCGAGTCGTAGTTTTTGCCGTCCGCTCGCACTGATAGCTGTTGACACTCGCTACTATCCGGTTCGAAACGGTTTGAGTTCTCGCGATGTGTTTGTGAGCGTAGTGACGTTTCTTTGAAGCCGTCTCTCTGTATTAGGCGGCAGCCAATACTTGCTTTGTGGCAGCGGCGTACGGCGTGTTGCGGTTGCCGCGCGGTGAGGTAACTACGGCGGGAGCCGTTCCCGGCAGCGAAAGGGTTAAAGTTTCATAGACTGAAATATAATGAGTAATTATTACATGGGTTTCATAGAAATATGATGATGGTTATGCTTACCGCAATTCATACACAATAGGTTTATTATTATTAGCAGTCTTGGCAAAGTTTTTATTCAATATGCCATTTACTAGGTGTAAAACTAGTTTTATCAAAATCAGTGGATCATTTTGACGATAACTACACACTTATTAGTTTATTTATCTTTTCTGAGGTCGGTTTGATGATCACGTACCAAATTACAGCTATTCCATTTTCGTTGTTCATTGAGACATAACAGTACCCACATAGGAAAACCTGCAGTACCTATCTATAGGTATAGTAAAAACCTACTCATCTGAGAACAATTATACCAGGTGAAACATACGTCATAGTACTACTATTCACAGCAACAGATCGTAGATAGCACAAGCGCACAAGTACCTAACATACTAACGATATATTGCGAGCCACGAACAATACTAGGTATATCATACATAGGTAGGTACAGTACAATACAACAGTGTAGCTTACTATCTCTTTTCCGCACTACTGAAACTACGTTTTGTACACAGATGTGTAAACTTATCTACTTACCTACCTAGGTAGGTACTATATGACGTGTATGAAGATTTTTACACGTTTTCAACAAACTTGTAGGTAATGTTTGGGTGTGTAATGATAATGAATGAATGTCTAGGTATAGATGCAAGCAATATTTTTTTATCACCTATTAGGCTTTTTTATACCTAAGCATATATCCTCTTAGTAACCATTTTTATTCTATTGCGCTAACTAATAACTAGGAATAGAAATTTTGCTGGTGACCAGTGGCTAACCTCTTCTCTTTAGCTACAAAAACTTTTAAATAAATAATTTAGGTATATCTTAAGTTGCTTTTAGATAAAAATAGAATAGGTAGGTACCTTTGTAAGGTACTTTTCTAAAGAAACATTCACGTCCGGGATCTCTATCTTAAAAACTATCGTACCTATCTGTCATGTGATTGAATAAATATCGGAGATGCATTTTTCTTCATGATTTTGTGTTCTAACAAAACATGTTGCGCCGACCAGGCAGGATGGCAGGAAGAAGAAATAGGTAGGTATCAAAGATACAATTAAATTTCGGTCATGGTATAAGGTGACTGGGTCAGTCTTGATATAATTGGTGGGCAATTGACAGGTCAGGAGTGCAGTAGGACTCGACTGAGGAGGTGATTTTAACATCAATTTATTTTGCTTTAATACAATGCTAGGTAAAAAGAATTGCGAATATTTCAAGGGTAACCTAGCCATTTTCTCAAGAAAGATAGGCACTTACTTAACAGTTTTTTTTAATAAGAACCTGACTCTACATTATCTTTCTTTTTTAACAGTTTCCTAACATAAAGTTGCTGTGTTTGATTGGCTTTATGAGTTTGAAATAGGTATTTTAGGCTTATTTTAGGTGATTGACGTTTTTTACACCTGCTACAAAACACAAAATGTTTCGATCGCCATTTTTATCACGTAACCTCTCAGTATCTGGGCAGGCGGATTTTATAATCACAATATTGCTATGTGTGTGTATCTAGAGTATCTATGTAATACAAAAACACAAACAAATTCAGGAGTAAGTCTTGTTCCCCCAGCCGCCGCTAGATGTCGCTACGATTGCGGTTAGGTACCGCGTTACACCTCGGCGTTACCAACTATTATATATTCTGTGGCGTTACACCCACAAGCAGGTTCCTTCTATTTGCCAACAAACATGCTTGTTATACCTACTATCAGCTGCAAATACAGTTACCTGTAGAGGATCAGAATAAACTGGATTTTCATGGAGTTAGTTAAAATAAATGGTTTAGGCTGATCTTGTAAAAGGTACCTAACTCTTTATCGATAAATAAGATTTATTTGATATTCAATATTATTAGAGTTTACCTTCTGCTGCTAAGCAATATGCTTAACTACACAGACTTCTTCTTCTTCTTCTTTATTTAAGAGCCTGGCTCTTGTCGGTGGAGTATACGCCATTCAGTTCGGTTTTCAGCCAATGACTTCACATCTTTATACGACACGACGTTGACCTTTTCCTTAATTTGTTGAAAATAGTTCCGTCGGGGTCTTCCTCTGCCTCTTTTCCCATCTACTTTTCCTTCAATTATGGTTTTTAGGAAATCGTCGTGTCGTATCAAATGGCCTATCATTTTCCCTCTTCTGTTTTCGATGGTTCTTAACAGTGTCCTTTTTCTCTGACTAGCTGTAATACTTCTTCATTCGTCTTCTTTTCGGTCCAGCTTATTCCCTCCATCCTACGCCAGCACCACATTTCAAAAGCCTCGAGGCGCTCTCTATCCCTTTGAGTCATAGTCCAGGTTTCACTGCCGTAACTCGCTATGCTCCAGATGTATACCTTAATCAGCTGTTTTCTAACTTTCTTCGATATTTTAGATTTAAAAAGATTTTTCCTATTGTTGAAAGCTTGTTTAGCCATCGCAATCCTTGTAATAATGTCTGCAGTACATCTGGAGTCGCTTGTTATAAGGCTGCCTAGGTACCTGAAGCTGTTGACTTGTTCTATAGTCTTACTGTTGAGAGTGATAGGGCTAATAGAATTTACTTTTTTGGAAGTTGTAAGTATTTTGGTTTTTGTGATGTTTATATTTAATCCAAATTCTTTAAATACTGTGTCCATGTACGAGATTAGTTGTTGTAATTGTTCTGTATTTTCTGCCAGTGCAGCAATGTCATCTGCAAATCTAATGAAACATATTTTTTTCCCATTCAGTTTAACCCCACCCTTATCTGACTCAATTATTTTCTTTATGGCGCACTCTATGAATATATTAAAAATTAAAGGCGATAGTGGACACCCTTGTCTTACTCCTTGTCGTATTTTGGCAGAACCTTTTTCTTCCCCTATCTCTATTACGGTTTCTTGGTCTTTGTATAGTTGGTAAATTATCCGTCTATCTCTATAATCTAGCCCGGTGTTTTTTAAAATTTCCATCATTTTCTTCCAATCCACCTTATCAAATGCCTTCTCAAGGTCTATGAACGCTATATGTGTATTCAATCCCAAATCTAATCTCCTGTCTATAACAAGTCTAAGCGCCAGAATAGCTTCCCTCGTCCCTTTATTTTGCCTGAAACCATACTGGTCTGGTCCTAAACATTCTTCCACTTTCGGTCTTATTCTATTTTGAATAATTTTCAGCAAAATTTTGGAGGCCTGGGATATTAAGCTTAGGGTTCTATGCTCTTCGCATTTGAGTGTGTTCAGCTTTTTCGGGATGGTAACTATTTTGCTTACTTGGAAATCCTTTGGTACTATTCCTGTCTCGTACATTTCCTGAATTAAAATGAAAACTTCTTCTAAAAGTTGATCACCCACTGTGTATTTGAACATTTCAATGAAAATTTTATCATCTCCCGCAGCTTTACCATTTTGTATGCTATTCAGGGCTTTGTGAAATTCCTCTCTTAGTATTATAGGTCCCAAATTATCTTTATTAACTGTAGTTTCTAGTTCTATGTCCTCTACATCAAGGCCTTGTCCTTTATATAGTCCCTCTATATATCTTTTCCACCTTTCTACTATCTCGTTGTTATGAAAAAGAATTTGACCTGCTTCGTCTAAAACTGATGTGCTCTTTGTTCTGTGTGTTTTGTTTAATTGTTTAATTATCTACACAGACAAAATTGTTTAAATATTATTAACTACACAGACAAATAACAAAAAAATATTTTTGTGAAAATGCAATAAATGTTTGCTTTAATTTCCCTTGCCTCGCAATTTGCGTACCTACCCCAGTTGATTGTTGCAACTAAATAGCAGGATATTTTAGGTTGCATCTAAATAGCAGGCTACTTTAGGTTGCTTGTTTATTATAGACATTGTTTTAGGAATAGAATGATAGAATTTCAGTAGGTGTTTATTTTTTAAATAATGAACGATACACATGTATACTTCATCCGCTTCTAATTACCACTTGACACGCTTACACCAAAAATTACACTTGTCACAGTTTTACTATGGTCTTACAGCAATTTCGAGTACAAAAGTGTACAGTATTAAAAAATTCGGTACGTTACAAAACACATTAGTGACAGTGAGTGTATTTTTGAATTCGTTATGATTCGTTGAGTCTACCTAGGTAGTTATTTTTACGAAAACCAATTTGGCCAAATACAATTCATAAGTACATCAAAAAAATTAGGGAAGATATTTCTTAGACTACTTAGCTAATTTGATTATACAGCGTGAAATTTTACTAGTCAGTGGTAAGGAAAACTTAAAACCAGATGGTGATTAGGAGCAACCTTCTCCAAGGACCATACTTAGGTCAAAGTATGAAAAAGAATAATTAGGCCCTCGCATATAAAATTTCCGATCAGCTGATTTGAGTTACCATGGGAGATCCGAAATTCTTTTTCATTTTTCAACTTTTATGTTCTTTGGCAAAAGTTGTTCCTTATCACCAGCTAGCTTGTTACATTTTTGCTAGTAAAATTTCTACCCTGTAGGATATTAGGATGCATCCTGACGTTACAGATTTTAAGCTTTTTACTAAAACAGTATTTTAGATGATGAATTTCGATATCTGTTCTCGATTTTGGGTAGGTATTCTTTGTGTGTGACTCTATTCATGTTCATGTCATGATACTACTGTGTTTTAAAAATCTTAGTCTAGCTGTTTTTACCCGACTGGCTCAGGAGGGTTATGTTTTTGGTGAGTATTGTAGCAGAGTGCAAACTCTGCATTGACATCCTCCCTAAGCCACCCTCACATCTCCTGTTTTCGAATCATTTTATAACTTAAATTTGGAACACAGCACCGAAACGTCACCGTTCTTGGCTTTTTTTGACGCAATCAATTATTGGGAACTATACAGAAAGGTCCAGATTTGCTAATTTTTATCCTAGTGCATAAATAGTCCGATTTCTGTTTTATATTTACTGTTGAGTTGTGATAGTTCTGTTCTAAATTTTATATACTAAGTGAATCCACATACCGTATTGGATAAACTACAGGAACCCGTGAAAGGTAATAGATTTGCTATCAAATATTCACCCATTTATCTTCATACCATCATAACTAGGCATTAACCTGTACCTGTATTTTTAGGGTTCCTATGCTCAATAAAAAAGTGAGTAGAAGATAGAAGTTTGTTCCTATTATTTGTTGCCTTGCCATCAAGGCGATAGTATGTATATATGTATGTATGTATCCAGAAATTAGTTTTTACGGGCTACAGCCCAAACGGCTGTCGTCAGATTCGTCTCAGCAACGCGAGGGACACTGGCTAGGTGTACTTAATAAAAGTTTATAAATTCAGGATGTGGATTTTTATCGCAAAATACAACTTTGAAATTACCGCAGTCGGGTTTTTGTTTTTTAATACAATCTGCTTGTTATATTATGAGTGACGACGGACAGACAGACGGCGACAATGCATAATAGCTTCCTGTGATTTGTGTCTAGTCTAGACTAAACTTTCCTGTCTGGGTCTGGACAAGACATCTCCCCTTGATGCCCTAGACTTGTCAGTCATAGGACAGATTCTGAAACCAATCTAGTACTTAGGTATTTGGTTCTCATGGAAATCAAAGATGTCTGATGGCTGTCTGGTAGCAAAACGACGTAGGTATCTACAAGGTATAGACGAGAAAGAAATGTTGTTTTTCTTTTTCTTTTTGTGCGCTGCGTAATGCATGCGTTTTGACATTGCAGATTTCGACCTTATTCGCATACAAATACGGTTTATGTGAAACGGTTTGACAGACGCATCCGCTAGCGCTGCGCATCGCATAACGCTTCGTCGACGTATGCTTCTGACAAACCGTTCGACATAAACCATATTTGCATCAAAATAAGGTGGGAATCGCAATTTCCTAACCCATGCGATAGCGCTGCGCAAAACTATTACACGAAACGTAGGTTACGTGTGTTTCTTGCCAGTATTTTGCCCTTGCTTTAGCCTCGTAAGGCCCAGACATTTATGGGCTTTCTTTAGATAACGGCCCAAGATGCCTTTTAAAAGGTATGATTCACAAAGTGAAATGAACCTTATGTGCACTAGCAATAAGGTTGCTTTATGATGTAAATCTTGGAAGGGCTTGGGTCTGAACCACTACAAAGCTACATACCTTTTAAAAGGCATCTGGGCCTTACGAGGTTATCTAAGTAGAGTCATTTAAATGTTTTATATTCTTAGCTGGTAGATGTACCTAGTTGTATTTTTTTCTAATTGCTATTTTCTTTATTGTAGAGTCACTTTTTCTAGTTACCTCAGACAGGTTCTAGCTAAACATACACATATCACGCCTATATCCCGTGCTGGGTAGGCAGAGCGTTGGCCCAAAATCACAGTCTATATGATGATGATCTTTCCGGCCGGTTTCGGCCATGGCGACCACTTCTACTCCTAATCAACTCGGCGCTGATGCGCTCGTAGGTGGCTATTGTAGCCTATTTTGGCAGTAAACTCCCGTGCACAGTGTGGGCACGTGAGTTTGCCATTGATATAATTGTAGTTAATGGCGGCGGGAGGACGGGCCTTCAGTTCATCGCGTTTAGCGTCAAGGTCTGCTTTACGCTGCTCCTCGAAGTCGCGGATTCGCCTCTTTACAAGACCGCGCCATTCTGGCCGTTGTGCTGCCAAAACCTCAAATTGAGAGGGTTCGATATTGCATCTTTTCATGTGTCTCTTCTGAACATCTTTAAATCGGAGGAGTTGACCGCCATGCTTTCGCTTGCCCTCCTCTAGCTCAGAATAGAAGATGCGCTTCGCCACTCGCTCATCCGCCATCCGGGATCCGGGAGTCTATATGTCGCAGGAATCTAGCGAAATCCGGTAATTCGCGAAATCCCTAGGCCCTTCGCGAAGAGCCGGATAATAGCGAAATGCATGATTCGTAGCCGAATCCGCTACGCACCTGCTACGAAAGGTTCCATATGCAGCAAAGGTTCCATATGCTGATCAGGTGGTTCAGCCTGCAATTGCCTACTCATTCATGTCAGCGGCCCACGGAACGCCCAGTGTCGTAAGGGTTCTTCGGGTGGTCATGATCATGCCCATGATTATGATTATGATTATGATTACGATTATGATTTGGGCCGCTGACATGAATGAGTAGGCAATTGCAGGCTGAACCACCTGATCAGCATATGGAACCTTTGCTGCATATGGAACCTTTCGTAGCAGGTGCGTAGCGGATTCGGCTACGAATCATGCATTTCGCTATTATCCGGCTCTTCGCGAAGGGCCTAGGGATTTCGCGAATTACCGGATTTCGTTAGATTCCTGCGACATCTATAAGCGTCTTAGGGAGGCCTCTTTCCAGCAATGGCCGTCTTTCACGACAGTTTTAATGAAAATGTATTAGGTATCTGAATAATTGAAAATGAATTAGAAATGTGTTATAAAGTTGCTAACTGTCATCAGGTCGTAGAGTCTTTGGAAAACTTTCAAAATGTTCCACCGCAGGCAGGATTTGAACCTGCGACCTTCGGCATCGGTGCTGCCGACGCCGTCGTGGAGTCGCCAAACGGCTACCTGTCGGCGGATAGAAATAGATCAATATTCGATCATCGATTCTAAACAAAAGCGATTCATCTGGATTGTCACAGGATTGGTTTGACGATCCAATTAGAGTGGTCCCGTTACAATGTCTGAGTCTGGTGTTGCCAGATACAATGTAGCCATAGGAATATCCCTATTTTAATATAAATGCAAGTAACGATATATTTGAAATATTTTGAAAGTTGTTCCTCATCACCACGCGGTTCTGATTTTTCACTATCGGTCACTAAGTAATATTTCACCCTATATTTTATGTCATACTTTTTCAAACAGATTCAGATTGAGGGTCATATGTTTCGGTTAGGTAGTTGTCATATTTGAACTTTAATGGACTGAAATGATTTATTTAAAATATTTCAATTTCAATTTCACGACGAAGTATGCTGTCATATTTGCTGTACTATCAATATTTATTTTTAGATAGATTCTATTATTCATGCAAAATTAAAAACAGATGCAGTTAGGTATGCACTCAAACATTTATTCAAAACAAGATAACAAATTACCTATATAGGTACCTATGCAGTTTGGCAGGACTGTGATCACTTTTTGAAATACTTTTTCAATAATACATGTTTGTTTTTTTCGTATATTCCCTGTTGCTATAAGGTCAATACTGTTATTGAGCTCTCATTCACTTCTGCGCCTAATTTCGTCGTATCGAATCATCTGGCAACTTTATAGTCAAGCATCAAGACGCGAGCGAAGCCGCATAACACGGCATAACTCGTTTATTTGCATCCACTAACAATGTCATTATGTAAATCATTCATTCTGAGGAGCAATGGGCCGAGATCGAGAGTGAATTGAGACCGGGATCGGTTGATAACTACTTATGATTCCGGAATAAGTACAACCAATGTAAAATGTCTGTATGCCTAACTGGGTTAGAAGTGGGTGATTCAATTCAAGTTTTAACAAGAGCAGCCTCTATCAACGTAAGACAATTCCGCCAGTGTCAGAGTTGGCGAATACACTTCGCAGAAAGGAAAGAAGATCGCTTGATTGTTAACACCAGGGTTCATGAGGCCGTTTGACGACTCGGTGCCCACTGGAAGACAAAGAAGTACCAAATAGGAAAGTTGTTCAGTTTCATTATTACTTGACCTCCTTTCGGATTACCTTTTTTACACTTTATGTGCACAAACTGTACTAGTTCTTAAATAGTAATTAACCAAACGTTACAGTTAATTCATTTGCAAAAAACCCGCGATAAACGAAGGTCTACCCAGCACGAAACATGGCGATCAAGCTACGAATGTAACAACAAACATACAGGGTATTACAAAAACCGTTTACTTTTAGCCGGAATATTAGATTGTTAAAGATAATACCTACGTACAAGCTACGTGCCTACTATTTGCAATGATAATGAAGCAAACATGAAAATATCTTTGTTGTCGTTTTCAAACAACCAGAAATTCCATAACAGAATGTGACTAAGAACTATACGGGGTGTTAGGGACGGTGTAACGAAAACTTTGCAGGCGTGCTCAGACCATGAAACTGAACAACTTTTACTATGGAGCCAATGGTGGGAAACGAAAAAAATTTTCCGACCTCCCATACAAAGTCAGTCAGCCGATCGTGAATTTTGTATGGGAGGTCGGAAAATTTTTTTCGTTTCCCACCATTGGCCCCATAGTAAAAGTTGTTCAGTTTGATGGTCTGATCATGCCTGCAAAGTTTTCGGTACACCGTCCCTAACACCCTGTAGATACCTATAGGTACAACGTGTTACAAAACAACCCATAAAAACTCCCATACAAATTGAGTTCGTTTTGTATGGGAGGTCCAAATTTTTTTTTCATATTTCGACCCATGTTCCATGGGGAAAGTTGTTCAGTTTCGCGAGTACCTTGACCTCCTTTCAGCTTTATTGATTGTTTTGTAACACCCAGTATATAGGAATAATATTAAAACTTACCTTTACAGCCACAACAGACCACAGCTGGACATGGGCCTCCCCCGTATTGGGGGGTATTGCCATACTCACCACGCTTGGCAGGCGGATTGGCGAGCGCAGTGCAAGATCTTTAATTCACAGCTTCGAGCAACTCGATCTTCCGTCCCGTTCCGGCCCGGAAGGGAGTGGGTATAGCTACTTTACTCTATACAAATATTTCTGCCATTTTTTGCGGGGGGAGAGGTAAAGCTGTCAAATCAAGCTAGTGTTGGAATCGACAATATCGATACTTGACCTTTCGATTAATTACATCAGTCTACTCAATATTGTGTCATATTATTGCATTTTCAAAAGCAACTTAGTTCTCGAGAATAAGATTTTGTAGTAAATAGAAATATTGGCGCAATAACATCATTTTAAATATTGCATAATGTACCCTAAATTAACCAAAATATTAATTTCTTTCCCCAAAGACCAGATAATACAACTATGTAGGTACAATCAATGCAATACCTACCTACTATTTACTGATAATTAAGTATCATAGGATATTATGGAAGGGAATTTACTAAAAAAACCATCTGCACAACAAGTCATACATAATAACTTCGACTATCCCGATGACGTAGTGGTTAGTACCCCTGTCTTCTACGCCGAGGCTTGTGGGTTCGATTTCCACCAGACACAAATATTTATAAAGTAAATTTTCAAATATTCGTGTTTTATCTGAGCACTCCGGCTGACAAAGGCCGCCGACTGGACCGAAACGGTCGCGAAACCGCGATGTAATAAGAAGTAGGTAATTGCGAAATCCTTTTTATATATGTAATTAAAGTTAAAATGTCGCACTTAAGTTTAAACAGTTTAAAGGTCACCAAGTCGTCCAACGACCTGATGAACCCTGGTGCCAGTGCTTTTCAACTACCTACTGCATGAAGCAGGCCTTTGAAATGGTTGTGTAACGACAGCCGTCTTAGTGACCATAGACAGCAACCGGGACCGACGGCTGAACATGGCTCCAAAGCACGGAACCATCTTGGCTCTCGGACAATCACGTGATTCAGCCTGTGTGGTGTCCTGACCAGTCTAGGAACATATTCACAAAGTGATAAATATCAACTTTGTGAGCGAAAGGAATTGAACAGGCAGTCGGAATTGAGTAGCCATTGCGCCACGTCGGCTGACATCCGATGTCACCCGATCAGCTGAGACTGACATTAATTTTCAATGAAACTCGAACAAAATCTGGGTTTCCTAAAATCCATAGTAAAAGTTGTTCAATTTCATAATCTGATCATGCCTGCAAAGTTTTCGGTACAGACCGTTTTTACATAGTATAGGTTTGTAACTATGGCGATAGAAAAAGTATCGACGTTTTGTATTACTTGGGTCACTGCACTAGCTTGGGTTGAGTGTGGCTCGATACTTCAAGTTAAAATTATCGTTTTTTCATTGAATATCGACTGGAAATGAACATCATTGAATAAGTAGAACAATCCCAAACTAACATTCTAATCTTACTTAGCAAACTACTTACTGTTTTTAAAGGCATCAATAAACTAAGATCGTTAATTGTTACCTATTATATGGTGGAATATTATAATCTTTATTTTAAAATTAACGATACTATGATTAACACCATTGTTCGACACAAAATAATAACAAAAGGAACAAAATACAATTATTTTATTGTAGATCCACCTAAAAAAAACTCCACATCAGACATTTTGTACGACTTACTGGCAACACTTATGTACAATTTTCAATCGCTAATTTTATATATTATTTAGTGATATTGTACTGGAGGAATACTTTCAGATGAAAAGTGATATTGTTCTGTTGTAAATTTATATTTTTACTTATTTTTAAAGGCATTATTAGCTCTACAATTCGGCTTTTTATCGGAGCTCATTTGACATGCGCGACTGGACTCGTTCTAGTAAAAGATCTGACAGCAACTGGTTTTTGTAATAAGATAAGCCCAAGTGGGCATAGGCCGTGACAGAGGGGAAATTCTTCGTATGGCGTCTCCATACCTAGCCTACCTCCAAGATTCACAGGGAACGCTGCTGCCCATTTCCTGGATAATTATCCCTTAGTCGCTTTTTACGACACCCACGGGTAGAATAGGGGTGATGCTACTCTAAGCCGGCATCACACGGCTACAACATAACATATCACTATAGCTTTTGATGTCATATTTATACAATTCGGATTTCCGCAACTATATTTTACGATCTGAACAAAAATGTTGACATTTGTTTTCAATCTTGTCCAGTTTCTAGGCCTGAATTTTGTGGCAATTTGCTATCTTTTTAATTTCCACTCTGTATTTTGATTTCAGTAAAAAAACTCTATAAAACAGTAAGATTTAACGAGGGCGCACGTTGCAGTTTTAAATCCCACTTAAATACAGTTTAACAAACCTTCTGAAAGTAATTATTACATTGTGTAACCAACCCCGTTTAAAATGGCCGACTCAGACCTCCCGTTTATTAAGTCATTATTTTAAAACTACCTTTTCTACATGTATGAATCACGACGTTTAAAGAAAGTAGGTACGTAAACTTATACTAAAACGTAGGTAGGTTTTAAAGTTTTTTTTTTCAATCATTATCATTAGTAGGTACTTCTTCAGGCTTTTTATAAAATGAGATTCACAAAGATGAGTAGGCGCCTTTCTTTCATATAAATAATGTTTTCTTTAGTAGGTATTTTTAAATATATTTTTATCAATAAACAAAAACACTAAAACTGTAACAATTATTAATTTAACCAAAATGCCGCTGTCTTCATTCAATCATCTATTTTATTTTAAGTATTATACTCAAACTAACCAGCACTATATTATCCGTAGCAAATCCACTTAATCATTTAATGCGAATACTGAGAAAAACCTGTAAAAAGTTGATCTCAAATGTGTAGACAGGCGGATTTGCTGGCGATAGTAAATCCTACTTACGTAAAGAAATTTTATGTCATATTTTAACAATTTGTGATTCTGCTAATAAACTATTACGCAGACCAGACCGGCATAAAAGCCCTGATGAAGGAAACGGGGCCCTTTTACAGGTGGGTCTAGCCAAGTCTAGCGACGATTTTGATTCTTACTGACTTTGAACGGGTTTCCGTTTAGAGGAACTCACGGTAACTAAGAAGATGGTTGCCACGAACGTCATATTTCTTGGATTAAAATTGGCTCCCAATTATACGACGTTCTTGTATCAGATTTTGCTGTTTTGATATTCTACTTTGGGATTTTTGACAGTATCAACCCTGCCTATGTAACAAGTGACAATCGCGAAAATCTTAATATGGTCGAGTGATCCTTATGTTTCTGATAAAAGTTCAGTCAGTCATTGAATCACAGATTGTTAGTTTGTGTTATGTATTTAGGTAGGTTCGCAAAGATACAATCGTAAAGAAATGTGTTAATCATTCGGTAACTAACATGAAGGCAACAAAGCCTTGGGGTTCAGGGTTTTTCGTGCGACATTACATTATTTGCAAACCGAAAAGGTGAAACTGAACTAGGTCACATTCTAAGACCAATCATCCTGTAGACTTGGCTTTCTTTAGTTTAGATTAGTCGTCGATTGTTCTATATTTCTTTGTTCTATTGGCGCTTTCTTTACACACATCACCCGTTTCGACGTTATTTTCGAGCTGCGCAGGAAAATGCGAATTTCCACCTTAAGCCCATATAAATACGACGACGCATTCCCAACGATGCGTTGACGGATGAGTCTGTCAAAATGTTTTTGCGGTTTGACAGACGCATCCGTCAACGCACCGTTGAGCATGCGTCGTCGTATGGAAATTCGCATTTTCCTAACGCTGCGTTAAGCGCAGCGCAAAAATAACGTCGCAACGGACATAATTTGTAGAAGTAAAGCGCCATAGGTAATAAATTAACACTAAAAATGAAAGCAGGGATGTGAAACGAGTGTTATTTCTAGGGCATTCAAATTGTATGCTAAAATCTTATTTTTTTGTACAGGCGTTAGTTTCGTAGCACTAGGTACCTACTTTAAGAAAGCCAAAGAACATAGGTAGTTAATTTAAGTTAAGTTACAATGACTTGTATTAATTGCCGCTTTTGCTACTGCTGGTGTTATACGGTGGCATACCTACCATCAGCAGCACTTTTGTTTAATGGATCAAAATATACTGGCTTTTGTACACATTGGTCATACGCTGATCCATTTATATCCGGAAGATGCTACTACGGGCGAAACTACTATGAGGCTACGACATTTTGAAGAATTTTCGACGAGGCTACAAAGCCGTTGGAGAGATGAAGCTGCAACAGGATCAAGTAACTGGGAGTATCAGTGCCTGATTTTTTGAAACTACAGGCTACAATCCTACAGGCGAAATTCGATGTACATTGCGTAACCGGATTAATAATGAGAAAATAATGGCTAACTGAATACGCAATGTACATCGAATTTCACCTGTAGAATTGTAGCTTGCAGTTTCGATGCATAGGCCAGTGGCTTTATTTTTCGGAAGTCCATCTTGATAAAAGTGATAGCTTCTTCCACACTTATGATGGCAAGTTATCATATCACACATGTAGACTGTGTCAGTTCGAAACTTGGCCGAGGAAAATCTTCTGAGGATGCTCCCTGGAGGAGCGAAACACGTGAATGTTAAACGGAAGGTTATGGTGTGTTCATCGTTGTGCTTTATTTTTGCGCTGCTTAATGCATGCGATAGGAAAATGCGATTTTCCACCGGTTTAACATAATCTGTATTTGTATGACAATAAGGTGGATTATCGCATTTTCTTAACGCATGCGACAGCGCTGCGCAAAAACAACGCATAAACGAACGTTAGGTACTTGTGTTTCTCGCTTAAGGTCTATTTGTCATCAAAAAAACCTTAGGTACTTAAAAAAAACTTAAAAGTATAAAACATCTGTAGAAGTTTGATTGATAGGTATAGGATATCACATTCATTAGGAAGGGTCAACTAAAATAAGACAAGTGAAACAACACGGTAATATGAATCTAATCAAATCAGGGGGTCGTCAACAGGTGACTCTAGACAGGTGTAGGTCGTCGTGTTTCGGAAGGCACGCTCTTACCGCCCCGGGCCCTGACGTAGTAGAAATACGGGTATGGAGTGTTAATCGATCGATCACCAGCCACTGTAACTCAGTTTGTAGAGCGAAAACGGTATTTCATGGTCCCGGTATATCGTAGTATATTTTACAATACCTCTTTTTCATTTTACCAACAACAAATAACGGAGACCTACCACCCGCCAGATGGACTGACAATCTGGTGACCATTGCCGGAAGAAAGAGTATGCGGGAGGCACAGGACCGGCGTAGATGGCGAGAAAAAGAAAAGGTTGGTAGATGTAGGGTGATAAACAATAAGTTATTTTGAAAATTGGTCTTACTGCTGCTTTCCTTTACTGTGGTTTACGATCTAATTGTCGGTGTGCCTTGCGCAGGAGTTAGCAGGTGCGGTACGCCAACACTCTATGACGTCACGCAACAAAAGATGTTTCACGCTCATCATCATTACATCGTGTTGGATGCCGAATCAATGAACGACCCGATATGCTCTGAGATATTAAACCACTTTCTTGGTAACTGCTTAGTTGACAAGGTTACTGTAGCTAAGCATAGTTTATCTAAAGTGCCAGTCTTTTACCAAGTGACTACGGTTTATATCACCATAAGTTTCTCTTAAATTTTCGATGCACCATCAGAAGCGCCGCAAATTTGAAAGATCAAAGTATACTGGCTTTTAATATTTACTGCATGAAAAACCAGTATAATATGATAGTTGAATGGGTGGTAGGATAAGGAGGCACAAAATAGAGAATTTACAGAAGGACAGCTCGCAGCCCTTCTTCCGATCATTATTTTATGCCTACTCTCTAGGGTTGCTACTTTCATTTTCTGAATTTTTAATATTCCGTACCTGGGTCAAACATAATTAGGTACTATCAAACGTACACTATAACATACTATACATTAGCACTTGCGAGTCGTGGTTTTGCTGTCCGACCGCATCGAACGCTGTTGACACTTGCTGCTAGCCGGTTCGAACCGGTTCGAGATTGCGCGTAAACGACGGCGTGTGGATGTGTGTGTGAGTATTGCGACGTTTCCTTGAAGACAGCTCTATGGTATATAATACTTATTTTGTTTTTAAGGTGCCTCCAGCCAGTACCACTGGGCAGGTGCGCTCGCGTCGAAAAACACCGTGACTCTTACGTCACGCGATAAGAACGGATTCATGCCTGTCTTGTTGTTTTCACGGCCACTTTTGGATAATAAGAACCTAAAGTTTCGGGATGTCTCTACAAGAAGCATAAAAATATTTAAAGCTACTTAGTTGGTTTGTCTAGCTACGTGCTCTACATACCTACAAGCTATTGAACTTAAAGTACCATCTAAGAGATCATCCTATACTGGTAGTTCCTAACAACTACATGAGTAACCGGTATAAGTTGACCCCCTAAATGTGAAGGTAGCCCGAGGTGCCGGCAGATGCGCCTGCGCCGCCGTGACTGTAACGTCACGCGATAAGACCTGCTCCATGCTTGTCGTGTCGTTTTCACGGTCATTTTTGGATAATAGGAACCTTATTTTATCAAGCTACATGCTCTATGTACTTACTATTCTTTGAACAGCACCTAAAGTTTTAGCCCATTCGCAATCATAGTGTCATGTCATGACCAGCCTAAACGGGAGGCGAAGTTATGCTGGTCGTGTAGTATCTAAGTATTGCGACCAGCGTAACTTGGCCTTCCGCTTAGGCTGGTCATGTCATTTCATGTCACTATGATTGCGAATGGACTTAACCATTCAAGTGATCAACCTATAGTGGTAGTTCTTTACAACTATATGAGAAACCAGTATAGGTAGATACATTAAATGAGTAGCTCACGACAGCACCTAAAGTTACATTCAAGAGGTCAACCTAAACTGGTAGTGTCTAACAACCATATGAGCAACCAGCATAAGAAGATCCCTTAAATGTGTAGCAGGTGCGCCTACGCCGACGTCACGCGATAAGACCTGCTCCATGCTTGTCGTGTCATTTTCACGGTCGTTTTCGGGTAAGGATATCTTTACAAGGATCTTTAGAAAGTGTCGTTTTATTGAATAGTGCCCGAGTTTTGGATAGTTTCTTTACAGGCTCTACATTTTTTGAGTAACACCTGTTTACCTTTTACACATTGAGTCTTTGAACGTTTATTTTGTTCAAATAAGTAGGTAGGCCCTAAACGAAAAGTAAAAGAACGATAAATAAAAACAGTTACAACTTTAGTGAGCATTTTCAGTCTGAATAAGGCGCTTTACCCACATAATATCCGTATTCACGTTATTTTTGCGCTGTGCTCTCGCAGCGTTAGGAAAATACGAAATTCCACCTAAATCCCGAATAAATACAACGACGCATGCCCAAAGGTGCGTTAGGGGATGCGTCAGTCAAACGGTTTGCTTTTGCCAAGCGTTAGCGCAGCGCAAAATAACGTCAAAACGGACATTATGTGTGTAAAGCGCCTTTCAGACCGATTGATTCAATTGAATTGATCTTACCTGGGGAAAGTTCAGCTGCAAGATTCTTCATTTGGTAGAAATACTAAAAATAGAGCTAGTAAATGTTGTTTGACACTCCATGTACCTACATGCCGGCAAGAAACACACGTAACGTCCGCCTGTGCGTTATTTTGGCGCTGGGTAGATACGCATGAATTAGGACAATTAAAATTCCGGTTTTTTCAAAATACATATAAATACGGCTGATGTCAAACAGCATCCGTTGACGTTGCGTTTTCCGTGTGTTTCTTGCATATATTGAAAAATTATACAGAACTTTCAACAGGTGCGTTCGTAGAAACTCTGAACCGTACAATACAATAGGGTCATAATGGTGATAACAAGGAAGACATCCTGCACATTGGTGACAAAAAGCCACACTGGTGTAGCGCAACTGTCGCGCGCCTGCCACGCGCATGCGCAGGCCGGTGCGCGCGGACATGATTTACTGCGCGGACTGGACGCGCAAAGTATCTAAGTATAGTAAGTCAATACAGAGAGACGGCTTCAAGGTAACGTCACTACACTCACACACACCACACATCTAAACGCCGTCGTTTACGCGCGAATACAAACCGTTCCGAACCGGCTAGTAGCGAGTGTCAACAGTGTTCCGTGGCGGACGGCAAAATGACGACTCGCAAGTGCAAATACAAGATAAAAAATACTGTAAATATTTTAAGAGGTGAACCAGTCCATGAAACTGTTTTTTTTTTATATTTCGACCTATGTTCCTAGGGGAACGTTGTTCAGTATGATGGACTAGTTCACCCCTTAAAATATTCGCAGTTGATGCACAAATTAGGGAAACGGCGCGCGGCGCGCAATGGGTTGATGTTTTATGTGTATAGTATGTTACAGTGTAAGTTTGACAAATGTAATGGATGTAAGTAGGTATGTTGAACCCAGGCACCGCACATAAAAAAACAGAAAGAACAAGTAGCAATCCTAGAGTGTAGGCATAAATGATCGAAAAAAAGGCAAGCTGTCCTTCTGAAAATTCTCTATTCTGTACTCGACGCGCATATGCGCATACGCAGCTAGACCGGAAACGCACAGCGACGGTGACACTCGATATTTAGTACCGTCTTTTTAATTTAGATTAAGTATCGATCGATAAAAATGTATAGCCGGAAGGATTCCTAACAGCTAAAATATATGGCTAAATGGCGGTAAAAGAATTTAAAACTTACAACGTCTTGGAATTGAGCTTGCCTATTGCATAGGTAAAGAGTTCACTTCCTGTCGTTGATTTTTATCAAAACATTTTGAACAAACAACAATTTGAAATTTATGAGTTTACTTAAAATGTGATTGGTCGTATAGTCCATTCGCAATCATAATGTCATGAAATAACATGATCTGCCTAAGCAGAAGGTCAAGTTACGCTGGTCTTAATACATAGGTACTACGTGACCAGCGTAACTTGGCCTCCCGTTTAGGCTGGTCATGACACTATGATTTTGAATGGAGCATAGTACTACAGTGGTTCCTCGAGTCCTTCGTAATTTGAATTTTTCCACAATGAAGAAAGTGATGGATCTGCAGCGACTCCGTCCCACAACCGCAGAAGAACTTCGACTTCGATGAACTTCCAATTTTTTTTGCTGAAGCATGAAACGTAAGTATCAGTAAGTACAAAATGAATTAAAATAGATAGTAGGTTAGGTACCTAGAACTTTCAGAGTTATGTGTTGACTCGGTACCTAACTATGAAAACTAATACCTATAAAACACCTTTGATGACATAAATTACTAAAAACCTTTGACATTAAAGGTTATATGTCTTCATATTTGTATTATGTAAAGTTCAGTAACCAAAATAATATGTGTACCTACCTACTTACTAAGTCTTGGATTCGATTCCCAAAAGTCACCAATCTCGTAAAATACTTAACTTCAAATTATTAAATTGGGTAATAAGTTGTTCTGTAGCATTGAATTAAACAGCATTAAATATAAAAGCTCAAAGCTGTCACTTAGGTAGTAATTTGAGCGGAAAAACCGCAAAGCAAACAGCTTTGACCACTGGCAGGTATAGGGTTGCTACTACTGATAGCTTGGATATTTTGTGTCATGACATGAATCACCGAATCTAGTCATTACTTTTAATCCATGAGTTTTTTTGTATAAGTAATTGATTCTGGAATAAACGATATTTTTATTATTGTTACTACTGCGATTTAAGACACATTGTATGTGCTGTCTAATATCTTGGTTAATGGACTCTCAAATACAAACAAACAACTTGCGATGTAATCTGCGGTTTTTCATATATTTACAAAAACAGTGACTAAGTCAGAGTGCGCACTTCTTCCCCGTGATGCGGGTAAAACTACGCGGTGTGTTGGGTAAAACTGCGCACAAGGGTTTAACAATAATTAAGGTCTTATCAGATGTTTATATTTTATAATAACGAGGCATTTTATAGTCTAAAACAATAAAAAAGAAAGATCTAATATAATATAGGTATTTCTGTACAGAAATGCGTTTTTACATATCACTATAGTGGGGTAAAACTGCGCACATCTAGCCACATACGTCATGTGCGCACTATTACCCCCGCAGTTTTACCCCATTCAATGAGTACTCAAAACAATTCATCATAACTTTGACACTTTTGAGGCACTGTTGAAATGTTGTTATTGAAAAAGAACTTCAATATGTAAAGAAAATAAAAAAGTAGAAGCAAACTCTTCATGATCATAATCAACACTCCCACAAACTTTTCCTTGCACCGAATAAAGTCCGAATTTAACCACGTTTTGGTATTTTTGGTTCTAATAGGTAGGAAATCGACCCGCACTGCACAGAGTGTCTGGACCTAAAATGGCGGTTCAGGTACACGTGTTCCCAGCAAATCAGCGTCCCTGCTCCTGCGCCCTATTCCATAATATCGACGGTGCGCAGTTTTACCCGCTGCGCAGTTTTACCCCGAATGACTCTACAAAGGACCAAATAGCAAGCACCTAATTCATGCTTTCGAATGACTCTGACTGAGTGGCTTTTGTGTGTCTTTCAGTTTCTGTTTCTGACCGTGTCATCAGGGTATCGCCACTTTTTTTACCTTATGGGTTTCATAAAAGATGAATATATCCATCCGGAGAATTGTTTCTTGTAAATTAGCGCGGCAGCAAAGGTGGTAGACGTGTCATTGCGATAGCTTTTTTTGTACCTAACACGGGATTTCAAGTTTGGCATTTAGACCTGTGGCTGATGTATGATACTAGCAGCCCTAGCTAAGCATGCGCTGCACTTGCGTCGCCCCGCGGGCTCGCGTGCGCATGTGCACATTTAGCAACGGCTTAAATAGAGTAATCAACCGAAATTCCGTTTGCGACCACCAGAACACCGCAGCACAAATAAAGAAACCCATATATTAAATGAGCAGTTTACATGAAAGATCGGTGGAGTTTTTTTGTAAACGTTTATAACAATCTGAAGAAAGTTTACCTACTTATTATAAACAAATTCTTAGAAGACATATTAAAACGTCTTCTTACTACAGTAATGATTAAAATTGTGTGAATTCAATACTTCAAGAGGTGGACCGAGCCTTAAGGTAAGTCAACCACTTTCCTAGATAAATATTAGACAAAACATTCTAATCACTCCGTCGAGTAGGTAATAAATATCGTAAGAGTTAATTTTCCAAAAATTTATCAGTTATGCTCTATCCGCAAAGGAATTTCATTTCGCGCTATTTCTTCCCGTTTTTTGTAACACACATCTTATGCAAGTGTCCACACTGACAGAAAAACTACCTCTTGATTATTTTTCCATACCAACAAAAAATCGCGGTATGCGAATAAAATTCGCTATGCGGACAGAACCTTACATAGATCTATGAAATATTTTTGCCTTTTTTTACAACTGTTTTAGAAAAGTCGTCAGAGAGAATATTTACTTAAGTATTTAGTTTGATATCTCATGATCATTCTACTTCACAGCGTGTATTGACACCTGAGGTATTGAGCAGAGGTCAGACGACTAAATAGGAGAAGCGGGGGGTCGGTGCCAGAACGCCAGACAGAAAGACCGGCCACAATAGTCATTCTTTATCAATAAGTTTTCTTAAGTTTCTATAGCGAGCGGAATAGAATCAAGATTTAACAAATACCGAGATTTTGAATTTTTTAACTTTTAATAAATCCAGTGTCACTTGCGCTGCTGAGACGAATCCGACGACACCTCATATGTCTATACGTACATACATACTCTCGAAAAACAACCGTCCTTCTGAGGCAGTCGGGTAAAAATTATGTAGCTACCCAAAATTTGTTTGTGTAGCTCTAATCGTCGACAACCATAGCCACAGTATTTCGGAATGTTTGAATGTGACGTCAAGGTACAAGACAAGTCAAGTCATCATCATATCCATGCGATCTCAAATTCTGCGACTGAACTATTGGTGATATGTTGCGGTGCTTAGCGCAGATTTTAGAAAAACCCTAGCGTATATCCAGCTACTGGTAATAGCCGTTTGTAAAATTCTGATACCAGGTTTTATCAGGACGTTAGACGACTCTGTGTCCAACACAAAAATAAGAAGAAGCATACACCATCACAAGAATCGTGTAACTTCAAAATCCTCCCCGTCCTATGCTATTACCGAGTAATCAAACAACTTATTACCCAAAAACATCACGACCACAATAACCTATTAACTTGAACCGTGAAAGGGTGCTTCGTATTGATGGTGTATATTTATCATAGACAATTTAGGAACACCTGCTGGTTGGTATGGATGAGTAGTATCTGTCAAATTAATACTACGAGAGCGGTTGGGTCGTGGTTTGTGGGGTTTTTGACGCGTCTAACGTTTTGTTTGATCGGGCTCATGGGGATGTCATTAAAATTGTTGGGCACTTCGTTTTTGTTTGCCCTTTTGATTGACTTTAACTCGCACGTCAAAACTATAATGGTTAAAGTTCAGTTGCGGAATTTTAGATTTGAATGAATGTGATAACTTGTATGACATATCTTTGATGTCATACATACTCAAACAATTCGAGACCAAAAAACGGCGAGCGAGGCGTTTATACAGATGGCTCACTTAGTACTAGCGACGATTTTGTCGCTTTAACTGGAAATAACTCGAATCTCAGGGGAAGACAAGGCAACTAAGAAATTGGTTGCCAGTTGCCACGAACGTCATAGGCATTTCTTGGATTAAAATTGGGTCAGAATTATATGACGTTCTTGTATCAGATTTTGCTGTTTTGATATTATTATATTTGAGAGTTTTGACTGTAGCAACTCTGTATGTTACAAGTGACAATCGTAAAAATCCTGAATAGGATCGAGTGAACCTTCTGTAGGTAAATTGAATCTAGTCGTAGAGTTTGACTTTACTTACATTTTTTCTGGGTTTGCTACTGACTCTAGTCCACCCACCTACATCAACTTCAAACTTATGGGTCTGTGATGCGACAAAGAAGGCTGAAAGGTGACATTATGATACCGAGGAGAGAGACGGTCAGATAAAAGATGACCACGTATTAATATTAAGCAAACTTCATGGGATATTAAATTTAAGTATATCAAGACTAACCATTTTAATAGCACGATCAAAGTAGGCAGCTTATTAAGAGAAAGCTTGTGAAAAATGTTGAATAGCCAATAATCCCAACTTAGCAGACAGTTATGCCCAATACCGCTTCGGTTTGCAAGCAAGGGTGTTTCTTAAAAAAAGGCGACGTAGAGTTTTTGACCTCGACTGAGTATCTGTCGCCTATGTTCAACTGCATGGTGGCTGTGATACCACCTACAGTAGCATTCCCAAAGAGAGTTGACGTCAGGCAGGCGGCTGGTCATAAAGCATTACCTCATCCTTTTGCTACATGATTTTGTGCTCTAACAAAACATGTTGCACTGGCCCCAACTAGTCTGGGATACGGGCAGGAAATTTATGATGATTTAAACATGCTATAAAGTAGGCGTATCGTCAAGCCTAAGCGATAGTTCCATAGATACCTTCGTCAAAATGTTTGATGAGTTTGATGTTCAATAGTGTTGTTACCGTCGTTTTTCTACTAATTTTTTTTTTTTTTTATCAATGATGGGCTTACTCTTGACCCCAATCTTACCCTAGAGCAGAGATGGGATCTACGGTGGAGCGAGCTTGCCCAGAAGATGCCTATTCACTCTAGACTTAAAGAGATTCAGGTTATATGCACTCGGAAATACAGACGCAGGCAGGGAATTCCATTCTTTAGCTGTGCGCATAATGAAAGATGATTTGAAGCGCTTAGTGCGTAATGTGGGCATATCAACCAAGAACGGATGGTAGCCGGCCGTGCGTCTGGATGTCCGATGGAAGAAAGGAGACGGTGGTATGAGCTCATGCAGCTCACGCGCACACTCTCCGAAGTACAATCTGTAGAAGACCGATAGGCAAGCAACCTTGCGGCGGTGAGCCAGGCTGTGAAGCTTGGTCGCCACCAGTTTTTTATCGCCTATTAATCTCTTGGCTCTGCGTTCCACCGACTAATGGACAGAAACGTTGTGTTCGTACTAGTGCTACCGGTTCATATCCAGTAAGGCGCACTCTATAGTTTACTTATATATTGGAATATACTGTAAGGTCGGAATTAAGTTGTAGTAGATACGGCATCTGCACATAAAACCTTCGATATATGATTATTCCGCGCGACTGCGCTTGGGCCAGCTTGGGCACATGATAAAAATAATGTTGGAAGTTTAAAAGCTTTTGGAACCGACCTCAACTGTACCAACCTATGCATTTTGATCAATCCTACAAAGAAACCCTCTGTCAGCAGCGTACAGGATGTAGAAATATACAAGGCTACTAGAGGTTTCGAGTAAAAGATCTCACTTAAATCTAAGTCAAAGGTATCCTGAGCCTGACTTCACCAATTTGAGAAATTCATTAATTTAACCAGGATTATGGTACCCTTATTTTACAAGCGTCGCGGCGGCGTCGTTGTCGCTGTCAAATGACTGGTTTGTATGGGGATACCAGAAAGACCGGGCGTCAGCGTCAACGACGCCGCCGCGTCGCCGTCACGTTGACAGCGCGCTGAGAAGCTCAGGGTTTGTATGGGATGCGGTCGGGTTTTTCTACAAGACCGCAGCGACAACGACGCCGTCAAAACTTGACGGCGTCGTTGCTGCGACGCTTGGTTTATAAGCCTACCATTACATTAGATGCCCTAGGTAAGTAGTTTTAATTCGCAGTTAAATACAAAATGTTTCTATATTTATTAGTCTAGGCTTCCCAAGAAACGACGAACAAAACAAATAAAACAAAGATGATCCGTCGATTCCAAAACCGCTTCATTTTTTAAGTCGGCAAAAAGATATCAAAAACTCGTTCTGGATCGAGGATTCTTTAATTGATTTTAGAAAGGCAATTAGCGAGGGATATACAGATATTACACTTGGCTACCGGTGATTGATAAAGTTCCTGAGATTGCACACATGCGCCGCATGAAGTTGCGTTTCGTTGCAGCCACCAAAAATCATCATCATCATCAGAACTGCGGGGTATAGACCCTCCTTTTTGTTTCTCTTTGCCATTACTCTGTTACTGCTGACATAAAATGAGGTGAAAAACTGCAAATTTATATTTTAATGGGTGAACTAGTCCATAAAACTGAACAACTTTTCCCTAGGAACATAGGTTGAAATATCAAAATAGTTTTTGGAACTCCCATAATACAAAATGAGTACCCAAGCTGGCCAGGTCAGTTTGTATTTGTACCTACCTATGGCAGTCCTAAATTATTTTTTTAATTTTTTGAGCTATTATGCTAGGGGAAAGTCGTTCAGTTTCATGGACTGGTTCACCCTTTAAAATATTTGTAGTACTTTTTTACATCTTGTATAAATGGCAACCTGTGTCATGTATGTGTTTTGTAATTTGTAATCAGATAACCAGATACGGCATAATACCGGAAAGACTTGCGGCAGGTGTGAGAACCGTCTTCGTCGGATTGATCCGAGCGGCGCGCGCGCAGCTCTGATAACTAATGGACGTGTTCATTAAGGTAAGCAAATTTATGCCACATGTCTAAATACTTGCATCAACTTATCATAGTTTACTACGATTGTTCTAAACTATGTCCCTTCATGAATTTATATCGTGTGAGAAACCAAGTTCATGAACGACATGACCCTCGTGCCAGAATTTGCAAACTGCCTTCTATAGCAGGGCGTACGTCACATTTGACAACTGACAAAATCATGTTTAATGCTGTGACCTGTGAAATATCTATCTTTTCTCGTTTATATGTCTTCTAGTATGGGTTTGACACCTGTCAGATATGGCCTATTCCAATGGCCATACTTTAGGTAACAAGCGGCTTTTTGACAATCGCCATAACAAAGGCAGCAACCGGGGCCAAGGGCTTGATATGCCTTCAACAACTACAGAATATTTTCTTTACGTGAATTAAAAGGTTTCGCCTATAATGTTCTTGCAAAACTAAGATCAAATTAGCAAAAACAGAGAAAACTATCCCTGAGATTCGAACCAGGAACCTACGAATCTTGAGTCCATCGTTTTGACCACTAGACTGCCCTATCACTGGTACCTACAAAACTATGTTTGTTATAAACGATTCGATCAGTGTTAACCGCTAGATCCGCTTGTTTTTCCAAGTTTCGCCATAAGTCACGCGTCTATAACTGGTATTCGAGGCGGTCATATTTAAGGTGCTGTACGTTCAATAATTTATGTCAACGAGATTCTTAATCCGCGGCAATAAAGTGACAGTCTAAATAAATTTACGAGATAAGACGGAAGGTCGGTCTTGGTAGTACCTAGTGGCGTAGTAGAGACAAATTTAACAGTAGGTTAAGTTGTCTGGCCAACGTCCTTGAAAGACCAAAACAGCCTAAACGTTGTGAGGCATTAATATCTGCAGCAACTGATGTAACATCTCCAAAGTCCACACCAAGGATTCCTGACGGTTCAGTATCTGAATCAGATCTGCATAAAGTACTGGAAAGGGATGACAGATGACAAAAGTATAAGACAATCGTCAAAAATCGTAGATACAGATCTTTATGGTAGTGCTAAGTCAACAGACAAAGTAACGCGAATTGGAATTTTGGGTAAAGTCTCTGATGGCTCACACAAAAAGAACCTGCAGCTCACTTAACCGCCCCCACAGAACCATCGGGTCGTTGAACGACTCGGTGACACACACAAAGAGAGAGAGAGAGAGAACCAATGCTGGAACCAAGTAAAAAAGAACCAGGACTAAGTAAGATCAAAACATAATTATACGAGACACAAGAAGTTACCTTTCAATCTGCTACCGCTACTAGCTACCGCTTCTTACAAGGCAGTTAAATAAATAAATAGATTGCTGCTTCTTGTTTGTACTGTGACTACTGTCCCTAGCGGTGCGGACGCAGATCCCACGCGCGCTAAACTGGTACCGGCCTGCGCTTGCGCAAGCCGCACTACAGTTGGTTTCCAATATTATGTTGACCGGTTCCAAAGTTGTCTCAGCCTTCTAATTTCGGCTCGTTTAGATTGGAAATACGCCGCCGAAGATATGGAATCTAAACTGCAGGTGGGATCGGTTTGACGACCCGGACTTGTAAGTAGAAGATGCCTTTTCCCAGAGGTCTATTGGATATCTTTTCAAGGGTTCTTAGTTGGCCAATATTTTATGAAGTTAGAGACAAGGCTAGAAGATTATACAAGAGAAAGTTCATATGGATAAATCTATATATCTTTAGGCATTTAAGACTCGAGACACAGCTACGTATAATTCTATAAAAGAACAACAAGGAGACATGTTGCCAAATGATCGATGTATCGATGATCTAAACTTCCAAAACTAATGATGATGCAGCCATGCAATGGTTTTGACCCAGAAAACAGTGTTAGATGACAAACTATCTCCAAATTTTTCACAGAATCTAAAAAAATACGGATGTCACAATAGAATTAAAAGACGATATTTCTGCTGGATCTTTGACCAGGAATTTGTCGAGATGTCAAAAGGTCAAATGGGTTTAGGAGAAATTCATCCGATATATCTTCATTTCCTTTCACTTCTTCATCAGTTTCAAGACAACATGGTGTCCATGGTGACAGATGCTATCGATCTGTTGACAATGAGAAAATCATCGACGTACAAACGATTCTTATTGCCGTTGTCATGTTCCGATATCAAAGGTTTGTAAAGATATTTATTTTGTTTATCTCAAATCTTTTGCCGGTAAGTTGTCTTGGGTTTGATGTCAATTTGATTTGAATGAACTTTTCTTTTTACCTGTGTTCTGTTCAATGAAGATGTAAATTAACGAGTTTGTGATATCTCGCCAGGTACTTTTTTTTAAAGTAAGGAAACTAAAAATTTGACTAAAATGCCTTGAACTCAGGACTTAGTGAATTCAGTCTTGGTATTTATTGACCTTAGTTTATTTTTTCGACATGGATTATTTTTCTCCTTGTCTTACTTTAGAACTAGAAAATATATCTAGGAGATTCAATTATAGAACAACGAGTTTTTGTATCCTTGACTTGCTATGAGAAACAAAACCAAAATTATCCAAAGGGTATTGTGACAAAATACCAAATTCGAAAAAGTTTATCAAAAGTTCCATTTGAGCTGATAAATTCAGTCAAATGACAAACAAATATTTGTATGATTTTGGGTATTTGGCGTTGAATTGGCATCGAATTCAGTTTTTTTGTTCATTGATCCCGAGGCCTGCATTATCAGCGTCGGTGACGGGACTCGGTGACAATGCGCAAGGTGCGGCTCCCGGCCAAACTACAAACCGGATTTCCAAAATCCCGTTTGGTTGCATTCGAAAGACGTTCTGTTTTTGATTTCTATTCGATTGTTTGTTTTTTCGTGCCATTGTTGGGCCGCCGCGGCTGCGACACGCGTACCATTTTTGCAAAGTCTATTCCATTGTGTACGGAATGACATTTGACGGACGAGCGCCCGTTGACTGTCGCCTGCCTGCCCCCGAGCCCGCTTCGGGTCAGACGTTTCAAGAGACGTTAGGGATGACAGAAAAAAAAACGTATATTGCGGATTCGTTCAAGGCTATGAGGATAAAATTGGGCACAAAGCGGGCACCCGAGGCTACGCAACGGGATTCCTGTTATCATATTGGGTAGCGTCGCGGATAAATGAGTTTTTGTGTGCAGGCGGCGAAGTGAGTTGGCCAGTCGCTCGGAGCGCCCGACGTCCGCCCGATGACCGCTCCGAATCGCCCGCAGCCGGCTAAGGGCTTCGTACCCCTTTTCTTACCTGCACCCATTACATGGTCTTCATCTTCGTCTGATATTATTATCTTCTTCCCTACACTAATTTGATCAAAGAAACAAAAAACGTGTCCAAACTATGCCTTGAGGGTACTGCTTTTGCTTGTTAGTCTCATGTCTCTATTTCGTTTTCTGATGCACTGGTAACAAGACTTATTCTTCAGGAATTAACTTTAAAAACAATGATGTATCTTCACATAGTTTAGATTAGGAGGTACCGTTATGAGAGGGCTATCAAACTGCAACTCTTGAGTTGGCAAAAAGCTCGCGCTCCTGCGCGGCCAGCTCGCCAATTATCCCGTGCGCACGCGCCCATAAAAAAACTACCACCGGCCATCCGAACCATTTCTTAAAAGCCTCGACTTAAATAATAATGCAGTAACACGCGAGAGTATTCGCAAAATGCGATCCGCGGATTCCGTTTCCAAATTCTTGCGTCCGACTTTCGGTTTCGTTTTTTGCGACTACTATTGTCTGTATATCTTTAGATTTGTGATTTTGTATTTCTGTATTCTTTGTCGGTGTTGACGCTGCTTTTCTGGCAGTTGTTTTAGGTTGGCTTCACCACTGGTCGTGGTGGTAAATTGGTGCTGGCGATCTTACTAAGTCTTGGCAGAAGATGGAATGATGTCTGCAGCGCACACGCATCGAGCAAGAATGCCAAGTCCGTCGCAAACGCAAAGCTTCACCGGACTTTTAATGATACGGCCGAAGCTATAATGAAGTGCCCAAAGTTTTTTGTGCGGCACACGATTAGTCCCTCCGGCGATGTGAGGGCGCTTACCTTGGCCCTATCATTACTAAAACGATCCTAATAATATAACAGTCCTGTCCTGTCACAGCCCTTTGAAAAAGTTTAAAGGACAATTTCGTAAGGGTCCGTAATAGGCGATGAAATTTAGCAGTGGTTAAGAAAATTTGATAGTTTATTTATTTTTGTCGTGCCCTAACTTTTATTGCTTGATCACTATCAACCGACCCACTGGTCGTTTAAGTTACTTCCTTTATACTTAGGTCTTTAATTTGTAAGCGGCTTCGGAATAAATTATTGTAAAGGTTCAGGGCATTGTTTTTGAAGTGGATCAATGTGCTCTGAGCGAGTTCAATCACTGGATCTGTCATGCGATCCTGGAGTGTTGGGTGTGTGTACGTGGATGACATGGTGCGCGCGGGCTAGGACGGCGCGCAGCACGCAGCGGCGCGGGCGCAGAGAGCACTCAGCAAATGGCACATTTATATTGTTCATTACGGGCGAGGTGAGAGATGTCGGTGCTGTTGCCGCGGCGGCGGGGGGCCAGGGCTGCACACCCTTAACCATTAATAGTTTATTCAACAAAATGTAAACTAGTTATACCTTTCAGTCATTACCTGACTTTGTGATAGACAAAGCTACCCAAAATTAATTTTGTTTTGCTTTTCTTTGGATCTTTTCTTATTTCCAATAGCATGTTTATATTTATCACAACATCTTGGGTGGCGTCTGCGAGTATGAAAAGTAAAACTTCGGCTTTTTCAGTTTTCATCAAACGCATTCCAGAAAGCTGTTGACGCGTTTTGCGAAAATTTAACAAGCTACAAGGTCAGGTCGAAGATAGAGCATAGGTAGCCTATAGAAAATATTTAGCGGTGGCAAATAAAGGAAAGTTTCTCCCAGCACATCATGTCGGAGTCCTATACGAAGAGGTAGAATGTTCTTAGGCGCTGCAACCCTGCGTGCTGAAGACTCCGGGGGTCCTGCGTCCGGCGCGTTGATTTGTGCGCGGTCCCCCGCAGGCAGTATTTGTACACGAGCAGCCGGCCGCGTGGGCGCGACATCCGCGCCGCGCCACGCCGCCACGCAGCCACGCAGCCACGCAACAACCTGCTGCAAGACAGTGTGAACGGAGAGCAACAGATGTCTGACACCAAGCTTCATCGGGGCAAAGAAAGGAGAAGGTCTCTAGGTGTTGCAACTCTGCAAGCACAAGAATTTGGGATAGGTACGTGCGATCTCGTGTCCTAGACATTAAAAAATCAGCTTTGTGCGATTTAAATATACCTACATTAGATCTTCTTCTTTTCATATGGGAGACCAAGCCGCCCAACGACCCCTTAAACCTGGTGTCAACGATTTTCAATCGCCTATTACAAAAAGCAGAGGCCTTTGACTGGCGTTTAGAATATTGTATGAGTATGAAAGATTTTCAGAGTAAGTACCTTGCCTGCTGAAATTTCAGTGATGGATTCCTTGAGTTATAGAAATAGCAAGGTTTTAAGTAACTGTGACGGAATTTGAAAGAAAATCGTGTTCATTCGGTACTTTTTTAATGGAATTATTTCGTGAATTACGTACCTATTTGAAAGTAAAATGAGGTAAAGGTAGGTAGTGTGCAGTATAGGTGGCGTAGACAATGGACAGGCCGAGGTGGAGGTCACATGTCCGGGACGTAAAACAATCATGTTCACGTCATCAGCCGAACAATCGCAGCAAGCAAGTTGTCTTCCGAAAACCCTGTAAATGGAAAATATTCAGTTCACAACAATATCACCAGCCAATACTTACTTTGTGACAATATTGTTCCTGTAATTAAAATTGGATACAACGGTCATTACCTAAAATAAGTACCTAATCTACCAAAGTAATCTTTAACCTCTGTTTAGGTATTGACCTAAATTACCTTCCTGTCAAAATATCGAAATCAAACTCTGGGTAGAAGGCTGACATTCTACTAACTACACACAGCAGATCATCAATGTAGCGCACCTACCGTATTGTATAAAAATGTATGTAAAAAAAAACTACAACTGTGACTTTGGATTCAAAGAGAAATAACGATGCATCAGAAAAAAACACCCGAAAAAACGGAAGCAACAAAAGTTACTACCGAAAAAAACGATCTTTGTGGAAGGTGAGAAAATCCGCTAATTAACAGGTAGCCGGCGACCCTCGATCTACGCCATTGTGCGCTGCAATGAAAGTGTGATGAAAGCATAATTAGCTTTTGTTCAGACGTATTATTTTTCGAGCAAAATCCTCGAGCCCTATTCAGTTGCAAAGCAGGGAAGCTTGTGTTTACGTCCCGATGAACAGTAATTATAGGAATAACGCACTGCGGTAACGTTTTGTCACCTCCGAAAATTCCAGTCATGATTCGTAATTGCCATCTTTCTGTGGGAACTTTGAACTTCCGGGGCAATCGTTAGGATGAAATTTTGTATAGAGATGCAAAAAATTTGGAAGATGTCCCCTTTTTGCGAGCGCGTGCTTGAACAGGCGCAATCGCAGCTCGTATAATTAATTCGTGAAGTGACAACAAACAAGACCCTTGCCTCGTGCAGTGGCGCCGCCCGCCGCATGCGCATGCGCCGCAGATCAGGTGCATAATCTTTATTTGCCTTTTTTGCCACCTCTTCCCCTTTGCATAAATTAACAAATTCGCTATTGTTGCCGAGAGGATGGGTAGTTCCGTCACTCCTTAATGTTTTTTAAATATATTTCTTTCAATTTATTAACACCTTTTGTCTTTCTGCATAAGTCTTTAAGTTGGATCATGTAAAGCTTTTAGCATTTTCATGATTTTCTGAATTCTCAGTCCAAGCGTGCTAGTCTATTTTATTTCGCGCCAAATCAAATCCAAGGATCTACTTATTATTTTTCGTCTGTCGGACTAGTTACACATCAGTGAACACTTTGTTATCTGTCGTCATCATCTCATCTAGTCTTTATACACATCGCAAATCCAATCTTAGGTCTTCACCTTTGGGTTTAAATTAATCTTCTTCAAGATTCGCTTTTCTATCTTCGCCGATGTCATCTTCTGTTGTAAAATGGGCATTATATCTGTCTGTTTTAGGGTTGGGTATTGTGAGATGAGTAGATTTGGAGATGGCATCACCTGGTCTAAGGGCAGCTGGGGTCGCTTTGTCTGGCGTTCACTTGACTCGCGAAAGGGATGAGCATGTGAACGACTAACGGATCCTGCGTGAAGATGCTCCCGCGCAACAAATAATAGAGCACAAGGGTAAACTTATTGTTCTATTTGCAGAAACAATCATTCGGTTCAAAAACATATTATTTGTAGTTTTAAAGATATTGGTATTTATTATCTGCATGAACTTTTTACAGTTTTCCTAAAAGTTTTTGTTTAAATATGACATCCAAGATATTTCCATGCAACTTGTCATACTTCAAGTATTAAAACTCTAAATTCTATATTCTCCTAGTGTTAATATTTACCAACCTCACATGTTTTTTCTCAAATGGAATAACCGAAGCTAATCTTTGAAGTTTATAGTATTATGGAATTGTTTAAATATAAGGATAAATACCTGCCTAAAATCTACAAAACCATTTAAAGATGCACGTATAGTAAAATAGATATCTGTCCAAGATAACTTTTTTTTTCGTATGTAAATGAGCAAAATGTTCGTTATGTTGTCAACTGTATTTTATAGGCCGACAGTTTAATGGAAAAAGAAATTAGAATGAAAAAAGATTAGTTACAAAGAGAAACATGGGTTTGGTATCTTGCCGATTTTCTAATAGATCACGGACATTAATATGCTCGGAACTGGTTTTAAGATCCGTTAGTGGTTTTATGTTAATGATTCGGTTTATGGCGGCTTCTAGTTTACATTCGAAACTCCCAAACATCTCGAGAAACCGACGTGCGTTACCAGTGATAACATGAAATATTGATTTTAACTGTAGAAAGTATAATTTATCACGGATTATAAAAAACAGCATTTACTTTACAGATTCACATAAAATACTTTTGAAGATTGAGATATTTATGGCCATGCTAAATAGTAGGCATTCGTTGATCGATAAATCACACTTGTACCGACGTCATATCATAGATACAGCTTTATAGATGGTGCCTCCTCAAGTTATCCAGCAGATGTCTCGTAAAACTTAGAAGAAATGTTGTGGGAATAAAATCTTATAAAATGTGACCGTTACTGTAAGATATTGGTCAATAGAGCGGATCGTAATGAAGGGAATTCGATTGGTGCACCCCGCGGGCGGCTGCGGCATGCCGCGGGAAGGGAAACACATCCAAACTAGTTTGACCAAACGGCCGATCTCATAGAGGCACATTGTCGAGATTAATGCACAAAACCGGATGCTGGCTCTCCCGGCCATCGATAAAACGGTTACAAAAATATAACCAGCCCTGGGACATCTTTTTGTGATCTCTAGCGCTGACCGCCCTTTCAAATCCCGCGAGGTGTCATTCATGAGCCGAGATGAAAGGACTCGGCATCAGCTGATAGCGCGGTCCGGTCGCGGACGAGCGTTAGATGAGTAACGGCTCATTTTTGATCAATTATCCGATCGTCTAGTCGCTTAGAGCCCGCGGCTGCTCCCTCTAACGCATTTCAGACCCGCTCTTATAGAAATGGAAAGCTAACCTGTTTTATTTCAATAATAACGTATGCATGCTTAGAATTGACGTAACCTACGACCGTGTTTAGAATATCCGTTGAAACCAGAGACACAATAGGCAGTTCGTCTGGAGAAATCGAAGGATGCTGCGATTCAGAGGGCTCCGATAATATCGTGTTTCGTGAACTCTGCCGACGTCTAATTTTCAATACAATGGGCGCCGTAAAAAACTGGCCTAAAATAAATGTGTCACAGTGCCACCCTCCTCTGGGGCGCTGCACACAATGGACAAAGGGATCCTCGACGCGAGCGCATTTAGCGCGGCACAATGCCTGCGCCCACGCACGCCGCGACGACAATCGACAATCGGCAGGAAGATCGAGCGATCGCATCGTCTAGCACACGTGCGCCCCGGATCGAGATCGCCCAAAAACATGTAAATCACCTTCTTGAGGTGAAAGTTGAAGAAGACACGAAAAGTAAAAGTCGGTAGCGCGGTGTCACAGCTGGCTTCCAATAGCGTAATCCACTTTTGTCGATATGCGCGGGGCGGGGGCGTTTCGGAAGGGTTCTGCCGATTGTTGCATCCCGCACACAATACACGATTGTGCATTTTACAAAATGTCAAGAGGTAAAAAGTGAATCCTCTTCGGCTGCATTCATTTGCCTCCATTATGCTCCACAAAGATCTAGCACCAATCGGCCAATCTCTCGGCAACAATCATCGTCATAGCGCGTTGTTGTGGGATGTGTTATTTGTTTGACAACACTTTTGTGTTATTCTTGAATGAGATGATTTATTATGCTTCTCTTTCGTTTGGAATTGTTTTGATCACACTTTTATCCTTGTCAGTTCTATCTTCAAGTCATTCAAGATTATTTTATGGAACTATATAAAAGATACAAAATAGCATACAAAATAGTTTTTTGCTACTTTTACTTTTCGTATCTGATCGACGTCAAACATGTGTTATGTCAATATTGTACGAATTTTGTTGGAAAAGCTGGCGCACTTAAATGTGTAGGAAGAGCAGTAAACCTTTTGGTCGTGGAAAAAATAATGAAGTGTCAATTGATTTAAGCTGGCAAGTTGAACCATCTGATTGTCCTCAAAAATATTTTTCTGTGCTTCGAAGACGTTATTCCCATTGGTCCCGTCCCAGAGATCATCGGGTCGTTCGTCAATTCGGTGTTAATGAATCCTGGGTAAAGGAAAAACAACTTTAGTTGGAATATTATTGCACAGAAGCTCAAGAGAGATGTATTTATTGTAATATCTTACGAGTAACTTGTATTGCGGCTACCGTCTGCGCCTGCGCTTGCAATCGCGTTCCTGATTGAATCGCGCGATAATGATCTTCGATTAGCGAGCTTGTAGAGTCCGCGCCACGAACGGTAACCTGCGGATAAGCCATTAGGTTTATGGGATCATATGTTAAGTAACCTAGAGAATGGAATATAGCATACTTGCGATGCCTGATATTTTTTTCTCGGCCAACAAAAATTACGTTCATCGGAACCTTTTCGTTGCCAAACACTTTACAGTTCCCAATTGTTTATAATGGATAACACTTGTAAAATTTCAAGCTGTACAGTGGTATTTGTGGTGTTGAACTGGTATTTCAGCTTTTCTATACCTAGCTGCCTTGACACTTTTTTGGAATCTTTAACTATCAGCCGTGTTTCAGGTTCTTACTTAATTAATTATTGAAATACTTACGTTTGGCAGTTTGGAGTCTATAGTTCGTGCTAAATTGACAGTTTTCCTACCACTTCACTTTTTGTGATTATGTAGGTTCGTTTTTGCTAAGTAGCCACGCGCATAGGTATACTTAAATTAATATAAATAAACTCAATAACCCTGCTAATAAAATAATTGCCGACCCTTTACCCACTAATATACTTGACTCCAATAAGAGTCCCATATATCGGTCCCATACGCGATTTTGCTTTCTCTCTCGCGGCTTTAAATAACGCCATTTGTCCGTAATGGATTGGACAGTTTGTACGTCTCATATTGATGGCAATCTCTTAAACACTAATTTGTCGGGCAGCAGTAACGCGCGAACCATATGTCGGGAAATGTATGGGTTTGGGTTTACGAGATGTAACAAAAATGGTTTGACAGTGCTATTTCTGAATAACAAATTTTAAAACACTTCTCTTGTTAGGTATAGAGTAAACTTGTACTGCAGTACAGATGCCGAAGGTCGCAGGTTCAAATCCTGCCTGCGGTGGAAAATTTTGCAAGTTTTCCAAAAAGTGCTATTTCTTTCGACAGGTTTGTTGTTAGATAAGAAGTGTCTTTATGTGTTTGTTAGCACCTGATTTGTGTGTCAGAAATGGTTAATTAAAGAATTAATAAGAATTTCTCATGAAACTGAACAATTTTTCCTAAGGAACATAAATCAAAATATGAAATGTCAAACGGCATCGCACGACGCTGCGTCGACGGATGCGTATTGCGTCTGTCAAACCGTTTGACGTTAACCGCATTCGTATTAAGATAAGGTGGAATATAGAACAAACGGACGTTACCGTGTGTTTATCGCCTTTGTAACACTTTGTATACAGGGTGTCCCGGTTATCGTGGTCCAGAGAAAAAATTTAGACTCTGGACATCTTAACATAACATAACATAACAAAATTCTTTATTGCACTAAAAACAATGAAAATACAAAATCAGAAAAACACAAACAAAAGAAACAGTACAACAAGGCAGCCTTAATGCTAGGTAGCATTCTCTACCAGGCAACCTTTAGGTGAAAAAGAAAGTGCGACAAGGGAAGCGGGATAGTGCAAATACCTACCAGTAATACAAAATATAATACATATACAATTTACATATTAATACATGCATACTTATTAATTAATAAACTAATGTATATTAAAATATACTAATACATACATATACTCTATGGAAGACAGTAAAATAATAATAATAAATATTATGAAAAAGGAATGAATTATGCATCAAGTTCAGATAAATAATGCTTTTTTATTTTTATCTTGAAAGTTTCAAGTGAAGGAGCCCGACGAACTTCCTCAGGCAAACAATTCCACAGCTTGATCGCTCGCACCGTGAAAGAGTTTGCGTAGAAGTCAGTCCTGTGCGGAGGAAGGTTGAGCTTCATACTATTGCTGGCCCGCAAATTACGAGGCAAGGTCGCAGAATGAAAGATGAAACGCTCTTTAAGGTAGGGAGGAGTTATAGGATTGGAGAGGACGGAGAAAAGAAGGGAAAGGATATGGCAGTCCCGTCTGCGGGATATGGGTAACCACTGAAGCTAAGATCGGTATGAAGAGACGTGGTCATACTTCCGCAGACCAAAGATATACCGAATACATAGATTCTGCAGACGCTCGAGCTTGTTTAGCAGATCAACAGTTAAGTCAGGAAAGCAAGCGTCTGCATAATCCAGTATCGGTAAAAGAAGGGAGTGTGCTAAACAGATTTTAGTTTTGATCGGCAAAAGATTCTTGAGCTTTTTCAACGACCCGTACGCGGCAAATATCTTCCTGCTTATCTCCGACACATGAGGTATCCACGAAAAGCAGTCATCAAAAATGACGCCTAGGTTTTTAACCTTGTGACTAAACGGTATAGGAGTACCATCAAAGGTAATCATAGGCAGCGAAGCGAAGTCGATTCGAGACACATACCAGGAGCTTCCAATTATGATAGTCTGCGTCTTGGCTGGATTCACCTTCAGTCCATAGGACCGACTCCAGTCCGCAATGCACTTAAGGTCTCTGTTAGTAGTCTCAATCGCGCCTGGAAGGTTAGGTAGCTTAGCCTACCATAATAGTAAAAAAGTGTTCTATATTAAATAAAAAAATTGGACCTCCCATACTAATTTTGCTGCCTGATGGAGCATTTTGTATGGGAGGTCCAATTTTTTTCTTCAAATATTAAATATAAGGTGTAAAAAAATTAACTGCAAATATTTTAAGCGGTGAACCAGCCCATGAAACTGAACAACTTTCCCCAAGAAACATAGGTCGAAATATGAAAAAAAATTTGGACCTCCCATACAATTTGATCCGGTCGGCTGGTACATTTTGTATGGGAGGTCCAAAAACTTTTTTCATATTTCGACCTATGTTCCTTGGGGAAAGTTATTCAGTTTCATGGGCTGGTTCACCCCTTAAAATATTTGCAGTTGATTTTTTTACATACTGTATTTTATTGCTATTATGGTAGCTTAGGTAGGATGACTAGACTCTAGATTTTTTCTTTGGACCACGATAACCGGGACACCCTGTATATGCGTGGTGGTTCGCGGTTTTCGAGAGAAACGCGTGCGTTTTAATTGTTCAATTTCGAATGTTTGGGGTGCTTGGGGTTAAATAATGGTCCTCTGGGAGTGTTTAGATTTGATGGTTCTTAGTGCTAATTTGTTGCCATTTGGGAATGTCAATTGACAAATGACATCCCCAAAAAACAACAAAACAACTACCTACTGTGTTGTACCTAATTGTACTGAACTCGTTTCACCCCGCGCGTTTCGAAAAGTGGCTCTCTTTGGAGATCATAAAAAATTATGAGTAGTCGAGTGTCAGTGTTAGCTAAGATATTTTAAGTGACATTTTAGCTTCTGACCTCAAATCTAGATTGCGAAAATGTTAAAGAAATGCCGATTACGCGACTAGCGAAAACGCAAAGGTCATTTAATAGTTCGTCCATAAAAAGCGGCGGTCGGTGGGCGCTCGCTCGGCTCGCTCGCTGCCTCTGTTGTAAGCTGTCCGATTCGCCGCGCCTATTGTGCCGCAGTTTGAAGCCAAAACGTAAATAAAGGCAGATGTTACCGCACTCTAAACTGTAACCACACATCGCGGGTCTACCACCAACAAACCAAAATCAACCCTACCGCCCCACAATACCATGCCATATCGCATTCTGATACCTTCACATACGCCCCTTTGCTGAAACTTCGCGCTACATCTAGCGACCCAAGGTCCGCGCCGCGGCTGTGTGGGTAGTTTTACAAAACCGAAATTGTAGTGGCAGAATTTAATAAAACTCATATTAAACGCAAGGATGCTATTGACAGCCGTGCGGTGCCGTCAACCCCGACTGAACCTTGCTGCGATTGTTCCAAAATATTTTACTTTGCAATATCACTGTACGTTTACTTATAGGCATATTCTATACAGGAGGGCAATTGCTTGGTTTATCTATTACGAAGGAATATTTTTCAAATATTTAATTAACTAGACTGTTAGGACGACTAGATACACTAGTTTCCTTTTAACATTCTGAAGACTTAAATACACAGTCCATACTCTGAAATCTGAAATGCATTAATTATCTTTTAATGGTGAATGAATCTTTTATTCCATCTTAAGTTTTCTAAATCCCGGTATTCTAAAATAACTAGGTATATTTCGTTATTTCTTTCTTTAACCAACCGTTTCTTCTTGAAAACTGAATTTCTGAATTTCGTCAAAGAGTCCTCCTCATTCTTGTACCATACCTAAGGTAATTTCAGCATCTGAAATTCTTGGCTATAGATAGATGAATGAATCTTTTATCCAATTTCTATTTTTCAAAATATGGTAGGTATTGAGTATATTTATTCAATTTTTTTTTTCTCCGGCCCCCCCGGGTACTGTAGCAGAGTGCAAACTCTGCATTGACATCCTCCCTAAGCCACCCTCACATCTCCTTTTTTCGAATCATTTTATAACTTAAATTTGGAACACAGCACCGAAACGTCACCGTTCATGGCTTGACGCATTCCTTACTAACTGACGGTAAAGTCCATACCTATTCTTGTTCCTTTTTTTTTGCTCTTTTGTGTATTTTTGCAATTGTACGATCAAGTGAAATTCCTGAAATAGTGCAATATCGGCCTATCACTAAAAAAGTAAATGTGAATAGTTCGTCATCGCGTGATACCTCAAACCATTAATGGACCCACCCAAGGTAACCCTTAAGTCATTCTCGACAACCATCTGCTCACCTCCATACTCAACATCACACAGTGTTAATTTTTGTTACGTCTGCAGGGTCCATATCTTTGAATAAAAAAGTAAGTCGAAGGAAGCAATTCTATTATTTGTTGCCACGGAGGCAACAGTATATATTTCGTTAGATATTATTTCTTTTGAAGATGCCGTCTTGTGTTGTAACAATGACACTAAATATTTGTTCAGTTGTTAGGATATTAGCTATTGCGGCGATTGTAGCACCGTCTGTTTCTTATTTCATTTGCATATAGTTTATACTGGGTCTAAATATAAAGGGTCTAGGATGAACCGTGGGGTCGGAACTCACCTGTGCATAGTTCAGTTGCGGATTGTGAGACTAAAAGAGATTTGACATTTTGCGTCCCATTTCTCGCTGTCCCATTCAAACAATCCAAAACTGCGCTTTGAAACCTAGAACTTTGACGTTTAGGTTTAGGGCAAAGTATTACTTTTATTTTATAGATGTGGGATGTTAGTTTGGAATAGTATCCTGCCAAATATGTAAAAAGCGACAATAGAAGGAGATGAAATGCTCAGAGGCTTAGACACAGCAACGTTTCCGATCGCTATTCCGCCTGCCAAGCGGGGTGAATACCTAGTCCCCAACAACCTTAACCTTAACAGCCACAACAATCCGCTGCTGGATATAGGCCTCCACATATCGTAGGGTATAGTTATGTTCATCACGCTTGGCAGGCGGATTGGCGAGCGTAGTGCAAGATGTTACATTTACAGGGAACGCTGCTGCCCATTTCCCGGATGATTATTCCTTGGGATGATACTATTCTAAATTGAGATCACATGGAAAATAAGGAGAGGACTGTTAAAGCTGTTAAAGTTGATGTATATTCCTGCGCTAGCAACCAACGGTTCGCTGTATCGTTACCGTACTGCGCTTTCCGGTGCGGAGTTTCACAGTAAACAGCACAATAAATTGCGGGATGTTAGTGTCAGCTATCGATGGGCGGTTAAATACGAGAGGTTTGCGAAGTGGCGCGGAACCGGCGCGGGCGCAAATGGGGCTATATCGTGCGCTAGTGATGGTTTCATACACCAGCAATCGGCCCGTTATCGATGGAATCAATCGATTTTTTTGCTAAGTCGAGAAGCACATGAAATGTCCATTTGTGCGTTATTTTTTAGCAGCGCTACCGCATGCGTTAAGGAAATGCAATTTCGCATCTTATTTTCGTACAGACGCTTACGCTAGCACTGCGCATCGCATAACGCTAGACAACCGATGCGTCTATTAAACCGTTCGACATAATACCATATTTGTATGGAAATAAGGTTGAAATGCGTATTGTCGTAACGCATGCGTTACGCAGCGCTAAATACGTACAAACGGATTTTACGTATGTGCCTCGCCTTAATGACCTAAACTGTTTTATTACATTAATCACCTTCAACCATTAATGTAGGTACCATGCATGCAACAGTCATTTGCAGAATATTTTTTTCAAAGGACATACCTAGGACTCTTTTGATATTTATTTGTTTGTCAATTTGTTACCATTTGTTTTTGTTCCGTTACCAAATATTTTCTAAACCGCAGGGTCTATCCTAGAATTTGATATTCGATATGACTATCGATATCAAAAATAAAATAAAAAAATAAAAAATAAGATAATTTGACAACACTATGATACATTTACTAGAGCGGCGATGACACTGATTACTCCCGGAACACATCACTATACTTTGTTTCATACCGATTGATACGTAAACTATAATTATCTGCTATTTACTATCTGTAAAATATCTACTGATTCCGAAAGCTGAAATATCTAGCTAGATATGGAGTCCAATTATAAAGAGATTAAATGAAACCAAGATTGTTGCTGAAATTGTAGAAGAATTTCATCTCTCTGGGAAACGGCTGCAGAAATACCTATCATTCTGCCTATCAAGAGACTCACAAACATTGTTTGGGGTGGAAGGAAACGTGGACCGAAAACTTTGAGGCCATGAAACTGAAAAAAAAAACCTGTTGAAGCTACGTATATCTTCAAACCAGATATTTTTTAACGATCACTTATTCAATATTCAAACTAGACAAAAAGGCGTTTGATGTGAATGACCATGATAAACTTAGGGCCCAAAGCAAGAGTTGTTTAGTTCAATGATCAGATCATGCACGAAACAGTTTTCGGTACACTGTCTCTAACACTCGATATAATTACGTAGAGACAGGAACAAACCTACTTACATAACATTTCTTTACAAATATTAATGACAAGAACCCCGATATTATCCTCCTATTGTAATACAGCAGCACAGAGCAGTGACCACATGCTACTGCTGAATCATTCTCTCATAGGTAATCCTTACTATTTAGACGGGAATCACACGTAATGTCTGTTGGTAAGCTGTTTTAGTGCTGCGTAATGCGTGCGTTAGGAAACGTTAGGAAACTGTGAATTTCTTACCTAATGCATATTATTATAATGGGAATAGGGTGGAGATTTATGTTGTCTTAACGCATGCGTTACGTACATTTAAAATAGAGCAGCAACGGACATTACGTGTGATCCTCGCCGTACAGTAGCACAGAGCACTGACCAAATGTTCTGAATCGTTCTCTTATAATTCATTGTATTTATTGTAGTGGCCAAATCATTCAAGCGGAACTTTTGCGCACCCTGCTCACTCGCGGACTTTATCGAGCAGAAGCGCATAAACACCACATATCAATAAATTTTATTACTATCATTGATAATACAATTAGTGAGGAATATAATAATGTTGGTTCTTTTGGAGAATTGAATTAGATATGTTGATGAATTCAGTGGCGATGATTTTAGTATGATGACGTAATTGTGCTACGCAGAAATTTGATTTGTTTTGTTACTTTTGAAGACTGAGGGGGTGTTCAGTAGTACCGTATCTTATTAGAAGAAGTAGTGGACTGAAATATTTTGAGGAGTAGACTTACGTTACCTTTACAGTCACAACCGTCTTCTGCTGGACATAGGGTATTGCCATCCTCATCACGCTTGGCAGGCGGATTGGCGAGCGCAGTGCAAGAAACGCTGACGATCATAAGGAACGCTGCTGCTCATTCATACATACATATATCACGCCTATATCCCTTGCGGGGCAGGCAAATCGTAAACGGCTTTAAAAACGGTAATTTATACCACGTATGACAAAATTTTGAGAGTCATCTAGAAGGCTGTGTATTAACATGTTGAAAGCCTGTCGGCTAAAATTGCAATACACTTCCACTCTCAAATCTCTGAGTTGCTTCATACGACACTCACAAGAAAGATATGAGGTGATGCTATTCTAAGCCGGCACCACATGTCACTTATGATGGCACACATTATTTAAGATATATCAAAAATGATATAAAAGATTTTTCAGCGTATGTCGTGACAACAAGAGATATTACAATTTGAATGGGAAATTTTTGATGTCATATTCTTATGTGTAAACCATACGTTATCCTTGACGCAGGTGAGTCTGAAACCATGTCCTACCGACAGCAAATCCACTAACTAACCATTTAAGGGTCCAACTCTGACACTAGGGTTCATCGGGTCGTTAAACGACTCGGTGTCCCACACGAAAAGAAGAAGAAGGGTCCAATTTATACTGGTTTTTCATACAAATACTATGAAATACCCGTATTAGTTGGTCCCTTAAATGTGTTGGTGGATTTGGTGGCGATAGTACCACCTCTAAAGAAACGCCCTGAATCACACCACATTACAAATACAGAATGAAATATTTACAAAAAGCTGTGTCCATCTTACCCCGCCTACGTCAAACCAGCAGCGCGTGCGCATTCAAATGTAAATCCACCATTATGACATCCACTACACCACTTTAAATACCTCTCGGCTACACTTAACACATGCAAATCGTATATTGATAAACAAATAATGGCATTATAATTTTTATTGCGCATTGTGAGAAGTCGCTGACCGCGGTTTTTATAGGCGGCGCTTCTGGACTGATTGATCTTTGAAATTTTAATTCTGCTAACCGACTTCAAGAAAGGTGGAGGTTCTCGTTTTGTTCACTGATTACGCAAATTCATGCTCATGAATTATTTGTTTTAAGTTTGTGACGGTATACTGCCTAAGTGATTCCATATAGGTTTAAATAGGTTAGGTACCCATAGGTCAGGCAATCAGGATTTGATGTACTTAAATCGTCACTTCGGAGACGAACATCAGGAATTTGACAATATTCATCAGGGTCAGCTCAGTTTGCAGAACAGCGGGATGGTTCCAGTGCCGGCTATCGCTGATAAATTCAGTTTTCTATTTTTCAATTTTGAGAAATCAATAAAACCCTTTTAATCTAAAGGTGGGCTTAAAAACCAAGCGACAGCGACAACGACGCGCGTCGTTGTCGCTGTCAAATGACTGGTTTGTATGGGTTTGTATGGGTTTGTATGGGGAACCAGAAAAACCGAGCGTCGGCGTCGTTGCGGCGCGCCACGACGCCGTCACGTTGACAGCGCGCTGAGATGCTTAGAGTTTGTATGGGATGCGGTCGGGTTATTCTACAAGACCGCAGCGACAACGACGCCGTCAAAATTTGACGGCGACAACGACGCGCGTCGTTGTCGCGTCGCTTGGTTTTTAAGCCTATCTTAATAGGCATTGAATGAAGTCGGAACCAAAAGATTTTTTACATTTGCTACATAATTATATTTTTTTGCATTGTTTCGATGCAAAAAACATTAGTAGGCGTTCTTTGTTTAGATCATAGTCTCCTAGGTAGGTAGGTAGGACTCTGTTACGAATCATTTTGCAATTTGTCATCAACATCATACACATCAGATGGAAAACGGGAGAATATGGTTAAAGTGCACTTCGAAGCACGAGACCATCTTTCATACAGACAATTAACTTTTTCAGCTTGAAATATTTTAACCAAACCGATAACAAATTCTGTTGACAATTCAATGCCCGGGGTTTGAACCAGGTATCAACGGATCCTGAGATTCGACTTAGACCAGTATGCTACTGTACGTACGTTTTAATTGGTAGATAATCTAGTTAAACTATAACATATCTCACCAGGGCCGCACTAACGATGTTATTGCAGTCTTTAACAACCACACGGCGGTCTTTTTTGCGCCCCCTCCGAAGAATAGCTCATCAGCGGTTACAAGTGACGGATTTAGAGGCGCAAATTCGGGGGGCGCTAATATGATTACGTCACTAACTCGATTTGGCCGTGTACTCCGAAGCACGGGGGGCGAGGGGGTGGTTTTTTGCGGCCACTCTCCGTGTTTTGTTTCGTTGCATTTGCTTTGATTTGTACGGCTGTCAGCTGCTAACACTATTATTAATTGTTGCAGGGATTTTCTGCATTCGGTGTGTTTTCCTTTTGTTTTATGTTATGAGAAATGCAGGCGCCTAGGCTACTTTTTGTGGGTGATTCACTGATTTCACTCCATTAACACCTATCGAACAATAAGTGCCATATCGGTAATACCCCATATGGTCATAATATAGTCCTCGCATCATAACGCTACCACATGCAGATAGTGCAACCGTGGAAGTCCGATTGCTTAAATATGCCATCATAGATTTTGCACGTGATTATCATATCTACTATCTGAAAACCCGTAACTAAACTAAAACGATTCTTTTTTTGAACCGTAAGTAATTCGAATTCAACTAAACAAGAGTGAAGAGTGAAGTCCGTATTGTTTTGTTACCTAACTTGTCTAGCTACTTGAAATACACTGAAATGAAGATTTTTTTTTATTTTTAAAAATTTAATTTTTACACCTGCATAGCAAAACAGGCGCGTGTGCAGCTTAGGCATACTTCTAATAATCGAATAAACCTCGTGTTTCCGCTCGTTCTCTTTAAAAAAATAATTTGAATAGTATCACCAAACTGTACCGTCTCACTGAATATATTTGAATTAATTATGCGCGTTAATTCGGCAGCCGGCGCAAGGACGAATTTTGCATACGCGTGTAACGGAATTTTTGAGAATGGGTGCCATATTGGTGTAGATTTTGCAGGTGATTTTTGGGTGTAGGTAGACCGCAACAACAGAATGCCACGACTCACCTACGATCATCATCATCATCTTACTGCCCTCACCTATCCCAATTACTTGGGGTCGGCGCACCACGTTTTGTTGAACACAAAATCGTGTTGCAAAGGATTTGGCTTAATTTTACGATCGGCCGCCTGCCAGACGTCAACCCTACTCGACTACGAAGAAAAACACACGTACCTACCTAACATCCGTTTGGAAAATGCGATGTTCCGCCTTATTTTCCCTATTTTTATACAAATACCTACGTTTAATGTCTAACAGTTTGACAGACGCATCCGCTTTGGCTGCGTGTCGGAACCGTTTGGCATAAACCATAATTGTATAAAAATAAGGTTTAAACTCGTATTGTCCTAAAGCATGCGATACGCAGCACAAACCGACATTACGAGTATTTTTCGCCTTAAAGGGACAGCTAATCATATTTCTAGAAAGATAAAGCACTAACTTGATGTTTTTTTTATTCGCGTTCCTACTTACCACGTCTAGATTTTTTATAAAGGTAGGTATGTCATTTGAATACGAATGGAGTAGGTTTGTTTTTAGTTTTTACGAGCACATTAATTATGCCGTGGCTAATGGTCGATAAAATATAGAGAAGTATACCTTGACACCATATCAGCTAAAGATTTTTCAATTTGTGCCTGTTCCAAGTTAAATATCAATAGGTAGGTAAATCAAAAAAACATCTAAATTTTTGTTTAATTATGAAGATAAATAAATTATAGACAAACCGGAACGACATAATTATAATATAACATTAACACGACTTTGCCCCAATATTCGCAAAGATACTTAAAAAATTACAACCATTTTGCCCAAGCATTACCTACCTTTATAATGATAATGACATTTAGGTATGACGTGATGCATACATAAGTGAAAATATTTTTGAGTGTTATGATATTTGGGTCAGATTTGAATATGTAGTTTAGTTACAAATTACAATATAAAACACAATAAAATACATTTAGTTACAGAATTTGGATCATTTAAATGTGACATGAAAGTTTTTCTGTACGAGCTGTAGTTTTTTGCGTTGTCATAATTTAATTACATTAAAAATTCCACAACAACCGCATTCGCACGTGAATTTCAACTCTGACAAGAAACACGAATCGCAAAAGATTGAATATCTGGGTCAGTTTAGGCTATCATTATAATAATACAGATGAACAAGCGCGCGAGTGTCGGAAGCTGCGACCAGTTGTCCGAGGGTTGCGCCTGCGCACCCCTTCACAACCAAACTAAACCAAAACCAAACAGGTTTCGGCAAGTACACTAATTTACATAATTCCCATGCACTATCACGGCTACACGACCGCTATTCGAATAGGCCACATTTAACAGCTGTGAAACCCATACTAGAAGAAATGTCAGCAAAGAAAAGTAGATCTTATGTCAAAGCATAAACATGACTTTAAAATTTGTAACTGCGTACATACTAATTTCAAATTCCAACTGTCGTACGGTCAATTCCTTACCAAAAGAGATGAACTGAAATCGAAACAGTTGCCTACTTATTTTGCAACTTGCAACTTGCACTTTTCGTCTTTCGTTCTCTTTCACTAGTTCAGCGTAAAAACTGAACTAAGCTACATATGACTTTCAAAGCTGTCAAATATAGCCTATTCAAACGGCCGTACTGTTGTGTAGTTTGCTAGTATTGATATTCCAATGAAATGTGTCTCTCGAATAGTAACGGAATTACACGATTAGGGGAATAGAAATTAGCATTTCTAATAAAAAAATGGTGAATAAACTCTATTAATTTTTTGACCGCTAAACACAGGTGATGTGATGTAAGTTTGGGAAAGTATTTTATGTGACATCTCAAAATAGATAGTTTTTTAACGAAATAACGAAAATTTCTCCTTGTTACATAAGATAGTTCGTAACTTATCGATTTGTGGTTATGAACAGTATTGGTATTAGCTTTCTTTATTGAATTTAATCGATTTCTCTACGACAAGATCGAAGTAGGTATAATTTTTGAGGTTGCTAAGATATCTCGTACGATTATTTCAAAGTATTGTTACGATGGACATAGGTACTATGATTTGGAAGGTTTGGATCTTAAAAGTAACCTTAATGAATGCACTTCCAATCCTAGCCTATTCAATTAACATGGATAGGTATTTTAAACACAAAAATATACACATATATTTTTGTACTTAAAATTAGGGAACTTTAAAATTTTACATGCGGTTATACGTCACCGCCACCAATGATCTCTTTAATATAATATAATAACTGCGTAATATAAATGTGGCTAACTGTACCTTCAAACAGGGTATAGTGTTGTGTCCGAAAAGGGTATGTTTTTTTTAAATCATTGCACAATAGGACATGCCATTCGTATTGTGCATTTTTGATATCGATCACATGGACACTAGACATACAAATAATAATAAAACATTTTGTATGCAATAGTTAGAAATACAAATCGATCGCAATTTTTTTGATTTGTGTGAAATATGACTACTTCAGAGCATTTCTTTACAAAGGCGAGTTCCGAATTTCATCTTTTCATCGTAGCAGAAGTTTCCTGAATCCGATGGACATGGACATCCTCTTATTGGGGTCTGATTATTACACTCATCAAGTTCGGATTTATCGGGTCGAAAGACGGCTTGGTGTCCACCGCGAAAAGAAAGAAAGAGACCAGACTTGGCACGCGGATTACCCCTCCATTTTTACCTACCTAGGTATACGCGGTGTGCTAGGGACGGTGTAACGAAAACTTTGCAGGCGTGCTCAGACCATGAAAGTGAACAACTTTTACTATGGAGCCAATAGTGGGAAACGAGAAAAAATTTCCGACCAAACGAGAAAGTATTTCGCTATTTGACAGCTGTCAAAACCATACTCGAAGTTATTTCGTAGCTGTATTACTGCACTGTCTGTCTGTGTACAGACAGACAAACACTCATTAATCAGACGCATAGCAGCGATTAGTAACGCGTGCCGCTGCATTTGTTAAACTGCATTTGTTTTATTTATGCACTTCACTTTTAATCGTGCTTTAATATGTGCATAATGTGCTACGTAGTAAGATTATTAAATACTGTGGTAATATTGTTATTGTTAGTGACCGATAATTATTTTCTTCTTGGAGTGGGTCACCCAATCGTACAACGACCCGTTGAACCCTGGTGTAAGAGTTTTTCAACCGCCTACTGCAAGTAGCAGGCCTCTGACATGGTTGTGTAACGACCGCCGTCTAAATTATCATAGACAGCAACCGGGACCGACGGCTTAATGTACCATCCGAAACACAGAACCATATTTCTTTTCGGACAATCAGGTGGTTCAGCCTGCAAATGTCCTAACCAGACTGGGAACAAGTGATCCACCGAGAAACGAACCCGAAACCTTCTGAGTAGCAGGAAGTTGCACTACCATTACGCATCATCGGCCATCGCTAAATCGAAAAACTCTTTACGTATGTAATGAACGTAAAACAGGGGTTGAAATATGAAGAAAAAATTACTATCCACCAGTTCTGCTTTAAGTTACGGAAGGTCAAAATATTACAACTACGCTCTATGTTCTATGTATGACACCATTAAGGTGTACAGCCGTAATTTTAGCGCTAAGTACGTACACGTAAAAATTGAACAACTCTATCCACACAACGGCTTAGCAGATGTTTCAAAAACCTCTTTGAAATATGTTTAATTATTTTTTTAAAACGTCTCTCGCCCTTGGCTATGGTCACGCGATGCCGTAAAGACGGCAAAGGAATTGCCCGCAGTGTGCCTTAGTGTTGTCCTGTGATTTGAAACCGGTAAAAACCGTAACAGAATTTCGTATCAGGCGAGAGTCAACGCAACGTCCGTTTCTGCGCCATTCATTCGATTCTCCACTCTACCTTTATACGAATACGGTTTATGTCAAACGGCATTGCACAACGCTGCGTCGAGGAACGCGTCTGTCAAAACGTTTGACATAAACCGTATTTGACATGAAACATATTTTCATAAGGTTCCGGACAATCAACGCAACAGCGAACGTTACCGTGTGTTTCTCGCTTTAGATTAGCACCGCCAGATGCCAGAACTGAAAACTTAAAAGGGCAGTTGGTAGTGCCTAGATGGCGAAAATACGAAATCGTGTCTTTTGGCGTAGGGAGGGTTACGTTCAACAGTGGATAGCTATATTATGAGGCGATACCCATTTTTGATGATTTTTGTTATAAAGAATAATAATTAATGTCCAGCCGTGATTATAAACGCCATACTCAAAAACCGATATTCCGGGAATAGCGGAAAATACCGTTTTAAACGCCCGGTTTAGCCAGCACCATATGCGACGCGTCCAGCCGCTATTATAAGCTATCACGCCACGTCACGCCACACTTCGCAACAACCAATCCGTGATATTCCGGAGTTCCGGTTTTCCGGTTAAAATGCCCGGTTTTGGCAGCACTATTTGCGACGCTTCCAGCCGCGATTATAAGCTATCACGGCACGTCACGCCACACTTGGCAAAAACTGCCTTCTGACGTCATTATGCTTGGACACCACTGCAGACACTTAAACGAAAAAAGCTTAGTTATGAAGTAAGAATGGGGTATAACAAATAATTTCGCTCAAACATTATTCTTGTGGGAATGTTAAGTTGAGTAAAGTTTTTTGCTTAGGTGCGCTAGATCTAAATTCTAAGTGGACTGTTGTTCCATCAATCCTCAAAGTACTCGGGTATAGCCGTATACAGTACGGCCATTCGTATAGGCCATATTTGACAGCTATCAAAATCATGTTAATGAGATAAGATCTATTTTACTTTGTTGACATATCTTTTAGCACGGGTGTGACCCGTGTGATGGCTCTCTGACCTCTGACAAGTCTCATTATTCGCGTGAATCATGCGGGCACCGAAATAAGAAATCAAAAACCCAAAATCCTTACAATGCAAAACAAACAAATCCTAATGGCAACTGAATGGGTCCGTGATCGGCGTAAAATTATGACTCGGCTGCGGCGGCGGCGATGAAAAATGATTATAAACCGAAATCCACAGAGACACGCCGCGTTACCCGGCTTTGTCCGCTTTTTGTGCGCTTGTCGACCATGATTTATCGCCGTATCGCCGAGCATGCAAAATGTTACGTCACTGAGCTACCCCCCGCCGGGTTTCCCTACTCCGCAAACGCCACAGTCCACGAAAATTCCGCTACAAACTTTGATATACTGCTTGTCGCATCCCACTTCTGATATCAATGTTCTTGTACTGTGACATCATTTGGATGTAGGTTATAGTGTGTACAAGTAATAAATCGGACGAATGAGACGTCATTCCGATTCGATACGTATCGGCTGCGTGGGGGACTTAATGTTTAGATCCACCATTGATTAAGTATAGGTTCTGTTGAGTTTGATTGCTAAGTCGATGTAGCGAATCATGGCTCGGCTTTAGATAAATTGTCCTCACTTAGTCATGTGATTTCTAGCATAACCTTCTAATACAGCTAAAGTAACTGTAATGAGACTCTGTTCTAGCGATACTAGTGAAACGAGTTGGAGAAATGAGAAGTTTTCACTGAAGAAGTGTTTACTATAGCTTCAACCCCAGCTCTCTTGTATTTTTTATAATAATTAGATGCGACTTTGAGGAGCAACGTACAGCAGACATTCGACGCTAAACGAGATGAATTGAAGGCCCGTCATCTCGTCGCTATTAACGACAATTATATCAATGTAGTTTTATTTAACGTTTACTGCCAAATGCGAGCGCATCAGCGCCGATTTGATCAGAAGTAGAAGTGGTTGCCATTGCCGGAATCGGTCGGAGATATCATCATCAGATGTCTCCACAGTTTTTAGCAGGTGCCTACTTGTCGAAGAAAATCATTTTTCAGCTAAGTTTCATCAGAGCGATGTGGAATCTACTCTATTTATCACCCCTGAAGAAAACAAAGAACACCAATTTAAACATCGAAATCTACATGTGTTTTTTACCATCCTCCGTGTGCGGTGTCACAGGGAGGTGTTGAGGTAGTTGACCGGTGGACAATGTATCGGTGGCGTAGCTAATGTGAACTAATGCTACCCGGCCGCGGCTTACAATACGAGACAAAACTACGTTACTGTGTCCATTGGTAAACGATATTTCTGGAGGTAGGATATCGGTGGCGTAGTTAATTTGAACTAATGCTACCCGGCCGCGGTGTACAATACTACGTACAGAAAGGGACTGTGTCCATAGTTACAAGATATGCGGGACGATATCGGTGGCGTAGCTAGTGTGGACTAATGCTACCCGGCCGCGGCGTACAATACGAGGCAGACAAAACTACACGCACTGAGAGATACTGTGTCCATAGTTACACGATATGATAATATCTCTGGAGGTACGATACAATATTTATAGAGATATTTCTGGAGGTAGGTTATTGGAGGCGTAGCTAATGTGGGCTAATGCTACCCGGCCGCGGCGTGCAAAAGGTACGTGGCAGACAAAACTACGTACAGAAAGGTACTGTGTCCATTGGTATACGATATTTCTGGAGGTATGTGGAGGTAGGTAATGTGGACTAATGCTACTCGGCCTCGCGGTACAATACGTGGCAGACAAAACTACACGCACTGAGAGAGACTGTGCCCATAGTTACACGATATGAGTGTCCATTGGTATACGATATTTCTGGAGGTACGATATCGGTGACGTAGGTAATGTGGACTAATGCTACCTAGCTGCGGCGTACAATACGAGGCAGACAAAACTACACGCTCTGAGAGATACTGTGTCCATTGGTATACGATATTTCTGGAGGTAGGTTATTGGTGACGTAGCTAATGTGAACTAATGCTACCCGGCCGCGGCGTACAATACGTGCCAGACAAAACTACACGCACTGAGAGATACTGTGTCCATAGTTACAAGATATGCGGTACGATATCGGTAACGTAGGTAGTGTGGACTATACAATCCTAACACAGCTTTGCGATACATTACGTGGCAGACAAAACTACACGCACTGAGAGTGGCTGTGTCCATAGTTACACGGTATGAGGTGTCTGGAGGTACGATACAATATTTCTAGAGATATTTCTGGAGGTACGATATCGGTGGCGTAGTCAATGTGGACTAATGCTACCCGGCCGCGGCGTACAATACGTGGAGACAAAACTACACGCACTGTGAGAGACTGTGTCCATAGTTACAAGATATGCGGTACGATATCGGTGACGTAGGTTATGTGGACTAACGCTACCCTATCACAGTTGGTCGGTTTAATATGTGGCAGACAAAACTACATACAGAAAGGGACTGTGTCCATAGTTACACGATATGAGATGTCTGGAGGTACGATAGAATATTTCTAGCGCTGTTTCTGGGGGTAGGTTATTGGTGATGTATATAGTTAATGTGGACTAATGCTACCCGGCCGCGGCGTACAATACGTAGCAGACAAAACTACACGCACTGAGAGAGACTGTGTCCATTCTTGTACAATAAGAGATTTCTAAAAGTATGGTACGACAATTTAGAGTACGAAAAGAGAGTTGGAGTTGGATTTAAAGTCAATGCTGTAAGTACGCGAAAACAAATTGTCCCCGGAATGAATGATAAAACATTAAAATACTCAAAATTATGTCTATTTCCAAAGTTTCTACAGCATGCAGTACATTTCCTGAAGATTGAGCCAGAATAAACGAATCAATTAAGATAAAGCATTTCACCTCAGAGAAGAAAGAAACTGTCATTCTCCAAATACGAGGAAAGTTGCAACTTGTCAGGAAGATGTTCAGTTTCATGGTTTGAATGCACCCTATCAGTATTCGGGAGAGCTGTCCCTTACAACGAGTAGGCACGCGTGCCTTTACGACACCTGCTTATCTAGCCTGAAAACGTTTTTACTTTTTTTTTTTTTTAACTTGCAAAATTTTGTAAAGTATCCCGGTAGATGGAGCCAATCTACGCGATAGTGGACAAGATATACTTGCTAAATTCGCAGGCTCGATTAGAACCGCGGTAGCCCAGTTGGTAGTGGCGTCGGCAGTACAGATGCCGAAGGTCGCAGGTTCAAATCCTGCCTGCGGTGGAAAATTTTGCAAGTTTCCAAAAATTGTATACCTAACACGAGAAGTGTTTTAAAATTTGGTATTTAACGTTTTTACTAAATTATGCTACCCGATACCAGTCCATTGTAAATTATCGGAGTACTGTAGGGCGTAGGCAATGGAGACGCATCCCGCGCGACTCAGCTCACACGTCGCGCAAGATAATGAATACAAATACTCGGCTATTTTACTCCTGATGTTGGAGTGAATATTAATATCTATGTACTACTCCAGACCTCTCCTCCCTCTCCCCTCTTCATGGTCAGATTTCAACTGCCGTTTACATGCTGGACGTTTTCTCTTCGTTTCCTATTTTGAAACATTTTGATATTATTTTCTTTGAATAATGTTTGATTACGCCTTTGCCCTGCAGTGGCATCAATCAATGTTTGATTAGACAATTATCCGCCTATCTATGAAATGCCAGATTTTAGGATAATTAAGTAATTTGGTTAATTTACATACTATATCACGCTACATCCCTTGCGGGGTAGGCAGAGCGTAAACAGCTGTAAAAATGGCCATTTACACCACGTCTGACAAAAGTTTGTGAATCAGGTGTTGCAATACACATCAACCCATAGTCGCTTCTTATTACACGCACGGGAAAGATATGGAGTGATGCTATTCTAAGTCGGCTCTACACGGCATTGTTTAAGCCCTCTATAACCTTACATGCAACAATCTATATCGGCATACCTAGTTAGGTAAAGACATGTCTAATAGAAGCAAATAACCCTCCTTCTGAGGCAGTCGGGTAAATAGCGTCCGGCTCTGAAATGATGCAACCTAAGAAACTGGTTGCAAAGAGCATTTTGACCAATCATTGGCTTCTTAGTTGCAAGACATTTTACTAGCCATTGGATTGCAGTCTTGTAGTGTCAAGAACTATCCAGTTGCCTATTTATAAGTATACCAAAGCACAAAATAGAGAGTTTACAGAAGGTCCACTCTACACTATTCAGGATTTTTGCGATCGTCATTTGTTACATAGCCAGGGTTGTTACTGTAAAAATCTCAAATTATAGGAATATCAAAACAGCATCTACACAATCTGATCTAAAAACGTCATAATATGATTTTGAGCCAATTTTAATCCAAGAAATATGATGTTCGTGGCAACGAACATCTACCTTGACTTCCCCTGAGATTCCGGTTATATCCAGTTGAAGTCAGTAGGCATCAAAATCGTCGCTAGTACTGAGTGAGCCGTCTCTACAGGCGCCCAGCGCGCCTTTTCCCTAATTTGTGCTTGTGGTGTCAACAACCATCTAGTTGCCTATTTATAGGTATTAAAAAGTGTCATGCCACACTTATTTTTGTACCAAGCATAAACACAGCATAACGTTTTTCCGCGCAGATTGACAGAAATTTCAAGGAATCAATGTTACTGGGAATACTGGGATGAAGGAAATACAATAAAGGCAGTCGCCACTCGCGCTCATCACAATATAAAGCCCGTGTCACACTGACTGCGAGACTACTGCCTGGCGTCGCGACGGCGGCATCACGCGTGACCTGCATACTACTCACTCTCCGATATTGTTTGTATTATTCTGTGACTGTTACAATGGTGACTTACTGGTGCGATGGACAGGAATTTCTGCCCGTTGTACTACTTAAACGACTATTTGAAGAGACCATAGCAGTTGTGAAACGGCTTTTTATGAGTTCGCTTGGTGAATGCAAGCGTTGTAAAAACAATGTTACATTTTTTGTAGACTGCAGCTACGGCGTAGCGGGAGCGTAGCGAAGTGTGTTTTGTCGCAAAAACGTTTGCGCTACAAACTGTCGGGAGGTTCTGACATGGATTTTCAAATTGTATGGGAAAAATGTGACAATTGAAGCTGAAAAGCATTGATTTCATATTTCTTTCCGCACCAATTTCGCGTACCTACTCAGAACTACTTCATTCTAAGTCACGAAGATAGTTGACTCTTACATTTATTTTGTACCTACGTCCTGACATTATTGCCGAATATCCACCTACTCATTTAAAGTATCAAATTATATTGGTTTTTGTAAATATTTGTATGAAAACCTAGTATAAGTCGGGCCCTTAAATGGGTAAGTGAGATAGTATTGCGAATCTACAAACAACCCGATGAACCTCTCACGTAAATCAAATTAGTCATTGGTCAAAGGACAACCTTCAAATACAACTACCTGAAATGTATGTAACTGACCTGTAGGTAGGTACATAACATTTATTATGTATGGTTTTTCCGAACAGCTGTTTTAACGCATCACAGCTGATCCAACAGTAAAATATTTATTACAATGCTCTAGACTAGACTGTATCAATCACACTATGAGAATGATCACTTACGTAAGTTATGTTATTGGCATAATTATGTAAGTAAATAAGATAAGAATCACAATCAGATCGTTGGACGATTTGTTATCCCACTCGAAGAAGAAGAAGAAATATGATACACTTCTTAGTCAAAAGATGTTGCCAGTGAAAAAAAATCACAACTTAGCAGGATCACATTTTTGATACGTTCTTTTAGGAAGTCAATAGGGAGGTTTTGTTGTAATTATATGCTAGGATGTTGTAGAAAATTTATTGCCGCGTAATCACATTTTGAGACAACTTTGGATGGTGACTGATCGGAAGTCCCTTCCACACACGCGGAAAAGAAGGCTATCTACTTGTGTCGCGACGCAAAAAAATCGCATTTGTGAACGGGATCTAGAGGTCATGACAAATTTATAATGAAAATATAACATGATTTGGAATCTTACGAACGCTAAGTAAAATGATTCAATCATCCATGTTTGTATTGTAATAGCATCTCATACAACAATGATCGCGAGCTACCAAGTACTAAACACAGATATCTGCAGGTAAACCTATAATGAGTGCAATTATACCTCTTAGCACTTATTGTGTTGGGATCTTCTAAGCCGATCCTGAGAGTTAGCTGTGGATTAGATTAGAAGAAAGAAACAGATAAAGTAAGTAAAGCTGAAAATTAAAACTATTAAAAAGAAAAACCGGCTTAAAATTTCTATTAGAAAAGTCTAGGACATTCAGAAACACGCAAAACATCAGTAGTTTATTGACCTGCATCACATATTAGAATTATCCTTTCGGATATTAGACTTGCCTGGAAATTGTCCCTGGGATCTTTACGTGTAAAAGAAAAGCTTTAAGACAGCCATATTTATCTACTTCTTCTTTCTTTCTTTTTCGTGTGGGACACCAAGTCGTTCAACGACCCGATGAACCCTTTATCTACTATTCTCGTAGCAAGGTAACGGATGATGGGAGAAGGAACACGGTTAGCTAAGATTGTGCATGTTTGATGACTCTCTCTGTAGAGGAATTTAAAAAAAAATATCTCTTTTTCAGGTTCATCAATGTCACTTCTCGCATGTGCTCTCTCTCTACGTTTCTTTACATCTACGTCCCGTAATTGGTGATAAGTAGAGGCGTGGCGTGCAGTGGCTCTCTGATCGTCGGTCACAAGTTCAATTCAGCCTGAGAATCGATTCTGCGGACACTCTCACAGGTAGACCTTGGAAGTAATCACGCTAATACCAGGCTATCACGTAATAAGTGGAGTTTCTGGGGACCTGACCTACGGTAACAATGGAAAACGTAATATAGGTGAGTACGTACTTAATGATAAGATGATAGTACAAGTTATGTAAGAATATCATCCTACTAGTTCTAGTCTACCTATGCTGGTAAAATAGAAACCATTTTCAATAACCTCTATATTTATCGACATTGGCTTCATTAGTATCACAATTTTAGTCATCAGGCTGACAACATGTCACTACAGTGATACCAATTTACTGAAAAGGTCCTCAAAGATAAGATAAGGTAAAAATATACTTTATAGCACAGAAATATTACAAAAACAGAAACAGATTACAAAAATTCAAATATTTGGCGTAAGTGGCGATATCGACCATATTTTACGGCCGTTAACGCTCTGCCCACCCCGGGAGAGAATAAGGCATTATGTGTGTATGTATTTGCTAAGATCTCTCTGTCTGAGCTTAGTTACGAAAATTCTTGTAATGCGGTAGGCCATGAATTGTTTATTTTTAGCCAAAAGTCATGACTTCCATTTGATGATCGTAATTCATGATGATCCTGACACAATTCATCTTTCGCCTTGCTAAACAGCAAATCCGATACACCATGGATTTAAAGTTCTAGATATAGGTCTGACATGTGGTAATATAGCGAACTTTCATAAAGTCATAAACAAGTATCAACATTGTGTAGTCTTCTCCCATAAACGATCCAGGGAACTTCAAATCCTGAGGCCCAAGTCAGACCACTATAGTAATATACAGATCGGTAGTTAATGTACTTACGTATAATTTCTTGCTTTTCTAATATGAGAAAATAATGATTATGAAAACGTGCTCGTAACGGTAGCACTGATATCCAAAGGTTACCAGACCTACGAAATGTCAGCCCTTTGCCTGCAACCCAGATAACGCGTGAATCACACGTAACGTCCGTTTTTGCGTTATTTTTGCGCTGCGTAACGTATGCAAATACGGTTTACATTAAACGATTCGACAGACAGACTTTTGCGCTAGCGGATGCGTCTATCAAACCATTTGACTTATACCTACCATTTTTGAACGAAAATAAGGTGGAAAATAGAATTTAGGCACAAATTAGGGAAACAGCGCGCGGCGCGCCTAACCAGGTGGCTCACTCAGTACTAGCGACGATTTTGACGCTAACTGACGAAAGCTGGAAAAAACCCGTATCTCAGGGGAAGTCAAGGTAAATAAGAAGGTGGTGTGGTTGACACGAACGTCATATATATTGGATTTAAAATTGGCCCAGAATCATATGACGTTCTTTGTCAGATTTTGCAGTTTTGATATTTTTATACTTTGAGATTTTTGATAGCAATAGCCCTGGCTATGTAACAAGTGCCAATCGCAAAAATCTGAAATAGGGCCGAGTGAGCCTTCTGTGATTTAGGTACACATGCGATAGCGCTGCGGAGAAATATCGCAGAAACGGAAGCTACGCGTGTTTCTTGCCTCAGTATTTCAGGAAACGCGGTTGCAAATTATACAAATGAGAAGCGAGGCAAAGCAAACCGTGCCTCCGAGGCGGCGGGCACAAGGGGCCGTGCACACGGGCGGCGATGGGCAGATAGACGAGCGGCGGGCACAAGGGGCCGTGCACACGGGCGGCGATGGGCAGATAGACGAGCGGCGGGCCGGCAGACCGATATTTAAATAAACACTTAACAACAATAACTGCGATAAGTGCCGCCGCAAACCTCAACATTTAGATACTGCGGTAGCGTCCGCAAAAACGGTCCTATTTTTGCTTACTTTATAAAAAAAAGGTTTGGTGCCGAAATGTATCACCTCTCGCTCGCTCGATTTGAACCGCGGTAGCCTAGTTGGTTAGGGCGTCGGCAGTACAGATGCCGAAGGTCGCAGGTTCAAATCCTGCCTGCGGTGGTAAAAAATTTTTTTTGCAAGTTTTCCAAAATTGTTTACCTAACACAAGAAGTGTTTTAAAATTTGGTATTCAAGTATCACCTCAGTTTTACTAGTGAGTGTCGTCAAAATCGACACATATATTTAGAAAATGGTCAACAGCGTTCCCTGTAATTGTACCTTCTTTCTTACTACACTTCGATCGCCAATCTGCCTGCTAGGTAAGTGTTGAGTATGGCATCACCCCTTAATTAGGGGAGGCCCATGTCTAGTAGTGGACTATTGTGGCTATTGTCTGGTTTTTGATAATATTACCCGACTGCCTCATGATTAAACGGCTGGGAGGATCTTGGCATGTGGATGTCGTCAGATTTGACTTAGCAGCACGAGTAACTCTGGCTATTAATATTAAAAAATCATAAATTCAAGATGGCGGATCTTTATCGCAAAATACAACTTTGAAATTACTGCTGTCAGGATTTTGCTTTTTAATACGTATGCTTGTTTTTTTCATTCAAAGTCAGTATCTACTTCATCAGATTCGCTAGTGCAATAAAAACAGCGGTACTTTTCTCTACAAAGTAGAGATAGACCACAATAAATGATAGTAAACTAATCAGCGCGGATTAAGCTGTGAGTAATCGTCTCTATATTTCAAACGTCTACTGACCGCCCATTATAAGGGATTATAGTGGAATTATAGATAAAAAGCCAAAGAAAGTCTTTAAGTTTGTTCGTTAGGTAGCCAGAGCATGACGGTAGTTGGTATCCGTACCGAGAAGCCAATTCGGACGGCATTCGGTCCTATTACGCCAGTTAAATACAGTTTCAAAAGTAATGTTTTTCAAAGTAATTAGTTCTAGAGCTTTGCTCTAATTTATAACATTTTTCGTGGCAAAAAAAGATGCTCACTTCGTAACGAGCCGTGCCTTGTAACTCATACTTGTCTGTCTATTCATTACGGATACCTATATAATTACGCTAAATAAGTATCATCTGGCTATATCGCCATGGTACGTTTGCTTCCTACGAAAGGCAGTTCGGTGCGGATTCCTCTAAAATTGTTTGTTTTTTATAAAAATTGGCCATGGTGAGTGCGCATGCGGTCAAACTCTCTCGACCTCAATGGTTAACATGTTATTTGCTAAGGGCCTTTCTATTACAGTCTTAATTAATTTTGTCGGTAATTAGTTACTTTCTGAATCTTTTTGCCCAGTGGTGACAAAATACTAATGCTCGTACTTTTTATAAATTATTCTCAACTAAAATCGATTTTGAGACAGGTATTGAGATGTCGTTAGTACTTTGGATACTTGTCAATATCATCGAGTTGAGAGTAATTTATAAACACGGGGCTAAGCGTTATTCTATCGCGAAGTTCCGGATAATTTCAATATGGCATCGCGATCAGGATCGGGATCGGGTAGTTGGACTTGGTTTCCCGCACCAAATACAATAGAAAATAAGACATCAACTTGTGTTGAATATATTTCTAGACATTGACGATCAAACAGACGTAAGCACCTAATTTTTTCATAATAAATATGTCTAATACGTCTTTTCATTAATGTAAAATACTCGTTTACCTCAACATATCAATTGAATTGTCTGTTCTCAACATTTTTATTGAAAAAAGCTCGTGTTTTTGCTCACCGTACAGGGTGAACCTTACTCCACGTATCATACTCTCATGAATAATGCAACGCGCTCCAAATAATATACGATTACAGTTGTCGGGGGGAAAATGCACTTTCTTTGTGTACCTCTGTTGTTTGGTATTGGCCTTCGCGAAACGTAAACTCTGCGACGAGCGGCCGAAGTTTGCATCCCTGTGGCAAAAAAAGAAATGATTTTTGATATTACCTACCTATTTCATAATATCTTGACGTCTACTACCTAGGGTACAAAAAAACCTAGTAGGCAGGCTGCATTTTGTTATTGCCTGCCATTCGCGGTAAGCGTAGCGATAGGCAGACACTCCCCGAGTTTACAGAAGGTTCACTCGACTCTAATCAGGATTTTTGCGATTGTCACTTGTTGCTACTGTCAAAAATCTCAAAGTACATATAAGAATATCAAAACAGTAAACTCAAATATGACGTTCATGGCAACATTGGCAACCATCTTCTTAGTTACCTTGAGTAGTAAGCGTCAAAATTGCCCCTAGTACTGAGTGAGCCATCTGTATAGGCGCCCCGCGCGCCGTGTCCCTAATTTGTGCTACCTGGCCAGAAGAACCGATGACTTAAAGAAGCTGACTGGTAGCGACTGGATGGCCAAAACGGGAGATCGTGCTTCACGGCGTACACTAGGAAGGCCGACGTCCAGTAGTGAACTATAAGGTCTAATGCTAGTGTGACACACTATATCATTGGTAGGCAAGGGTTCTTCGCCGTAGCCATCAGATTAACATCTACATCAGTCAGCCTTTTGATGAACATAGGCCTCCCTTATGAAGTGGAATAGTACGGTTTTTAAAAGATAGCTCTAGGTACTTTAGCGTTCAAAAATGTTGGTCTGTGAGAAAATCATATTAGGCCAATATCAAATTATTTCGCCAGAAAGTGTTTACTCAGAGCGTGCAGGCTGGAACACGTAGGTATAAATAAATTTGCCGGCCGCAGGCTCAGTTGGCCGGCCTCATGGTCTGTACACTCCCTCGACGTTTATTAAATTTCCCCAAAAGAAAATTTAATTAAGAGAGTTTTTTCTTTTTATTTAACACCCCAGATTTTATTATTGGCGCGGACTTAGCGAAAGGGTTTAGTTTGCAGAGTTATGAAACTTGTAGAGGCGGCTTAACTGTACCAGTTATCAAAGTGCCTATTAAAATCGTCTTTAAATTACAATCATGCCTGACAGATCGTTCTGCATTGTTAATTTATGCGATTTTTCAAAAATAATGATGAATATGATGATTTACTGACACCACGCATGAAAATGATAACTAGCAATGATTTTTTAAATTTTATATTTAAAAGACTCGAAATTTTTGCGTTTGAACTAGGTATATCTCTGTTCAAAATTCAAAATTCAAAATTCTGGTCAAAATTTCAAAACACTTGGAAAAATAATTTAATTAAAACAAATAAAACAGCTTGTCTAAAACAACAACCAATAATTTAGAGAGTCCTACTAAGTAATGTGATAGGTAGGTAAACAGGTAGTTAATGCAAATTAGTTAGGTATACGAATCATTAATTATCAAAAATATTTATAATGACCATTAATTTTATGATTTATTTGCTTGATTAATTATAATTATATTTTCTATTCACATTGTTATTTTATATCCTGGCATGAGGGTGATTTATATGGCGGCTGATTATGAGGTATAAATCTTTTAACAAATCACTAACATTCACCCATTAATAAGATTTCTAACTGTACAAATTGTATAGTATGCAGTTGTTTCGTAGTAGAATCTGGAAATGTAGTAAAATTATTAATGTCCATTTTGATTGATTACTTACAATACAACAAATTATTTTCGTACGAAAAATTCTTTTATAGTGACTTGCGATTTTGAAAAGGCAATTGGATATTTTAAAGCCTTTTACTTGGTCGGTATTTTTTCGGTAAAAGTTATTTTAAAATTTTAAATTTTAAACAAGATCGATTTGGTGCCCCCAAATCTGCAACAAACACTAAACTTCATGAAAATCGTTGGAGCTGTTTCTGAATTTCCAGTTATACCTATTACCTATATTAGAAATAGAAAGATAAAGATCATTCCCGAATAATTATATTAGATTCGTATAAAATGAAAATAATACTAGATCAGTAAGGGCTGCTGTTTCTACAGCTTCCTAACTCTACGCCTTTACGAAACAGAGGACGTGTAAAAAAATGGAAAGTGAAATATAAAAAAGTTATGCCATTGTGGGGGGGGGGGAGGTCAGGATCGGCTGTTAAGGAGGATTTACGGCTATGCTTATTACTCACGGGTTCAGTTCCCGGTTAATGAATTTACCCCTTTGACGGACTATGGCGACATTTGGGTAAGACCTATAAAAAAATATAAAATTAATTATCCCTAAGTCCGCTACTGTTATTTTAAGGGCCATAAAAGTACCTTTGTTTTGTTATATTTTAAGTACTAATACAGTCGTAAAATATTTATAAAGTCGTATCGACACGCCCAAGGTAAAACAACGTAACTTGAGTTACGACAAAAATGAGTTTTTTACATACCCTTGTTCGTTATAATTTTCTCTACACGAGTGTCGAACAAACGTATCTCTAAGTACAATAGAACCGAAGTTAGCGAGAATCACAACAACGTAACATGTGGTTGCCGTCTGCAAAAAAAATTTGTTCGGCGGATAAAACATGCTATATTGATTTACAATTTGGTTTTACGGATCAAATATTGTCTCTTTTAAAAATATAACAACGCATGTTTATTTACGATGATTGATCGTATTTTTTCAAAACCTAATTTACATGCAAAAAGATTGTAAATTGAGTTACGTATGAATATCCCTTAGTCGGTTCGAATTGGGGTGATGCTATTCTAAGCCGGCATCACACGGCAAACTAATAATATAAAAACCTAGAAAAAGTAAGGCACATAAAAGCTGACTTTGAGAGTCCTTAAAGTTCTCTAACATTTAGGTTTGCAGCCTTTTAAGGAATACCGATGTGGCGCAGTGGTTAGCATGCCTGCCTGCCACGCAAAGGTTCCGGGTTCAATTCCCGGTGGGGTCACTCACAAAGTTGATATTCATCACTTTGTGAATTTGTTCCCAGTCTGGTTAGGACATTGCAGGCTGAACCACCTGATTGTCCGCAAGTAAGATGGTTCCGTGCTTCGGATGGGCACGTTAAGCCGTCGGTCCCGGTCGCTGTCTATGATGGCGGTCGTTACACAGCCATGTCAGAGGCCTGCTACTTGTAGTAGGCGGTTGAAAAACTCTGACACCAGGGTTCATCGGGTCGTTGAACGACTCGGTGTCCCACACGGAAAAAAAAAAAAAAAAAAAAAAGGAATACCGGAATACTGCCGTGATATGAAAGAAGGCCGCTAAGCCACAAAAGTAAATTTTGAGAAAAATGGAAAATACCCGCAAAATCAGTTTTCTTGAATTGTGTTGCAGATAAAAATTAAATATTTATGTCAAAATACTAAGAAAAATATTAAGCATCATTTGACATTGCTATTTTTTAAATTCATTGCGCAGTAATTTAGAAAAACGGTTAAATATACTTAACGTATTTACTACGAGCAATATTTATAAATTCATCAGACGCAAGAAGGCCGTTAAGTATACTTTTGCGTCTTTTAAGTGTAGTTTTTTCACTTAGCTGCCTTGTTGTTTAGTTATTGAATTTAAAAACTAGTTCGACTTGGATCAAACTAGCCTAAAAGGTCGTTAAGTTTCTAACTTTCACAGTTAGCCGCTTTTTTGCTTAGTATCGTCTTGTTGCAAAGAAGTAGATTTTAGAAGAAATTTTAAAAATTAAGCATAAAAACAATAAATAAACATTAAAAATACTTTGATGAGTATAGTATTTCAAAGACATACATTAAATTGCACGTGCAAATATTAAAACACGTACCTAATATATTAAAAATATTGTAATTTCTCATCTTATTTAAATATATCTTTTAAATTACACGTTTTACAACGTGTAACTTTAAAGACGTAAATATTATAATAAAAAAAGTGTTATTTAGACCATCGAATTATTCAAACTTCTATGAAACAGCTAATTTATTTTATACCAGTTGTTTTATTTCTAGATATTTTTACTTCGTGTTTCGATAAAATTTACTTGGTCGTTACTTTAATAAATTTCCGCTTTGAAGCTTAAACCATACCTGAAGAACTTTGCTAAGCTTTGTGGAAAATCTAGGCTAGATTTTTTTATGTTAGCTACTCTAAAATCTCGATTAGACATTGAAGGTCTGGAATGTCCGGATGTATATGTGCTACAAAAACAGCTTACCGTGTAAATAAAATTTTACTTCGGAATAGCTTTGGTATTTCTTGTGGTTTAGATAGACGCTCTTGGTGGTGTACATCTTGTACTCCATATCCATACTCTTGAAAGATACGTCGATACATACCAGCAAGTTGCTGAATGCTGCAGCATCATGCTGGAAATTTTTACGATCGATAGAGCCATTTTCGAATTTCTTATAGCTGAGTTCGACGTATTACACATTCGGTTTCGGTACTCCAGACCAGCAAGCGTGTGTGGTTGATTGTGATTTGTGATTTCATAGCCAGCCTAGTGAATGAGATATTTTCCCTTCATAGAACGTAGCTTATGTTTCCCGGGGATGTTGTATCTTTTAATTGTAATTTTATTTGAATGATTCCGTAGATACGCAGTTAATTGCATTCAAAGACTCGCACAAACAATAACAGAAAAGAAAACAAATCTGTGCTTTCTCTAATATTAAAACAGATATAGTTATGAAATATGGTTGATGGGGTCGATGAAGCTCATTTAAGAGTGACTAATTTCACATCGATTTTTTATCAGTTAGCCGCCTTCTTATGTAGTACAGAGACTTAGCCGCTAATAAACTTAGTATGACAGTCAAGTAAACCAATATTTGTAATATGCTAGAAAGCGGTCAAACGCACGTAGCTGCTTTTTAGTTTCTGTTAATAAAGGTAGCGTCTTTATAGTGTATTTAAGAAATTTATCTGACAAAACTACTGCTAGCGAAAAAGGGGGCTAGGTACGCATGTTACTGTCTTTTAGGTAATTTAGTGCACTTAACGGCCATATTTCTTATCATACGACTAAAAAGAAAAATCATTGTAGAAGGTAAAAAAGACGTTAAAATGCCTTAACCACTTTAAAGTCTAGCTAAACTACTTAACCGCCTTTTAGTTTATACTCGGGCTTAAAAATGTCACTTAGCTGCCTTTTAGCTAAACCGTATCTTCTAAAGTAAAAGTCGTAAAAATATGCGGGTAAGATAGGTCGATGCGGAATTCTCTGCTTATTTCAATAATGCAAAAATATAAAAAGGCGGCTAAAGTCACTTAGCGGCCTTTTCTCTTATCGGGGCAGAATAGGCCAGGTTTCATGAAAGCGTCATCGATAACCGAGTTCTACTTTTATACCTAACGGCAAGCTATACAGAAGTTAGAAGAGTATACCTATAACAAAATAAAACCTATGAAACGTAATTGAAAAGACAAAGTACAAAACAGGCGGCCATATTGGTAGCAATTTCTTGCAGGCAACCTTTGGGTAGGATAATGCAAAGATATAGTGCCCAAAACGTGTTCACATAAAATATACCTACATAAAATTAAAATTACTTAATACTCTATACAATGATAAAGCAAGATATAGTATACCTGGACTGTTTTGGAGTACTCTCTTGACTGTCTTATAGCGCTGCCAAGTTGACTGGCAATATGTAGAGGTAGAGCTACCTAAATGCAGGGAAGTCCATTCAATTCCAGAACCATCAAGCAAGACCCAATAAACTGCTACTCCGAAGCATAAGTCAGGGTGATGTCATATCCCCGATGATAAACTTTACACCTGAAGTAGCTTGGCTGGGAAGCATTTAGGGAGTTGCGTCATATTTTAGAGACATCCTTGCCACATTACGATCATGGTGTGCGATATGTGCTATCTGTCATGACTTAAGGAGCTGAGACTAGAAACCTGGTATTAAAACTGGTCCACCAGCTACCTGTCATTCAGAAAGCTATGGAAAGGGGTTTTACTAAAGGATTAAATTACAGAGTGTGATTACCACTGGAAGACCAAAGTCGCTGTCTGGCTGGTCGATTCTGTCATAGAACGAGTAAGGAAGTTCTTGACTGGAGGTCACGACTTGGTAAGCATAGCAATAGACATCTTGCAACTAAACAGACCGATGACATAAAAAGTGTGTTTTTCAGTTTTTATAAACAAAAAATGTCTAATATTCAGTTTCACCAAGCGCCAACAATCGCAAGTATTAATCATAAAAAGTGTGGCTTATAGTGACTGCGAGCTTTATTGGAGATCTCAGACACATTCCGCCACTACGATGAGGTTATCCACAAACATGATCCTCATTTGCGACATGCCAGCATTGACGTTGCTTTTTCTCACTCTTCATGATATCCTTAAGGACATTATTGAAGAGTTTGGGCGAGAGAGTGTAACCTTGGCAGATACCTCGTTTTATTGATATGAAGACTGTATTTCGGTGCATGTGCACCTGCTTCGTTTCAAATCTCCAACAAATGCTCACAGTACTTCACAAAGCTTATCTTAGGATCGTGCTGAGAACGAACAATTGTGTCCAAGACCAAATGGTTCTTTGCGTGTTCGTAATATAACCATAGGTAGGTACCTAATGACATTGTACAAATAGTCTTGGGCATCTTTTATCCTTCGACCCAGTAGATCAGGATAAGAGATGAAAAGACGAATTGGGTTAGGCTTGGCTGCTTTTGGGAAGCTGGATGATGTCTTCAAGTCCAACTACCTCAATACCTGAAGACCAAGGTATATGACAAAATCCTACTGATACTAAAATATTTATTTTATCGTAAAATTAAAATCTGAGGTAACTAGTTCTAGTAAATACCTACGCACCTAAACTTAAAAACTAACTAATCCTAATCAAAAAGTCCACCCCGAAGCTTGCCTGGTTCGAAGGTGCCCATCACGCCCGCGGCGTTACCGCGTTGGATGGCGAGCGAGATGTGCTGTACCAGGTACGCTCCGGAGCGGGGATCACACCCGCGCTCCCGCAGGCGTCGGCCCAGCTCCCGGATGAAGATTTTGGCCTCCTTGCCCCATGGTCCCCCGGTTTCGACCGCAAAAGGGACAAAAAGGTACTGCCGTTTGAGCTCTGCGTATTTAAGGTGTTTCTGTCCAGCTGCGGTTTCAGCGGCGGATCCCGGCTCACGCATTGTCTTCGCCAAGTGTGATGCCGCAAACGTACTTACGCAAGTGGCGTCCCAGAGCAGGCTTCGCCCCTTGTCCCAGGGGACGAGAGTTAGGCCGTCGGGGCGTTTCCCGTCTGTCCGGCAGAGGCCTGGAGGCTCTAGGGCGCAGGGTACGTTCGCGGACACCAGAGCTCGGCGAATTATCTCGTTCAATGCGTGGTGTCTCGGGAGTCTACCGGCACATTTCACGCAGCTGAGACCGTGGTGGCCTGCAGAGTCAACCGAAGCACCACAACGGCAGCTGTGTGCTTCGCAGACTCTGCAGCCCAGACGCAGAGCAGCAGCAATCCGTAATGAGTCATTGTCCAGGAGCGTACCGAGCTGGGGAGATGGAAGAGCCTGGAGCCAGGCTCCAGACTCGGGGCAGGAGGCGGCCTTTAAGCGTGCTACGTCAACACCTGATGCTGCCTCCATCAGACTGGCGAAGGCAGCTTTACAAACCGGCTCGTCCCAAAGGCGCTGCACGGTTGGATTGTCAGGGTGGGCGGTGTTTGGGCATCTCTGTGTCCAAGCCGTCAGAGCCTCGCCCGTAAAAGTGATTAAGCTGCCACCTTGGTTATTCAAGATACTAGTGACAAGTTTAATCACTCCGTAGGACGATGCCAAGAAGGCTGGGACGCCCACATCAGCCATTCTCCTGATACCCAGACCGCCGTGGCGCACGGGCAGAGAGGCCTGTAACCATTGTCCCTCGCTGAGGTCTACATTGAGAACGTCGCTTAAAATGAGTTTGAAGCTGTCGTCTAACATTTTGACCTCGTTGGGGAACAACCAGGTAGGGGACGTTCTCATTGTATACACCAGCTTAGGCAAGGACAGGCAGCTCCTGAATAGAGTAAGTGCTGCGTGAGCCGGCAGTTGTCGCAGGTGTTGACTAGCCTGGAAGAGGAGCTCACGCTTGGCCTGTAGTGCTTCAGCGACAGCATCTTCAAAAATCGGAGATCCCAAAAGGAATAATTTTGTTTTGTCTATAATTTTTATTCCAGGAATTAAATCTTCTAGCTCTTTTGTATGGTTTGAAACTGAAGCGCTACAGGGAAAGAGCTCGCACTTCGCTCTGTTCACTACTAAGCCCACTTCTTTCAGCTTGGGAAACAGTTCCGCGATGCTTTTGGCAACGACATCTGGAGGGCCGCCTATGGTGCCATCATCGAGGTACCATAGGTTAAGAGGGGTTCCAATCGCCTTTATTAGTTTATGGATAGCCAGGCTGAAAATAAGTGGCCCTAAGGGGTCCCCCTGCTGGGCTCCCACCTGCGATGCCATTAAATTTTCCCTATAGTAAAGGTTGCTAGGGGCGGCGTAACACTGCCAGAGGAAAAGGTATAATGCTGATACTTACTTAAGGTTAAATAAGTTTAAGATTAAAATAGCACAGAAAGCAATGGAGCGCGCCTACCTCGTTGATTGCGTATCAAACGTCTAGATTTGACGTAGTAGCAGTTTACGACAAAAGTCGAGTAAAAGTATTTTTCTTTATTCACATGCCCCTTTATTCATTTGTAAATCTGTAAAATATCATAAATATAACGTTTTACACGTCATAAAATAAATAGTTCCTTGCAATTACACACAAAAGTGTGAACCATTTACGACCTTTTTGCAGTCAGTAAATTGAAAACTAAAGGGTGTAACTATCAAAAAGTCTACTTCTCGTAACTTTAGATTGAAAATATTAATTTCCTATAGAGGATGCTCAAAAATTAACAACATGGTCCTAAAAAATAATTTCCAAATAACGCATAGTTTCGTGTTATGATTTTTGGTGATATTTTTTTAGTTTTTCGGTTCTGGTGTAAAGTTGTTTTTTTTCTAGTTACGACCTTTTCGTTTTCACCCATCGTATATCGATGGTGAGTGGATTTTTTTTTAAATATAAGATTTTATGAAAGTATTTTATTTCATTGCATTATGGTTCGTAAATTTCATACAAGACTTAGGCTACTTGGATTACTTTAAGGTCAAAAGGTTATAAAACACAAGACAATTCAAACGTAACTCAGACATACACTGAATTTAACCGTAAAAGGTAATAAATACATAAGACAACTCAAACGTAACTCAGACATACACTGGAATTTACCGTGATATCTCTATCATTGAAGATTCACTATCTCAACTTACGTTGTTATTGCAAGTAGGTAATATGCATCGTATCCCTTCATTGTAAGTCATAAAACTCAATGAAAGCAAATTATTATGAATAAAACATATATAACAACATATAAAACTCGTTACATGTATTCTTTAAAACAAACAATCACGTAAATTAATAAAAAAACAAAAGCGTGAGAATTTTTTTAAACCTTAAAATCGCTCTACTGTAAAGTTGTCAAAAATGAGATACGTTGTTTTACCTTGGGCGTGTCGATGTACGCGTGACATACAGGATGTAAAAAAATAACTGCAAATATTTTCAGGGGTGAACCAGCCCATGAAACTGAACAAATTTCTCTTAGAAACATGGATCGAAATGTGAAAAAAAATCATTACCTATAAGGTATCTGTGTTTTTATCTCATTCAATGTAATTAGTTACCTAATAAGTTGATAAAGGTGGTTCTTATTTTGAGCAACAATCCAATTTGCAATCGCATGAGGAATTCCACACATTACTACTGTATTAATGCCCTTATCGACACCAGTGCGTTATCAATTTGCGGTCTCAAAATTGTAATATGCCTTTACCATTTTACTGTACCTGTAGCCTCCAGTGTAGAACTGTTGGTAGATCACATTTTAGGTTCCTACCAAAACCAGCAACTGTGTTTTGCACGTGATGGAAGATCAACGATGTTGGATAGAAAAGTTACTACTGTGCTGCATGTACATGCGTTTGAAGCATTTGACTTGTTTGAGAATAAGGCTATTACGAAACGGTATGCGGGATATAACATATCTTTATCATATTACATGACACTTCAGCAGGATGTCAACAATCATGTTGCCAATTCGAGATAATTATGTTATTTATCTGCGCCAGTTATACTTAGCGGTGAGACGCACAAATACACGTAGGTTAACGCACATGTCTAGATACGCCCGACTTGTATAAATTTATTGCATTCACTATGATTACCCATAGGTTTAATACTTATAATTCTAGATTGACCATATATCTTACAGACGTAACCCCTCATAAAACTGAATTATTTGCATATTTTCGCGAGTCAAGATTGACCTCTATCATGGTAGGATGATAATTATCAAGTTATTCCGTAAGTTAACCTTTGATTTTCTAGCAAAATAAATTATTCAAAGTGATTAATAAATAAAAAAATATAAAATATATCGTTTCAACTCGAAATTTCACGGTAACAGAATTTTAGAACAATTTAAGTTTATAAACTCAGATTTAATTTTTGCAGTTCACTCCCGTGCACCATAGCCACCTATGGCCAAAATTAGTCGGAGATCATCATTATAAAAATTATTTCACAAATATATACGAGTATTTCTTATGAATAGGTAAGTAGTTAGATCACTTATTGGACAAAAACGTTTTCACACTTACCATAGCCTAATATTGAAAATGACCAAGTAGATATCGTCGAAATTCTCTTACTCTGTTTTAGTGATCTCCTAAAACATAGTTCGAATAAAGAACAGCAAATCCGCTCGGATGCTCCAATCGGCATGTACACAGTTAAGACAGCTTTGACACACACCGGACGAGATTGCGGTACAAAACTACAAATTATACTTATTGTTCACTGTTTTGTTACAAAAGAACATATAAGTTTAAAAGTTTAAACTTAAAAATGATACTTCCAACACCCAACACAAAAATGACAAGCCATCATAGAGTAATTTGAGTCGGCGTTGTGTGCCCTAATATGCGGTTACATCTTATGACATCCGACGTGGCGAAGTGCAGTGTGACTCGGGGTTCGATTCCCGATGGATCGCTTCACAAAGCTCATATTTATCACTTGTCTGACACCAGAGTTCATACGGTCGTTGGACGACTCGGTGTCCCGTTCGAAAAGAAGAAGATCTCACGACTCCCGCAATTTGATGCTGCAACTTATGCTGTGGTTTTCGGTTTTGGTATGAATTTCATGCTAATCCGCATTCGGTAAAACTACGGTAAAGCCTGTGGCGTGTGTGAAAATCACCTATGGTATCGCTATTTCTCATCGCGAGCCATAGTTTATTGACTAAAGCTGTGGGGAAACCACTCAAATTACTTAACTGGGCTAAGCAAAGTGACAGTTTTTTCGGGATTTCCACGAATGATAGCTATTTTCTAGTTATACGCCGCGTTTCGGAGATAGGTGTATTTTGATATAATCACGTTGCTTATCGCAATGAAAAACAAGAAAATAAATTGGACCTAACTAACTCAAATCAGCTGAGCGGCAATTTTGTCCATTTTTTGATCTATGTTCCTTGGGGAAAGTTGTTCCTTATTACCAGCCGGTTCTGAGTATATAGAGAAGCGTAACCTTTGATATATGAATTTATCAAATAGTTAGTAATGGTATTTATCAACTGCCGTGCAAACATCTGTGACAGGTCAAACAGAAGCTTAACTAAGAGCTACAATCATCGCATTAGCTATCTCAGTGCTGTCAAGTGATTCAAAGGTAACCCTTTGTTCAACTAAAATGAAGCTACAAAAATATCGTTTCATTCTAATCAAACTCGGTTGCCAAGGTTAAAACATAAGCGGGCATTATTGTAAAACATAAGTAACTACACAAATGGTGAGTATGGCAGTACCCCCTGATAGGGGGAGGCCCATGACCAGCAGCGGACTATTATGGCACTAAAGGAAGGACACAAATAGCTCTAAATAGGTGTCAGTTTAGAATGGCCTGCCGATGTTTCTACTAGTGACAAGGTATCGTAAAATGCGCCTAAGGAAATGATTAATTCAGGGAATAGGTAGTATTTTCGTGAATTAATTTTGATTGTTCATATCATAGGGTTTCCTCTGTATTATAAATACCTTGCTCTGAGGCTGCAATCAGTCACGGCATTCAATTCCCATTGCATGATCCCATAGTCTCTGGTGATGATCATTGATGACAATTTTAACTCCATTGACATTATTTACTTAAGTAAACGTTTTCCTCCACCCATTCTAGCTTCTAAGCGATAAACGTCGATAAATTCTTCTTTTATTACAAGTGATTAAGTCCAATTGACATGCCAACTGTTTTTTGCAAAGTTTTATACCTAAGTAAATGTAATTTATCGAGCGAAGCTACAAGTTTACTTAATAATGCGAAGCATAGATTACCTAGGTAAGGTACATCCCACCCAAAACATAAATGTGAAAGGCTGCCAAGTTCGACAATATTGGAATGCTTCGCCTATAAAAGAAGTGAGATCTAAATAAGTACCAAGTTCCATACACAGACCTCAGTTAAAATTGAAACCTACTTTTTAATGATATAACTTGGCAAGTTTTCACACACTTTTTTATTTATAAACCTACAAAACGCAATGAGTCAAGTATATAATTTTCTATTAAAACTTGCCAAGTTATATCATTAAAAAGTAGGTTTCAATTTTAACTGAGGTCTGTGTATGGAACTTGGTACTTATTTAGATCTCACTTCTTTTATAGGCGAAGCATTCCAATATTGTCGAACTTGGCAGCCTTTCACATTTATGTTTTGGGTGGGATTTCATTTATTTTTGTAAGGTTTTCGGTCGGTTGCAATTTTAGGTTGGTACGACCAATGGAAGATATAGATAATTTTTTTGTATTAGTTCCTTAGGGGTATGAATTTACACCTTCATTATTTTTAAAACCGACTCACACTTGGCCATTTTCAGATTTTTTCCTTTACCTTGACCTAAAGACCTACCTCCATGCCAAATTTCAAGTCAATACAACCACTGGAAGTGGTCTAGGTTTTTGATGAGTGAGTCAGTCAGTGAGTGTATAGTAAAAATAGCGATTTTCTGACGTCAATATCTCAAGACCTACAATAGGTACATTAATGAAATTTTGTATTTTAGATGAGTAAGTAGATCTCAACAGATACTAGAAATTTCATATGCGTAGATAAAATAGATTTTGAGTTATAGGTGGGTCGAACTTGGCCCGAAATGGTTCGTGTAATATAACCCACGGCCGGTGTGTCGCTCGAACTTGGCGGACACACTGCCGTGTGTCTAGATACCTATCACTAATTGTAAATTCGTAGAAGAAAGGCAGTGAGTACTTGTCTGAAATTTATTTGATCCAAATCGTTTTTTTACGTAAACAGTTAGCCTCTCCCCTACTTAATGATACTGGTCAACTGATTAAATGACCTAAGAACTCTTAGGTATGTGGCACGCCGCAAACACGCTTATTGCAAACATTCACTGAAGCTGCAAAGCTATGCGAAAATACTTACTGTACCTACCGGTTTGTCTGAAACGAGCCTAATAATTTGTCAGCTGTTACACCCCCATAGTTATGCACTATTGGCGCGACCTTAAGGCGGTGCAACAAGGGGAAAATGAAGAAAAGCGTTACGTTCGATTCAGTTTTTAAGCCTCTTCCTGTGGTTACCAAGACCTTTAAAAAATTCACGAAGTAACCTAAAGAAATGCTCTAGAGTTAATACATTTTTTTTAGGTTGGATTGCTATATTTTGATAAAAATATCACAAAAACAGCAACAATAAAAAGCTTTGTTTCAATTATCAGTGCGATTTCACACGTCTGAAGTCTTATAGGTACCTAAGTCTCTTTACGGTCACGTCATACGCCTACAGAATGCAACTTATCAGTTATCACAGCCAACTTCAGTAAACCTATCTATCATGTACTCTGCGCGTAAATCGTGATTATGGCACAAGAGACAACCACGTTTTGGGGCATCGATTCGCGCGCATCAAATATTGAGGTGCGCTGCAGTTATAGCCGGTTATAGTCCACCGGGGAAGCATAACTCCCGGATATGTTTATGGCGCTTTATACACAACGTCTGTTTGTGCGTTATTTTTGCGCTGCGTAACGCAAGCTTTGGAACGAATTGCAACGTTATTCTCATACAAATATGGTTTATGTCAAATTATTTGACCAATGTTTCCGTCAACGCAACATTGTGCGATATTTTTGCGCTAACGGATGCGTCTTTCAATCCGTTTCACAGAAACCGTATTTGTATGAAAATAAGTCGGAAAATCGATTTACACCGAATAGAAGGTGAAACAACCAGGACTTTTCGCCATCCGTTTTACGGCTCTCATCGCTTTAGCTTAAATGCTGACTAAGTGGAAAATTGCACCTGCACGCTTGAAGATCTGTGGGCGGCCACTCCAAACGCAGTTAATGTGGCTACATATTGGTCAAAGAAAATTTAGTTTCGTCTTCGACTCGCAAAGAAGAAGAAGTGGGATATCGTATTATTCAAATGTAACGGATATTGCTGCGTCAAAATTGCGCACCAACGGCCGTTAAGTGTGTATAGCGTATAACTACCAGGATATGTTTTACTGCCACCAACCCCACACTCATAAACTATGAATTTGCCCAATCCCAGTCAGGTGCGATTGCTTACACCACAATTTATTATCGATGCCAACTTTCCCCCAAGCCGTTTTATTGGAATCGCATTTATTGAATTATTAACCGAATTTTGAATTTCTAGTTTGGTTTTTGGACTAGGTATCGATTCATTTCATACCAGTGAAGAAATAGACAACATTACTAACAAGTAGATGTATTAAAAAACAACAATCCGACTGCGGTAATTTCAACGTTATATTTTAATCCGCCATTTTGTGTGTATGAAAGTGTATGAGATATTTATGTAATAGAAACAGTTAAACAGATAAGCTTCGTGGCAACGGCCCTTGAAGAGACTTATTAAATTACTTTATTTAATTACCTACAACGTTTAGTGAAAAAGTAGATATATTATTCTTAAGCCCTAATTATATTTTTTTACTTACTCTAGAATATTTTGTCGTTAAAAGCATTTTTTTAATGTGGCTGTATATAAATAGAATTCCTAGGGTCGGCCATCGACTCGGTGTCCCACACGTCATGTTTTCAACAACCAGATTTTCTCAGGTCTCGTCCAGACAGGCACGTAAGTAAAGAAGTATTTGCCAAAAGAATGGTTGATTTTTTTTAATGTATAAATGGAATTAAAGCTAATTTTATTCAGTAGCCACCTGACTTTGGCACCAGCGATTAGTTTTACTAATCGCTAGTCTATTTTAGGAAAATACCTGCAGGTACATTACGCACAGGCAGGAAATAAATGATACTAAACGTTATCAAGTCCATGGAGCGTAGCTTAGTAAAGCCACAGTATATTTAAGAGACAGTAGGTGAAGTTTTTTTTGAACTAGCAAAACTAGCAAAACCGACGCCACTATCAACCGCGGCCGCCTACCGCAGTTCTTTCCTACGGAGTTACTGAGCACGGTAGACGACTATTCTCTACAAAGTTGAATATCGACACAAACCATCAAAAAGTTTGTGTAATGGCAGCTAGATTTAAAGTAGGTATTGGAGTCGGGACACGTTTCAAATTTCTGAAAATCTGCAAAATTATTTGCAAATTAATGGGTTGTATTTATTAATGGATCAGCTTCCGACTCTAATATGAATTCCAGATTCCAGACTAGCGATGACAACTAAACGATGAAACAATCTTACCTCTGTGGGACCTTGAAGCACGTTTTCTCTTATAATGACATGCAACTATGTAAGTTTACAATGCGTTCAAAATTACTGATTTAACTGCACCTACTATGGCGAGAGTCGGCGCGCGCGCAGAAAAACGAACGTTTTCATCTGCAATTAGTACCTGTTTATGTGATAAATGAGTACCACAGGGAATAAATCCGAAGCTCGGGGAGGCCGCTGCTTTATTAAAATTGTTCTCAAGCTATTAATTTTTCTTTCGCACTAATAAGATTCGAACTTAGAGTATACATAAGCAAGCTGTAGTGTGTCTACTGTATCGGTCTGCCCAGCATAAGCAAAAATTCTTAGATACATAGATACATTATTATATCCCACCTATATCTTTTGCGGGGTAGGCAGAGAGTGAACGTTTGTAAAAATTGGCCATAATTACACCACATCTTACTATGGTTAGAGGGTCACAAAAAAGACTGCGTATCACCATAGCGACAGGTTGTCAGCCTCTCATCAAGAATTGCAATACTTATTAACCCTCAAATGCCTAAGTCGCTTCTTACGATACCCACGGGAAAGATATGGGATGATGCTATTTTAATAGCCAGCACCATACGTCAAATATAGATAAAAATTGGTGATGACTCTATTGTTTTGCTACTGATGGACAAAGAGGCTGTGTTCGTACCCGTTTCAACCGTTCATACCTGATTAGGCGCACTCTATAACTTGTTTATAGCTCTAAGGATTCGAATTCCGAGCTATGTGTGTTACGTATTTTTAAAATGCAAAATTAATTCAAAAGCTCATCCATATGAGGAAAGCATGGTTAGAATGTAAGTTGGATTACATTCTGTAATAGATAGTGTGCAAAAATCAATTATAATCTTACTTAACTGACTATAATCACGCGTATGTTCGTAAAAGTGGTAGCTATTATATATTATAGTAGGTAGGTACCTATTGCAGACCACAGAGGATATTTTTAAACCCATCATAATGTGCAAACTTATTAATTAGGTATTTAATTTACACTATGACTCTGAATACCTATTTAAAATCAGTTGGAGTATTGAATGAAGTTTTATAACAGAGTATGCCGTCATAATTTTTTTTATTACCGTTGCATCGGAGACTAAATACTTCGGATAGGAAATCAAAAACCAAGCTTTAACTTATAATATAAATGAAAACAAGAAAAGACGCCGGTAGTTCATGGTCCCGGGTACAAGTCTCGGTAGATGAAAACGAATTTTTTAATTTTCTGTTTTTCATGAGAATTCCCAACACATAGAGCTTTTACTTGTTATAAGTAGCGGTGCCAGTACCTACCTACAGTTCTAATGAAAGCAGAAATTAAACCAGATTGATCCGGTAGCGCTAGTATATCTCGATTATTGACACTCGATTCGGTATCAATCAATGAACAACAATGCATGAGCACGATTACAAACGAAACTGCGGCCATACATCCTCATCTGCGTATAGCAAGCCATACATCACGACCGAATTACACCTGACGGTGGTCAAATGGTTCACACGGTAGCTGGTCAGTGGTCCAGGAGTTTAGTACATACATATACTTATATGACGCCATTATTCCTTGCGTGGTAGGCAGGCCGTAAACGGCTGTAAAACGGCCATTTACACTATGTCTGACAAAAGTTTGAGAGTCATTCAGAAGACTGTGCATCACCATAGTCACAGGTTGTCAGCCTGTCGCCTAATATCGCAATACATCAACTCTCAAATTCCTTAGTTGCCGCTTAGGACACCCACGGGAAAAATATGGGGTGATGCTATTCTAAGTCTAGTAGGTTTCTAAGTTTAGTAGTGTGCGTTATAGGCCGTCATGGGCAGGCAAGTTCCAAGTTGGTTTAATTCACATGCAAGACAAAGTACCTACCTAGATATCCTATTTCCTTAATATAGGTATAAATGTGACATAAAACTTCTTTAGAGAAGTTTGTCATATTCTTCTTATTCTATCGTGTCGATGACAATTTGTCATATTAAGGAGATTTGAAGTAACGTAAATTAAATTGCGTCAGACGAGTTTAGTTAGTTCGTTCCAAAGAACAACAACCATACGGTTTTAAAACCTTTGATACAATATGGTTAAATCGTGTTGTTCGTTGACTCTTTGATCCGTATTACAGAAAAAGAAGACTGTCGTAAGTTGGCACCTTAGCCCAGCACGGCAAGCCACCTAATTGTCACTATAGACAGCACAAGTTTTCATATTGAACCACGTAAGTACCTATCTGAAATTATGGAGATACGTCCCTCATCGCACCTATCGGTCTATTTAAAACCACTGATATCAGAGTTTATCGGGCTATTCGTTGACTCAATGCTCTATATTACAGAAAAAGAAGACTGTCGTAAGTTGGCACCTTTGCCCAGCACGGCAAGCCACCTACGCGTCGCCGGCATGCTTCCAATACCGGTGTCCCAATACCAACGTTTCCACCGCCTTATCTCTAATTTGGACTGGTTTCCGTTTTTTATTAGAATAGTTTCGCCTCGACACCAGTCCGGTCCAACCTGAAGGTTGTTTATAGATAACAGTAAAGCGTATATTTATTGGACGCCGCAGCGACTGCGCAACGCTAAGGTCGTTTGTCGTACGAACGGCAAGGCGACTTGAAATATCATAGTTTCGTGTTTCATAATGAGTGGAACACGTTTTTGTGGATCATAGACGGCTGTGGAGTAGGAAAGATTGTGGAGAAAAAAAGTACGTTACCGATGCCTCGCAGATTCGCACCGTGGTTTGTATGGACGCAAACTCTGTCGTAAGTAAGGTCACTTCAATCCCTAAAGAGCTGAATTGAAAGCGAAAGCAGTTGCCTACTTAAGTTGCAAATATACTTTTAGTCTTTCCTTCTCCCTTTGCTAGTTGCTAGCTAAAGTAGCGTAAAACCTGAACTGAAGTACATAAAAAAAGTAAAACATTGCGATGAGGAAGAGTTGTTCGACAGTTGTTTGTTAGGTGCGCAGGCGCAGGCGAAATAATGGCCGCCGCTATTGGGACGGAACGACGCGCTTGATTGGTTGTCTTCGCACACTGGGCACGATGTTGCGGTATTTGACAGTTTATGTGGCATATAAGCCAATGGTAGCTAGCGTCGTGAGCGCTTCTAAAGGCCAAAATAAAGACCGAGCGCGGCGGCGTCGTAGTGCGCCGTCAACGTAACAGAGTCGTTCATAGTATGGAGAGCGCGTAGCGGCGTGCCGCCCGGTCTTTCTGGCATCCCCATACAAACCAGTCATACTATGAACGACGCTGTCAAGTTGACGGCGCATTACGACGCCACCGTTTTATTTTGACCTTAATAATCCTTTGTTTAGTACAGCCAGTTTCGAAAAAAATACGCAAAATGTTGCGGTACGTGTGAGAGAACCACCGTTGCTCGCAGTGGAAGATATTTCACACTATTTCTTACGGCATTAAGCAGGTGTGACTGCCACACATGCGCTCGATAACACTTATTTCAGTATTTTATCGGATCCTCCATTATAGACTCATTACAACGAGACCGCTATCGAAATATCAATTTACTTTTTGCTTATCTGTTTCAAGAGTTTCTAGTAGTAAAATTCTCTTTTTAATTTTTTGCCTTGTATCGGTATACGGGATATGCTCATTTTTAAAACATAGAAGAAGGTCTTACATTGCGTGCGGCAAATACGAAGCAAGTACAAAAAGTAAAAATTTAAAATTCGCCTTCGAAACTGTACCTACTTTCTTTTACGTACTATTAGAAGCAAGTACAAAAAGGAAACGAAACATAGGCCTTCGAAAGTTAACTTTCTTTACGTGCCCTCAGTCAATAGTCCTGAATCTATGAGTAATAACTTGGATAAAACATTTTTTGCGTAGGACAAGCAACGTCCAGCAATGAATGCACATAAATAAAGCTTAAATGTTATATTTTCAGATGAGCATAAAGTTTTAGGTTTATCATAGATAGAAAAATGAATTAGGGTCTCGTCACAAAATAGAAATAGAGGTAGAAAATTACTAGCTGGTCGGCGACGGTTTGGTCACAAATTACTTAATTGCCGTTACCAGATGGCTCACTCAGTACCAGCGACGTTTTTGACGCCTACTGTGGTACCTATAGATATCTGTGTGAGTGTAGTGTAGTGACGTTTTCTCGAAGCCGTCTCTCTGTATCAGGCGCCCACCATTGCTTGTGGTCTCGTAAAGCTTTTTTTTTTGGACAAATATCTGTGGGCTGGGCGACTCCACCGACTCTGTCGCCGATCAAAACTTTTCATTGAATGTGGTGTGTCCAAAACGCGGATCGCCGGTGATATACTGATATAGCTTTTTTAGTGCGCCTTCGTTAGGCGATGGCGAACTCCTAGACGCTATCAATATTCAAATTTATTGTGACAACCTCAACCGGTACCGCTTCTCGCACTAGATGCACATTTTTTACGTTTCACCGTGATTTACGGGAAAGGCTTTTGAACTTGAAATAGTGTAACTGACGATCGATGGGGTCAAAAAGTTCTACGCATCCAAAAATACATCGTGGAACTTTCAGGAGGACCGAATCAAAATAGTAGTTATGAAGGCGCCTGGGGTTGTCCTTGTGGTAGCAGCTAAGAATACTGCCAACCCTAGTTCACTCAGGATGTTTCGTCAAAGGCGACGTAAAATTTTGACCTCTTCTAAGCTCGGCTAATTATCTATCGACTATGGTCAAACGCATGGTGGCGGTGATTGTACAATAGCATACCCAAAGAAGGTTGACGACAGGCAGGCGGACAGTCATAAAACATTGCCAAATCTTTAAGCTACATGATTTTGTGCTCTAACAAAATATGTTGCGCCGACGCCAACTGATTTGGGATAAGGGCAGGCAGATGATGAAGGCGCCTGGGGATTTTATCGTCCAGCAGTGGACGTTTCACGTGTCACACACGATGATGATGACTTGATGACATTTGAACTTTACCATATCACTTGACATTCTAAAGAATTTATTTTATCGGTCACCAAATTGCTTAAATATTTCTGCAATACGACCTTAATGGGTCGTCGTAGAGTCATTTTAACGAGCTGACGACAATTTTATAAATATTCAAGGACCATTTAGAAAAATTGAGATTAGGTAGGTATATACGGGGTGTAAGGGACGGTGTAACGAAAACTTTGCAGGCGTGCTCAGACTATGAAACTGAACAACTTTCCCCATGAAAAGCATGGTGGTAAACGAAAAGAACTTTTTTGGCTTCCGATAAAATATCTGTCAGCTGATCGTGAATTTTGTATGGGAGGTCGGAAATTTTTTCTTGTTTCCCTCTATAGGCTCCATATAGTAAGAGTTGTTCAGTTTCATAATCTGATCATGCCTGCAAAGTTTTCGAAACACCGTCTTAAGAGAACCCTGTATTTTTTTGTTTTTGACACCTAAGAGACGTAGTAGTTGCTATCTTTGAAGTCGGCGATTATAGTTGAGAAGACCACTCACTGTATTTGCCGCTGTATGGCTATAGTAATCCTTTTTCCACTAGGAGGTAAACTCACATAAGAAAGCTATGGCCGAGAATGCAGTGAGTGGTTTTTTCGACTATAGTTGGTTATTTACTAGTCCGCTGATTTCAGGCCAGACTAAGAGATGGATCCAGGGAAAGGACAGCAGTGTTCCCTGCAATTACTACACCTTGCACTGCGCTCGCCAAGCGTGGTGAGTATGGCAATACCCCCCAATAGGGGGCAGCCTATGTCCAGCAGAGGACTGTTGTGGCTGTAGTAGTAGTCAGCCCAAACCATAGTCGGCACATCTCTACACAAGCTATACAACTACTTACAAACCTACCTATCTATATGACAGCACATAGATATAGCCGGTAGATAGAATATGATACATAATTGGGGGAGGCCCATGTCCAGCAGTGGAGTGTTATGATATGACAGTTGTAGTAGTCAGCTGAAAACATAGACAGCGCATCTCTAGACCATAAATGGAACACAAGATATACTAACTACTTACCAATTTACCTATCTATATGATAGCCCATAGAGACAGCCGGTGGATAAAACAGGATACATAATGATTCGTTGCGAGTGCCATGTCCAGCAGTGGACTGTTGTTTCTATAGGTAATACCTAGTAGTAGTCAGCCCAAACCATAGACGGCGGATCTCTAGAACGATAATACTCTCTATCTCTCTTCGTGTCGGACACCGAGTCGTTCAACGACGATATTATACTAAAAACTGCTTACCAACCTACCTATCTATACGATAGCACATAGATACAGTGGGTAGATAGAACAGGATACATAATGATTCGTTGCATGCAAGTGCCATGTCCTGCAGTGGACTGTTGTTTCTATAGGTCGTACCTAGTAGTAGTCAGCCCAGACCATAGACGGCGGATCTCTAGAACGATATACTCTCTCTCTCTCTTCGTGTCGGACACCGAGTCGTTCAACGACGATATACTAAAAACTACTTACGATCATATCTATCTATAGGTACGATAGCACTTAGATACAGCCGGTAGATAGAACAGGATACATAATGATTCGTTGCGAGTGCCATGTCCAGCAGTGGACTGTTGTTTCTATAGGTAGTACCTAGTAGTAGTCAGCCCAAACCATACACGGCGGATCTCTAGAACGATATACTCTCTCTCTCTTCGTGTCGGACACCGAGTCGTTCAACGACGATATACTAAAAACTACTTACTATCCTATCTATCTATATGTACGATAGTACAGCCGATACATGATGATGGGCCCATGTCCAGCAGTGGAGTGTTGTGACTGCAGTAGTACTCAGCCCAAACCATAGCCGGTGCAACTTTAGAACATAAGATAAAAAAAAAGATAAAACACCAACTAACTACTTACCAACCTACCTATCTATACGATAGCACATAGATACAGCCGATAGATAGAACAGGATACATAATGATTCGTTGCGAGTGCCATGCGCTGTTGCAACCGGCGCCCGCGCGTCGCCCGCATCGCGCTGGAAATAGTTTTCCACCGGGCATGCGCATGCGCAGGTAGGGTTGTCTAGCCTTAAGCAGAAATATCTTCTTGTAATCTTCGCATTACATCAGGCCATAGCAGTCCGCAGGTGGGCATAGGCCTCCTACAGGGCACGCCACAAAGTCATGACCCTCCACTCGAGAACTGACTTACTCCACCGTCCATCGGTTCTACGACAAATATGACCAGGCCACTGCCTCTTCAGCTTGCTACACGAAATAACAAATTAATGGATACATTCAAGAAATGGATTAGTTTTCCGCCTCCAAAGCTAGTATGAAAAACACATGAGGAAGAACCATGTCCGATCAGTATTGGATTGTTATACCTAGCTGTTGATGATGATAAGCACAGCGCTTGATGTAATGTTTTTGGAGTTAGTACGTAGATAGTAGATAATTATAGTACCTAAACGTTTATCATAGTTCATATAGCATAGGTAGGTGATCTTCTTCATCGTGTCTCAACATAGTGAAGTTTAGCTTAATCTAGATGCCAGTGCCAACCCTACATGCACTTACATGCGTACTACTACATAACAAAGAGTTTTTATGTACTATGTGGGCTGCGACTGTGCGAATGGCAGCGCAGATGTGCTAGATGACTTTTCTTGTATAACCTCGATAGGCACTTGCAAGTATGTAACTAACTACAACTGGCAGTTGAAGCACAAATTAGGGAAACGGCGCGCGGGGCTCTTTTACAGATAGCTCACACAGTATTAGCAACTATTTTGACGCTTACTTACTTTAACTTGAAATAACTGGAATCTTAAGGGAACTCAAAGTAACTAAGAAGTTGATTGCTACGAACGTCATATTTCTTGGTTTAAAATTGGCACAGAATCATATGACGTTCTTTTATCAGATTATCTGTTTTGATATTCTTTTAATTTTGAGATTTTTGTCAGTAGCAATTCTGGCTATGTAACAAGAGTTTAAATTCTGGCTATGTAACTCACTTCTGGCTATGTGACAATCACGAAAATCCTAAATAAGGTCAAGGGAATCTTCTCTAAACTCTGTTTTTTGTGGTTAAAGTCAAACTCAAGAAAGGAATGGTAAAGTTTGTTTTAAATATTTGGGATGCGTCTTAGAAGATGTTCTGTTTTCGGCTAAGCCAGGGATGATGGGATCACCCCTAAATATAGATAAGTACAGCATATTAACAGACAAACTACCTATATACTTATACACTTATCAGTTATCTCAATGGTCAACGCAGTAAACTTAGAAGAGAGATCTTCTTTGACCTAACGACTTGTAGAAGTGGTTCGATAGATATCTATCGAAACCATCTGTTGGTCTTTTACATTGTAAAGACATGCCTGATTGTTAAAAACAAAAACCCGACTGCAGTAATTTTAAACTTACCTGTGTTTTGCGTTTAAAATCAGCCAATTTGAATTATTAAAATTTTATATAGCCAGTCCAACTCGCGCTGCTGGGACCAATCTAATGACACATTATAATTATTATGTCAATGTAAGCCTTACATACGGTTCAAGCTACAGGCCGTGAAAAAATAATTTACCTGTAGACACACACATCTAAATACCCAGCCACATACATACCTACATACTCTCTAAAAATATAACCCTCCTTCTGAGGCAGTCGGGTAAAAACGTGGGTGATTGGACTCGAAGAAAACTACTCAATAAATGTTATTTGTTTCAAGGTTTTGAAGTTATGAGATACTTAATGGGGATATAAAGTGAAGATTTCATTACTAAACTTGCTGTTTTTCTCAGAATAAACGATTTTGTTTAAAAAATCTGTTAGCAGCCTTCATCCGATCAACTATTTATCTACCTACTTGTTTCTCCAAACAAAATATCTCTAATTGTGAACGGGGAGGATCCGTATTTTTATGTAAGGGTTCATCGGGTCGTTGAGCAACGACTCGGTACATGTCCGAAGGAGATTACTACTTGGGTTTAATCAGTTGCAAAATTTTTTTTTTATTGATTGATTACCTATCTACCTACACATGTCCTCAAACAATTGGAGCTCTATTAATGAAGATATTTTTCTCTTCTAATGGGACACCGAGTCGTCCAACGACGATAATCGTGCGACGACTGGCATGGCAAGTTTTCCAAGTCAAACACGCAGGTTTACACTCCAGCATCTGTGTTTAAATGAAAAACGTTTTTCAACGTTCGTAACTCAAATAAAATAAAAAAATGTAAAATGAAGTCCAATATAAATTGGATTCCTGTTTATGCACAACGGTAGCCGACGACTGATTACGTATGCAGTTTTAATCGCCGTTACTTGTAATCGTCTTAATTTCCATCTGATTATAATAATCACGTTATAAGGGTACGAATTACAAGAATAATCGATGGTTTGTTCAATAAAGTGTTCTGCCAATTTTACCTAGGTAAGTAAGTAAGCAAAGAAGAAGCAAAATACACCTTTCGCATAAATCGCGAAATTTCATGATAGATACACAAAATAGAGTGTTTACAGAAGGTTCTTTAGACAGTTTCGACTCTATTCAGGATTTTTGCGATTGTCACTAGTTCCTTAGCCAGGGTACCTGCTGTCAAATATCTCAAAGGATGAGAATATCTCATATAATAAGCAAAATCTGATACAAGAACTTAATTATGAGCCAATTTTAATCCAAGGAATATGACGTTCGTGCCAACCCCCAGTTTTCCTGAGATACCAGCAAAACCACCCAACTATACCCATTAAAAGATCATCTGATACTTTTTAAATGCAAATAATAAGAAAAACCAGTATAAGTTTGATTCCTTGAATGGGTAGTTTGATGTACTAGCGATATACCTACTCTTGACCAGTCCGTAGTACGGATATTTCTAAACGTAATCTGCTTAGAATGTATAAGCAAACTATAGAGTGCGCCTAAAAAGTTAGAACGGTTTGCAGTACCTAGTCTACACACAACCTTTCTGTCTATCAGTAGCAAAACGCCAGTGGCAGCGCTATTCAACCTCTATAACTTCTCTTCTCATACATTTAACGTCTGTATCTAGGGAGCAACTGCTTACGCTTTGACAGTACATCGCGGGGCCTTACGCAAACTTTATCTATAGCACAGTCTATAGCTTGCTCATATATGCTCTAAGCCTTAATGGGTAGGTTGATGAGCTAGAGATAGGTATACCTACTCATGACCAGTTCGTAGCAAGGATATTTTCTGAACGTAATCTGATACCGAGTGGATCCTGCGATGGTGCCTTCCTGGTTCTAAAGGTCAAACCGTCAACACCTGCCCGCGACAAACAAACTAAACTTGTTATTTTACTAGTTTGTGTTTGATGAGAGTATCTTACCCACCCAAAACATAAATGTAAAAGGCTGCCAAGTTCGATAATTTTTGGAATGCTTCGCCTATAAAAGAAGTGAGATCTAAATAAGTACCAAGCTCCATACAGTTTGGAAATAAGTTATTTCCAAACTGCGGAAAATCAAGTGTGCATTCCTGTAACTATTTTTAACTGAGGTCTGTGTATGGAGCTTGGTACTTATTTAGATCTCACTTCTTTTATAGGCGAAGCATTCCAAAAATTATCGAACTTGGCAGCCTTTTACATTTATGTTTTGGGTGGGATTTCATTTATTTTTGTAAGGTTTATTATAGGCGAAGCATTCCAAAAATTATCGAACTTGGCAGCCTTTTACATTTATGTTTTGGGTGGGATTTCATTTATTTTTGTAAGGTTTATTTTCTTTTTTTCTTATGATTAAGTTAGGTAAGGAAATATCTCATTTATACTTTACTTTGACTAAATACAAACCTTCGTAACGAATTTTAGGTCGGTACGACGATTGGAAGATATAGATATTTTTTTTGTTTTAGTTCCTTAGGGGTATGAATTTACACCTTCATTATTTTTAAAACCGACTCACACTTGGCCATTTTCAGATTTTTTCCTTTTTCTTGACCTAAAGACCTACCTCCATGCCAAATTTCAAGTCAATACGACCATTGGAAGTGGTCTAGGTTTTTGATGAGTGAGTGAGTGAGTGAGTCAGTGAGTGTATAGTAAAAATAGCGATTTTCTGACGTCAATATCTCAAGACCTACAATAGGTACATTAATGAAATTTTGTAGGTATTTTAGATAAGTAAGCAGATCTCGACAGATACTAGAAATTTCATATGCGTAGATAAAATAGATTTTGAGTTATAGGTGGGTCGAACTTGGCCCGAAATGGTTCGTGTAATATAACCCACGGCCGGTGTGTCGCTTTTTTTGCTCGAACTTGGCGGACACACTGCCGTGTGTCTAGATTGGCGAGACTTTTGCAAGGTAAACATTACGCACGTATACCTACTACTACTAGTGGTATTAGAGTTGAAACACACCGATAAATCAGTCTCCGAATTTCTGATTGTTAGAATTCGACACGACACACATAGTACCTATGATATACAGTGTACTAGGCATTTAAAATTCCGTGACTGAACTCTACGTAGAAATAAGTCCTACAACCATAGGTAGAAGTTTGCAAAAAAAAATACCATAGTAAGTAGCCTTAAAGGACGGCCGCTGAAAATATAGTGTCCGCGTTTACCTACGCACGAATAGAAACAACATAAGTGTAGAGTCTATCGGTTTGTTTCGAGGTAACTTTTACCTTTTATCACTCCAACAATGGCCTAGGTCAGTCTAGAATCCGTGAAGAGGTGTCGCAATATCCTTGAGTGACGGCGCGGGCGCTGCTAACAAGAGGTGGGGGTCCTCACCCCCTAGACCCTGGGGGGGTCAGAGAACTAAGGGGGGGGCGACCGTGGCTCGGGCGTCGACCTTGTGCGGAAAACCGTGTCAGGGAAATGCTTTTCTCCTCTTTTGTATCGTCCCACAGCGAACGTTGCTCTACTTCAAATATCACATCATAGCAGTCCACTACTGAACGTGGTTCCCCAATATCACACCATGTATACGATATCTCTTTCTCGCCATCCAGTAACGTCCCTAAACATTCGCTCTTTAAGTCATCCATCTGAGGCTTGGATCTGAGGGCGTCCAACGCTACGCATGCCGAACTTCAAACATAATTCGTAGAAATCGAAGGTCACTCATCTGCAATTTGAGCAACGTAAACGCACAAAAACTATTGCAATCGTGTGGTTAACTTAATTTAGTAATTACGTGTGTTTGCACGATTCTAACTGTATGAATCGGAAGAGAGTATTTATCACGCTATCAATTGACCTCAGAGGAAGATTAAGATAAGCCTGATTTTTCTTATTTAGTAGGTACCTATGTTCAGGTCTACCATCAAAGACTGCTTAAAATACCTACCCATATCTTACATGGTCTACTAAAACTGGCCGCTATTTGAAAATCATCTCAGTTGTTTGGCGATTCGATACTGTGTCAGGTGTTTGCATCTTGCGAAATCACAATTCCCCAAAGAATGAAGGCTCTGTTGAGTCAATCTGCATAGCACACCGGGTCGCAGTCGCTGAACTATAACCACGGACACCAGGGTTCATCGGGTCTTTAGTCTTTTCGGTTTTCTACATGAAATGACCTCCACCAAAGATCCTGATAACTTGATAAGCCATAATTAGCCGGGTGTTTCTGTAGCGGGACAGCACGTCCTTATGTCGTCAGCAGACGTCCGGCTGTCGACGTCGGGCCAAATAGAGCGCCTTGCCGTGCGGATCGCGCGTGCAGCGAATACTAATGTGTGTACCAATCGATATGAAACAAAACCGAGTGTACAATGTTTTTGGGAGTCGGTAGTGATTGTGTACTTGTGTGTGATAAGCAGTGGCCGAAATCAGTATCTTTAGAAATATAAAAAAAAAAACAGTTGGAACTCACCTGTGTTTACTATAACAGCGACAGTAAAGTCCACTGCTAAACTTGGGCCTCCCCTCAGTAGGGGGGTATTTGCCATACACCACCACGCTTGGCAGGCGCGTTGGTAAGCGCAATGCGATTGCGAAATCATCCAGGAATTGAATCCCTAAATGAATTTATCCCTTAGTCGCCTCTTACGACACCCGACGAGAAAGATACGGGGTGATGACATTCTAAGCCGGCATCACACGGCAATACCTATGTTTATTTGTTTTATTACACCTTTGTTTAGCTTGGACACATTATAGGCACTTATGAGATATGCTAACTTGGGCAAACATTTTCGATACTACTGATGGAAACCCTTCATGCGACCAAACTCCGTCATCAGTCCATCTGGTTAGAGGGCGTCCAACGCTATGCTTGCCGAGGTTAGGCCTCCACTCGAGAACCCGCTTATTCCAGTGTTCATTGATTCTATGACAGATGTGGCTAGCCCTCGTAAAATCGTAGACCATAAATATTTTTGTCACAATCAGCAAAATATAGAGTTAATTTATTTGACCACACCAATAGACACTTAATCAGATTAAGGCTATAAATTCGAGCTAGGCTGAATATTCATAAGAATTAGCCAAACTATTGACTGACCGTGTAAATTAGCTGTTGTGTAAATAATTGCATAAATATACAAGGGGAATACAATAAAATTATCATTAAATCAAGATATTTGAAATATTGGATTTCAGAAATTTTCAATATAATATAGAATTGTTTGCACGTTTCATATCTTATTTTAATGACAACTTCAAAAAAACACATTTGTCAAATAAATTTTTATTAGGTATGAGTACCTACCGATTTAAACAATCATCCGTCACACATATCACATTAGCCTTTGACAGTTCATTTCTGGACGAATTCTCGTTTTCGCCATCTAGTCACTATACCAGCCACTGCTTGAGTCTCGATTTGAACGATATATAGATAGATAGATTAACACTTTATTGCTTACATACAATTCCAAACAAAAATACAGAAATCTTAGAGCTAGAAGTATAAGCAAAGGCGGCCTTATCACTTGCAGCGATCTCTTCCAGACAACCTTTACTTTGAAAGAGATAGTTAAAAAGTTTTGCAAGTAGTTGCAGAAGCAATCAAAATTAAAAAAAACAATAAATTTAACAATTAAACTAAAGAACGATGTACAAAATCACACCATATTAATTCCCACGTATAATAAATTATGCATTTGATAAATGTTTGAACACGTTCATACGTATGCATTCTTTGTGTTACGAATTGTTTGTTTTTATGATCACTTGCTAAGTTATACTATAATTAAATTGTTTGATTTGTTAGTTACTTGGACTTGGTCGTGCGTGGCGGATTCGTTTAACTACAATCACAATCCTCGGATTACTGAAAACAGGAATTTGCAAATATTATTGCTGTTATATTACAAGGTACCTTTTTCGTAGCAGCACCAAAATCTCTCCATATAGGTAGATAAAAAATAAGAACTTGAAAAAAGTCATGCATCGACTGGGGCTCAAATCAAACGCAGGCTGCATGGGGTACCGCTCTGCCAGTTGAGCTATCGATGAACCAATAGATGCTGGCAAATTTCAATGTCTCTCTTTCTCTCTCTTTCTGTCAAGAACTTCTTTAAATTCAACAGTCAACATCAGTTTAGTACAGACAAAGCATCCACAAATCGGTGCGTACGAGTATTTGACGCGCGCAGTGTAATATGTTGTATTCACAGGGACGCTGCTGCCCATTCTCTGGGTTCATCCTTGTCGCATTTGTCGACAACCTCGGGTAGCAAAGTGGTGATGCTATTCTAAGTCAGAATTACACGACAGTATTACATGTTTGAGTATTATTTTTAACAATGAGTGTATCTTCCTGTCCCAGCCCGGCACCGAACCGACGACTTTCCATCAGCAGTGCGGTCACTAAACTAACTATAGGTACCTACTCGTACACAGATTGGGCATGTTTTGACTTTTAGATCATCGTCCCGATCAATACTACCAATAGGTACTTACTACATGGTTGGGTAAGTATTATTTTTATCAATGAGTGGATATTCCTGTCCCCGGCCGGCACCGAACCGGCGACTTCCCATCAGCAGTGCAGTCACGTACGCGCCGCTCGCGGCAATCACGAGATATCTAGCTACCGGACTTTACACATTAATATTATATGTACCTACTTGCTTAGATGTTCAGAATAGGTATTATGTCGAAGCTAATATTGTTTTTGTGATGCCTTCTTGCTAATAAACTTCCCAGAAGTTTTGTTCTAAGTACTGCAAATTTTGTCTGCGTTTGAAACACAAGATTTGAAAATTAAAAGGATACTTTTCTACCTACTATTCCTGCCTGTACTTATACGTAAATAGTATAAGATGTTTAGAATATAATATCGATATGTGGTGGAGGCAAATATTGTTTTTGTTATGATTGAAAATTTGCAATACAGTTGAAGTTAAGATTGATTTGGTGATAATCATATGCCCATACAAGGTTAGGCCCCTCGAAATGGGGGCCTAAATCGAAATGGCTAGTAATTAAACTCGTAGTAATGTATTTCTTACACTATCTAGATCATGGTGGCATACTTAGTTTTTAATTATCTAACCGTAAACTGATGGAACGACGCAAAATAATTCTTAACCTAAAATGGCATAACCTAACTAAGAATTTTGATACGAGTTATAAGGTGAAAGTATTTATACCCGCACACCCACAACGCACTCGCCGAATTTTGGATTCTTTGTATGAAAATCCGTGGAACCTCGAAAATATTGCCGAGCCGCACGCGCCTAACCGAACGGATTCCCCAGCCAGTGCTAATCATAGACTATAATGCTGATGACGTCATCAGCGCACGCGGACAGTGTAACCATTTAAAAAGATTCAGTTTTTGTCAATGCTGCCAGACTGTCCCATTAACATTACCTCCCAGTAAAGTCTGCTGTTCACCGTCCGTGTTCCAGTTTTTCTTTTCGAAAGTTTCGAAGATTTTGGAGTCTATGTCACTCTTAAAGAATAACCAAATGACATTTTCAAATTTTGCTTATTTGACATTTGCCACTTTAATTTTAAGCTTTTTTGACATTTTAATATTTGAGATTCCGTCCTTTTAAATTCAATTGACATTCTGTTACCTTTACAATTGGACATTGGGACAAAATGTTTTCTGCTTCTTCTTTGCATTTTGTTACGTTTACATTCTAGCAATTTTACATTTTGCTACTTTGACGTATTGGCATTTTGCCTTTCTGCACATTCTACTTCCTTGAACAATAATATTTTTTTAAAGTTGAAACAGCGGGACCTGTAATATGTTCAAAAGTTTTGTTCCAACGTAGAACAAAGAACGTAGAAAATATTCCGACCTGTTATAATGTAGAAGTGATCAGTTGGACATATGGGAACAAAGGGAAGCTGCGTGGTGCACGGAGAAAGTTCTGCAGTTACGAAAGTTGGCTGCTTGAACGTGCCTCTGGCGTAAAATGACAGCAATTATTAAATAAATTTCCGAAAAATACACACATACGGCAAAATTACCCATTAAATTGGGAGGAAAGTACTCTCTTGGCAACACCAATTCTATTCGATGCGGCTGTGCTTGCGGTTAGGTGTGCGAGGTCATCCGCATTCGTCAGCGCGTACGGCGAGTACGTTGCGGGTGTGCGGGTATACTTCCTTTTCCCAAATGACAATTTGATGACAATAGGAAAAGAGGAAATGCAGAAGTAAGCAGAAGTTTTATTCTCTATGAGAGTTTCAAAGAGTATGTAATACTTGCAGGGTAGATGGGGTAAAATGGTACCTACCCCTGATCAGAAGTTTAAAGACATTGCAAAAGAAAATTCCTAATATGAATTCGTATCACCCTATGCAGTTCCTGTGGCATGGTCTGTTATATTTTTGCCGTTGTAATGCCAGTGGCAGCTTGCCTATTATTATTATTTATTTAATAAAGTCTGCAAGTATATAAATCATTAATCTATCAATATTGTTGCTGTAGTCACTTTTGTTGCTTGTCTTACGTACGAACTCGGCTATAACATAACATAACATAACGTGACGTGACGTAACATAACATAACAGGACATGACATGACATGACATGACACGACATAACATAACATGACATGACATGACATGACATGACATGACATGACATGACATGACATGACATGACATGACATGACATGACATGACATGACATGACATGACATGACATGACATGACATGACATGACATGACATGACATGACATGACATGACATGACATGACATGACATGACATGACATGACATGACATGACATGACATGACATGACATGACATGACATGACATGACATGACATGACATGACATGACATGACATGACATGACATGACATGACATGACATGACATGACATGACATGACATAACATAACAGCCACAACAGTCCACTGCTGGACATGGGCCTTCCCCTATCGGGGGGTATTGCCATACTCACCACGCTTGGCAGGCGGATTGGCGAGCGCAGTGCATGATGGTGCATTAACAGGGAACGCTGCTGCCCATTACCTGGATGAGTATCCCTTAGTCGCTTTTTACGACACCCACGGGTAGAATTGGGGTGATGCTATTCTAAGCCGGCATCACTCGGCATACACAGGAGATTGTCTGCGCTGTAGTTGTTTTTACGCAACCTGGGTTCTAAAAACTGCTCCATTTTACCCTTATTTCCTCTTAGTTGCTCTTAGTACCTACTTTATGTTTGTGTCACAGATGTCAGCAGAATCAAGGAACCAGAATTTTGCCCAGAATAAAACACAAAAATATACTTTTTAACATAAATTGTGATTCCCGTTTCGTCTGAAGATGATTAATATAAGATTTTGATCCAAAAAACGTATCATCTTTTTTACATTTCATGAGGTTCTTAGCCGTTACCGAGAGGGGGGCCTAGATTTGATTATGTCCTTATGCCACAAAGTCTGCTAAATACAAACATTTCTACCATAGCCAGTAAGTAGACGAACAAGTGAAATCTGTGCGAACGGTGAAAACGCAATGCCCTGCGGTTCAGACGCACCGGTGACAGCAGACACGCGCACGCGCACGCGCATAAACAAAGCGTCGCGCGCGCACCCGGATGCGCAGACGCGTATGTGCGCTGCGTTCGTAGCGAGAAAGTACCAGGACGGCAGCAGAGACAAGAGGTTTCTAAACGCGATACACTTGTTGTTTGTAAGATGTCAATCATTCGTGTTGGACCTAGACTATGCGCTTACTTCAGGAGCAGAGTGCACTAGAACGCTGCACAACTAGTATTCAAAATACGAACGTACGAAAATGGTAGCAAATATAACGAACAAATTCTTTAATTTTTTACTGACTAGATATGAAGGTACTAAGTAGTAGCTAAGGGTGAAATTTTTCCCTAAAATAACACAATTGATCTTGTCCCCACCCACCTTACCGATATCTTTTTCCTATTCTGTCAATACAGTACACAATGTCGAAACATCACAATTCGTTGTAACAACAAATTTTTATTTCTAGGTTAGGAAAAGTTTCAGGAATCTTTTGAAGGACTAACAGTCGGCAAATGAAGAGGCAATCATTTTGAGAACGTGCTCGGAACTAAGAAACCTCGCAAAGTTTTTATTCCAACCTCGTTCTCTCGGAAAACGCTTACAGACAGAAACCAAAGTTAGCAACGTCTGCAAATGGAGATAAAATGTTAATCCCGACTTAGTCTCTGCAGAAATTCCAACGGCAGAGAAAAAGAGTTGAAAACGTCAAAAAGCTTAACGCTCATCTGCGACAGAGGAGTAAACAAAGGACATCGATCAGTGGTAAAAAGAAAGATACATTGAGACGGGGAAAAAGCATGCAGTAACTCAAAATGCGCGCGCGAGTCGCGGATCCAGCCAGGTTCGGCCACTGGTAACTTACACTCGGATTTTTTCCACTTGTCACTCGTCAAACAGTCGTCACTGGTGATGGGTTGCCTCTCCGGACGCCTGCCAAGACTGCCATCCTCCCATCCAATGACAAACATCCTATAGGTTTTTCAACTCAAGGCAAGTTCAGTCCAGATTGTTCAGAATAAAGTTGAGTTTGTAGGTTTCTGGTGGCGTTGATTGCGTCGTTCAGTCGTGTTCGGTTGGTGCTAGTGTTTTTTTGGCCCGACGACCCGCGGGGTTTGCGCGGGGCGCGGGCGGGGGAACTGCTACCCATTGTATGGTAATACTCGGCCGGATTTTGTTCGGGCTCAATTATATTATGAAGCTTAGCCACGAAGTCAAAAGTCACCCAGCGCTGTCGCTGCAGCGTGCGCGCACCCGCCACGGTACCTCCCACTCCACATGCCTACATCCTGTATTAAATGTACAGTCATGCTGTAGCTGGTAAAAAGTACCTTCTGGCATAAAGCAGTATGTCACGTCAAATGTTTGGTGCCATACCAATTTCATTGTGTATCAACAAATATATTTTGTACTAGCAGCCCGCCCAGCGGTTTCACCCGCTGCTACTTACCTGTTTTCCCGTAGAAATTGGATCTTTGCCCGTAGTAAAAAGTCCATTACTCCGATCCAGCAGAGGTAAATGTGCGAGCAGAAGCGGCCCGTCATGCTGAGTAACTTTTACTTTGAAGCCATTGCCGTATCTCTTATTGTTTATATGGGATGCTGGTGGTCTACATCAGATACTTCAGACCCTCGTGACCATGTGCCAGCAGAAGCGGCCCGTCATGCTGAATAACTTTTACTTTGAGGCTTTTACCGTATCTCTTATAGTTTATATGGGATGCTGGTGGTCTACATCAGGTACTCCAGACCCTCGTGACCATTTGCCAGCAGAAGCGGCCCGTCATGCTGAATAACTTTTACTTTGAAGCCATTATCGTATCTCTTATAGTTTATATGGGATGCTGGTGGTCTACATCGGGTACTCCAGATCTTCGATGACCATGTGCCAGCAGAAGCGGCCTGCCATGCTGAGTAACTTTTACTTAAAAACTATTACCGTATCTCTTATAGGTTAGATGGGATGCTGATGATGTTCATCAGGTACTCCAGATCCTCGATGACCATGTGCCAGCAGAAGCGGCCCGTCATGATGCACAACTTTTCTATGAAGCCATGGCCGTATCTCTTATAGTTTAGATGGGATGCTGGTGGTCTTCATCAGGTACTCAGATCCTCGATGACCATGTGCCAGCAGAAGCGGCCCGTCATGGTGGACAACTTCTTCTATGAAGCCATGACCGTATCTTTTATAGTTTAGATGGGATGCTGGTGGTCTTCATCAGGTACTTGTACTCCAGATCCTCGAAGGCTGACAAAAAGTAGTCCATGTCCATCTTTACTATGCTAGTAATATCAGTACCAAATTTCGCGAAGATCGGTAAAGCGGTTTGGCTTATTTGGGTAATATCCGCTGTATTTCCCGCTTTTCCTGCTGCTAACCGTTTTCCCGTAGAAATGAGGAATTTTCCCGTGGTAAAAAGTAGCCTATGTTACTCAGGAATGTTGTAGCTTTCTAATGGTGAAAGAATTTTCGAAATCGGTCCAGTAGTTTCGGAGTTTATCGATTACATACATACAAAAAAACAAACAAACAAACAAAAAAACAAACAAAGTTTTCCTCTTTATTATATTAGTGTAGACATAGCATTTCTTCTACTTTGCCCTGCCATTACTGTAGTTTTCGTACCTACTTCATTCCAATTTACGTCGAGCATAGTGTCGTCCAACGACCCGCTGAACCCTAGTGTCAGAGGTGATTCAACCACCTACTACTAGTAGCAGGCCTCTGATATGGTAGTCATACGACCACCGTCTAAGTAATCATACACAGCAATCTGGACCGAAGTGCCATCTTGCTTTTCGGACAATCAGGTTGCACAGCCTGCAATATCCTAATGAGACTACCGGAACAAATTCACATTGCAATTGAGCCACTGGGAATCAATCCCGTCGCAGGCAGTCACACTATACCTCTGCGCTTTATCGGCTGTCACTGATGTCACAATAGCCCATGGTTTGTGATGATAATGATAAAAAAATCAGCACTTAAGCAGCGCAGTAGTTAGTCCATTGGACAACCTCGAGTGGGTCATAAGTCACGCTCTAACCTTCCCAAACACTAGACTCTACTGATTACATAAATCGTTTGCAAAAATTATGTCTCCTAAGTATTGACACATCACCTCGATAACGATCAAATTATTGAAATTTTATACATTAGTGGCCAAATCTACATTTTATTGAAATTAGAATTGCGCAAGAGGTCAATATAGAGTTTGTAAAAATCTAAGTTTATTTCTTTAATAAGTTTAAAGTTATGGCCAATAAAATTGATTCAAGGCCTTAAATTTTTTATCTCTCCAAGAAATACCTCATTTTCTTCCTTAACTAAAAATAAAAGGTTGACTTTGTTTGACAGATATGACTGAAGATCTTTGAGCTCCATCCCGGACTGAAAATGAGAAATTTTACCTGTCGTATCTTAGTTCAAGCTGAGAATTTGACATCAAATACTTCCGGCGCTAATGTTTTATGCAGGTTTTTCTTGCAAATACAAGAAACTCCATGCTAACTTGAAGGTACGTTTCGGCTTCGCATCGCATATGTGTATATTTCTATTCAATATTGGTATTCCTGCTTCATTTTTTATAATTATTGTTACCTGTTCTAATACAATTTGCCGCAACTGGCAATCGGCAGGCTTCTACACCCGAAGCTCCCTGATAGGAGGATAACGTGGTTCTTCAAAGCCCGCCGCGGTCGTAACCTCCAATATTTATCGCCAGTTCGAGCCCCCGGCCGTACACCGTAAAAACCTTACCTTGTGATTGAAAAACGAAACGTTCCCACACAAAAAAACGGACCTGGAACTTTATGGAACTATTCCGGGCCATTCTGATCGACGAACCAATCGGTTTATTAAATATCTACAGATTTGTCACGGATTATGTCGATCGGCTACTGGCGGCGTTCGAATTCTAAATTATTGATCATTTGATGAGACTATGATCTTTACTTAGCTTTACTAAAATGTTGTAGCTGACGGAATCGGCATGACGCAATGGTAGTCGACTGTCTGCGACGCAGAAGGTTCCGGGTTTGATTCTCGGTGGGTCTCTAACAAAGTTGATGTTTCTCACTTTGTGAATGTATTCCCAATTTGGTTAGGACATTACAGGTAGAACTATCTGATTGTCTGAAAAGAAAGATGTTTCTGTGCTTCGGAGGGCACTTTAGGTCGTCGATCCCGGCTGCTGTCCATGATTATTTAGACAACGGCCTTTAAACAACCATGTCAGAGGTCTGCTACTTGTAGGAGGCGGTTGTAAAACTCCTACACCAGGGTTAATCGGGTCGTTGGACAAATCGATGTCCCACACGAAGAGAGCTTTACCAAAATGTTCAATTTCTGATCTTAACATTGGGCATTGGGAAATACAAGTTTCAAGTTTGATTTGCGCAACGATACGGCCATAGAATAGGAGACGTGGGCTCTAACAAATTTATTGACGTGTTTTGTGAAACATACCTATTTTGAGGTAAACCGGCTAATTCTCTACAAGATATCTGTTTCATTATTCGTGGTTATACAGGGTGTAAGTAACACCTCTCCGTTTCGTCCTCGACCTTTTCTGATTTAGTTTCAGAGTCTGAAACACCCTATTTGAAGAGCTCCCTTACACCCCGCTTTTAAACTTTTTTTCAAAGTGCTTATTTTTTTAAGCTTTCATTATTCAACGTTGTATTTTTTCGCTGCATCATTACCGCGATGAAAACAACCGTGAAAAATAGCTGTCTCACTCCAAGTTTTCAGTTGTGGATCATCGTCGGAGACGGCATTAAAAAACCTTTAGTTGATTACGTAATCGATATTAGGTGACCACGTTTTCGTAATCCACAAAGTATCACCGTAAGTCGGATATTAAAATATCTACTTTCGGTCAATTAGCCTGGAGTGGTGTAGCCTCTACGGCGTCACGCTGAGACCCCCCCTCCCCTTCCCCGTTCCCTGCTGCGCCCGCGCACCGAAAATTTATGGCGCTCCACTGCTACGCCGAATTAGCCAGCACCAGGCGACCAGACATTACACCATACCCGCGGCTTCGATTAACTGTAAACTATAACTCAGGCGATCTCTATGCGTCAGAGGCGGCTGGTCAAAGCGGACCAGCCTAATTACAGCATCAACCATCGACAGGACACCTGAAAACCAAAAACCAGAGATACGAGCGATCAATCGTTCAAATTAGATGTCGTTTGTAATTGACACTCTTCGGGTTTGATTTTGATTCTACTTTTGGTCAATGCGGCCGGCAACAGGTTGGCGATAAAACAAGCTCACTTTAAAGTCTTAGCTACTTCCAACGTTATATATAGTCTTGACCATTGGGTAGAACATTAGCCTACATGATATTCCTATAATTAAATACATAAGGCTAGATCTGTGTTATGGTACAGGACAGAAGCTTCCAATAGACGACTATTACGATAGAAAAAATCAAAAATGAACTAAAGGCACTGGAATTCCCACATTACAAATGGAAAACAGCAAGTCTATTACGGACTTCGACTGTATTTTTTTATACTTAAAAGAATCCAGGAAGACGCATGAAGACAATGCGACTAGACGCCCTTCGCAGTGACCCTATGACCCTACTTACACATTCGATACAATTCAAATTAATTCGATTCACACGATCGACAATGACCACTCGTATTCGCGTCACTATTTATACACCAACGGTCACCTTATTTATTATACCTCTGTAATTCTCCCGCGTTACTTTACAAGCATCGAAGTGGCCAATAAATTTCCCATCGGCTAACATCTTCGGTAATTTGATAGCCTAGATGACCGGTGGTCAGTATAGCTCTGACCATCTGAAATACCGTCCCTTTCACACCGGACCGTTTAGAAAGGGTGGCGGACAATACCGTTGAAAAGGCAAAATTTGTGAGTCCGATATGTCAATGGGATAGGGTTGTGCCGTATGCATAGAAATTAAATCAGCTGGGCACAAGACCGCTACATATCGATGGTTGTATGTAACTTGATATTTGACGCGACTTATGGGTTCGTTTGATCGTGGTTTGATCACTCAATTACCACGGAAACGATAAATACAGTGTAGACAGTACAACAGATAAGAATAGGAGTTGAATTTCTCTTGAGTGAGTTATTTGATTACATATTATCTTCCAATGATCTTGTATGTTACTAGCGTAACCTATCTTTTTCATTGTTCACAACTTCTTTCGTGTAGGTCGTGAGATCTAGTAGTTATCGGGTATTCCTAGTCATTCGAGAATTTTAACTGCCTGTGTTAATTTTCCATTTATCGAGAAAGATGATTCAGATTTGTAGAAAGAAATGGTGAAGTAAGTAGGAATGATAAAAGTGTTTCTTGACAAACCAAAAAAAAAACCTTTATGTTCGAATTTTAGACAGAGTTTTGAAAATAATTTCATGTAATGGCGCGATGTATGAGATCGAGTTTATTGCTGAAATGTTCAGTTTTGAAACAAAATGAGATATTCGGTTAAGCTTTCTAAAACAAAGTTTCTGAATCTTTTCAATTTATGATGGTGGTAGGGAGAATAGAATTCTGGACCTTACTAATCTTACACCAACTTGACTTATGAAGCAAGTTAAGAGGAAAGAGGTATTTCTGAGAACTGTCGGTGTAGTAAAGTGTTCGGCAGTCAGCAGTAGGCGCGATTGTCCACAATGACTAGTCTGGAACTCATTTTTAAAAAATGAATATTGAACCCAGGACCGTCAAATATAGAGCCCGAAGAAAACCCAGCTAGACCATTGCAGCATGTAAAAGTTGAAGAAGTTTTCCAAGAACTGTCGGCGTAGTAAAGTGTTCGGCAGTCAGCAGTAGGCGCGATTGTCAACAGTGACCAGTCTGGGACTCATTAAACAAGCTTTGTTTTAACTAACTGTAAACCCACCATTACTAAAGAACTTGTAGATGTAGACGACTTTGTGGACACAAGCACTAAATATGGTTCGAAGAAAAATGCAGTAGTTAAGGTCGATAAACTCGACAACTATTTGTCCGTTGAGACCATTGCAACGCCCTGGCAAATAGATATAATATCATTTACCTACCACTTAAACAATCACAATTGATTATGACAAGTTTAAAGTACTTACTTAGAATATGGCAAGACAGGTAGGTAGCGGTTCTAGTGACGATTTCAGTTTAGCAGTATAATGGTCCATAGGTGTTGCAACCTCTGTCCGGAAAAAACATGATGTGTTCGAAGAGAGACTTATCACGCGCGAGAAGACTTTAGACGTGTCTAGTCCCATGAATTTTATAAAAACAAGTGAAGAATTTTGACATATCTAAAGGTGTAGAGAAAAAATAATTTTCGGGGCATATCATAAGCCTACAGAAAAGAAACAGCTGACGAAGAAGGTTCTTAAGGGTGCAGCCTAGTAGATATCAACACAATATTAATGTTTGTCAAACAAAACTCGGCAACTCAAAGCTTTGTGCTGCTCGGTGCGACGCCGCGTTTGACAGACAAATACTGACAAACATACAACTGACAAACAGTGACAAACATACAAACTTACACTACTTGTTGTAACACCGAATCACACGTAGTGGATAATCATGAGAACAAACTGACAAATGTCCAGTGGTGACATGGAGCAATAAGCTTTCATTGTTAAGGAAGTTTAATTTATTATACCAGTGTCAATCTGCAAATAGTTTTCAGAAGCATAAATTACGAAAGACGCTGTAGCATATCAGATGAGACTTTGTTTCAAGTTTTTATTGCAATTATTTGATAGCACTTACAAAAAGAAAATTCTCCATATCATAAGTTTAAACCATTTGCTGTCACTATATGTAACGCAACATGCGAAAGGAACTGTGTCTTGAAGGTTAGGAGATAAGCTTACAGATCTTCTTATATCACTAGAAGCTTTAGTTCTACCTTTCATTCGATTTATGAACCACTTGGTACTGGGTAATTGGACAGACATTTTTAAGTTCAGTTACCTATGCCCTATTGAATTTCTACATGTAGGCTTCACTCTGAAAGGTTTAAGATTTGTATTTTAGTTTAACTTTCACTGTTCATCTCCGCACCGCACCAGAAACCACTTGTAGTGGCACTACAGCCATAGTTGGTTTTCAACCGAAATCTCAGCCCACTAGCCCACAGGTTTTGTACGGTAGTTCGGTAGTTTCTCAGGTTGCGTTATTCGGTAGTTTCTCTAGTGTCATTGCTCTCAGTGTTTGTGTTGGGAGCGTGTAATGGCGGCGGGCTGCGCGCGCGCAAATATTGCATCTTAGCACTATAAACCACTTGTAATGGCATCACAGCCCTGGTTGGTTTTCAACCGAAATCTCAGCACACTAGACCAGGTTTCGGAACTTCGGTAGTTTCTCTAACTAGTGTCATTGCTCTCAGTGTTTGTGTTGGGAGCGTGTAATGGCGGCGGGCTGCGCGCGCGCAAATATTGCATCTTAGCACTATAAACCACTTGTGATGGCATCACAGCCCTGGTTGGTTGTCCACCAAAATCTCAGCCCACTAGCCCACAGGTTTCGGAACTTCGGTAGTTTCTCTAACTAGTGTCATTGCTCTCAGTGTTTGTGTAGGGAGCGTGTAATGGCGGCGGGCTGCGCGCGCGCAAATATTGCCCGCCGCGCGGACGCCGCGCAAGGTCGCCCACAGCAAACACTACATGGAATGCTTTTACTACTACCACAAAATAGAGAATCTACAGAACATTATACTTAGATTATACCTGACTTACGTATACTTAAAACACACTATACAAAAACCTTTGCCATTCCCAAGGAGGGTAGTAGGCGACCGGTCGTAAAATTAAGCCAAATCCTTTTACATCATGATTTTGTGCTCAGCAAACATGTTGCGCCGACCCCAAGTAATTGGGATAAGGGCAGGAAGATGATGATGATACAAAAACATTTGCACTTGCAAGGCGTAATTTTTGCCGTTCGCCCGCACCGAACGCTGTTGACTAGCCGGTTTGAAACGGTTCGAGATCGCGCGTAAACGACGGCGTGTTGATGTGTGTGTGAATGTAGTGACGGTTCCTTGAAGCCGTCTCTCTGTATTGAGGGGCCGCTAATACTTACTTTGTGCTACCTCTTTAGCTCCATTCAGGTTCTGGCCACTTAACGAGAAATATTAGTTTTATATTTATGACTTATGACAGACGGACAAAGTCGACTGGTTTGTTTGTGAACGTTTTTCCTAGACGTATTTTTCCATGTTGGTTGTAAGTACGCTTATCGCGACTGACGCGAGCTTATTACGCACTCTTTATCCGATTTCATGAGCTAATCTGCGCAGCAAAGAATCGTGGGCATAGTGTGGATACCTAGTACTGCTTTTTTGTAAAAGTGTTCATAGTGTTAAACAAATTTTGTTGATCTTCAAAGATTGAATCAATCAAGGTGCAAATTGAAAGCCAATTCTAAAAATGAAACATCTTAACGTTTCCTTGGGGTTGAAACGCATCATAAAGTCACGAAATACAAAAATTCACGAATTCCTGAGTATGAAATCGAAGAATTTCTACGCATGTTCCGATACCTCTCTTCAATTTCGAAACTGAACCACATGCTGCTGATGAGTTCCAACATAGAACCTTGAACTTAGAAAGCAAACGAATAAACCTGCAGAACGATCTATGTATGCGGGACTTTATCACAATTCAAAATTAATAAACTCCCCTGACCAGTCCTCACTAAGCTGTTGGAGAAATGATTGAAAGTAAGCGGCGATCAGATTAGACCGGCGGCGCATGCGCAGACGGGGACAGTCCTGTCGCCTGCCGTCGTCTGGTGTCATAACAAGTGGTTTATAGTGGATGCAGTATGAAAGTAAAACCACATTTTTTATCTCACCTCAAGTGAGATCATAAGATGCTTTGTATCTTGCAGAACAACGCTGATCGTTTCTACATGATCTTCACTTGTTTCATGGTGAATTTTATTTGATGTTATCCTTACTGTAGGGAACTGAATTACCATGCGACACAGCCCTGATAATTTTATCACATGATGAGATGAGCAACACCTCAAAATACTTTTGAACCTACCACCTACATATATGTGGTAGATATACTCTGATAGAAGCAGTTTTGATGAAACATTACACCTACGACATCATCAGCTAGATGGCAAACCGTATCTCATAATCATAAACAACACAAAATTGTGTGAAATATCTTTGTAACAATCACCATAAAAACAATGAAGACATCCAAATAGACGCGAGCTATAAAATAGTAAACTTACGAGGTGAGGTGATCAAAATGTGGTGTCATAAAAGACGAACCTGGCCAAAATCAATGTTGATGTAAGCAGAGCCATCGAAGACCGTAAAGATCCGATAAAGTGGTAAAATAATAAAAAAGAGAGTGAAGGAACAGACAAATACACACTTCGGAATCAACTCTACGGGTCTCAGACGGAAACGAGCAAAGATATAAACATAAAAGGCGTGGGTGAAAATGTACTTTGTCTTTACAACGTCGGACATTACATGCCCTTTTCCACTCGCATTAAACGCTGACAAAAATTGAACACCTCTGTGGGGAACCGACATTATGTCACGGCTCAAGGTGTAGAGAAAGCGGTATCCAGGAATTTACGATATGGAACGCCGTAGGAAGCGTAAGTTTTACCGTTGATAGTACTAAAGTGTGTCAAACTGTGTAGGCCCGATAAAAATTTCGATCACAAATATGGGGTTTACGGGACGGTGTAACGAATATTTTGCAGGCAAGATCAGACCATGAAACTGAACCATTTTGTATGGAGTTTATTCACCTATCTAAAGGATACAATTTTTCTACTATCTACGTAAAATTTCCAAAATGACTCTCTATGGAAACTCGATAAAAGAGCAATGCTTTCCAACATTTGTTTTATAGTAAAAGTTGTTTACTTTCATGATCTGATTATGCCTGAAAACTGCAAAGTTTTCGATACACCGTCCCTTACACTTACACCCCCCCCCAAATAACAAATTGACTCTTCCTCTTCTTGATGTTTATCATCAAAATGATTATCACAAGATATGACAACCAAGAATCACGAGTTTGTTTCTGGTTTAGGTATTGCTGTTTCTAAACTAATATATTTTGCACATGCCGACACAAAGTAAGTATTGGCAAGGTGATACCGATAACGATTAATTAATTAATCTGCTATTTTGGTCAAGACAAGACACGTTACACGTCTGGAACGTGTGGTTTATTAGCACAATTAGAATACATTATGGAAAATAAATACGTTGAATGAAGTTTGACGCTTTTGAAAGAAAGTTAAGCTTCAGAATGTTGAAATGCCTAAAAGTTATATGACAATTTAAACAGCAAATCTTTGATGTCATTGATAGATGATAATGTTATAGAAAAACTTTCCGAATTCCGCCACTGAATTACATAATACACGCAGTTTTCATAAGAGTCTACAACCGACCCCAAAATTATAGATATACCTTCTTAGACGAAATAATAATATGGTACAAGCAAAGATAACGGATAAAACCCATTACCTCAAGGGTCTGAATGAGTTGATTTTGGCAGAGGCTGAAAGAAAGTAAACTCAAAGCAAAGAGTAAGTAAACAATTCTACAATACAGATACTGGCTACCGCTGAGTTTGCTCTATCATTGTGTCTGAAGTACTCACACAGCTAACAGCTAGATATATCTTAAAAGATCAGCATACACTGGTATTCCATAGGGCTATCAAGAGAATCCAGTAGGTATAATAATTGCTCGATCAAAGATGTAACTCGACCGGTTGCTGATATTCCAAGACTACCGAACTCTCTATACTTTTGCAAATCTACCTACCCATTTAAGAGACCAATTTCTACTAGTTTTCTTTAGGATACGTACGAAAAACAGTATAAGCCCCTTAGCCAGTATAAACCCTTTAATGGGTAGGTAGAAGTCCTGGTGATAGTTACACATGAGTGCGTGATTCATTTGTCATTTCTGAACACTATTGATAGAAAATCGGTCAAATTGAATCGATCGACAAACTATGAAACATTGGTCATAGTTTAGACACCAATATTAGCATTCAAATTCAATTTCGTATTATTTAGCACCTTAATAGCTTCCGGTCGCACTCTAACGCTAATTTATGGATCAGCTTCTGGGTTTATATATGAAAATATTTCTAATATGCCACAGTTGTAGTATTTTAATACATTTTAGTGTTTTTGGACCCTTCTAATTACCTTCTTATAATATTATTAAATGCAAGACTTACTTCACAAGTTTTATATCTTCCTTATAGATTACAGTACCACCGTTTATATCTAGATCTATCTCAAGTAGATAGTATTATTTTGTTGGCACTCCTGATCCTGAATTTAAATGTTAGTAAGTTACCGTTCTCTCTGCGCCCGCGCCGATGATAGAGTCCGCGCCACGAAAATACTTTTATAGAGAAAAAAATAAGTACTTAAGAGCCTTAAATATTTTCTGTAGCGTGAAACTGTATGTAATTTTAAATGGTAGATTTTCTTTGGACAGCTGTAGACTTTTTCGTGGCAAGACACTAGTTCTAACAGATCACTAGTGGGCGACTGCCACAAGGGATAGCTTTATACAGCAACGTACAATGAATAATTTGTTAATACTATGTTATTACGACAAATTCTTTGTACAACCTCGGGCGAAGTGAAGATGGGTAGGACGAGTCAATCTGTAATTTAGTGCGGAGATTGCGAAAGATTTTGATTGCGATTTGGTATGATTCATTCTTATCGATAGAGATAGGAGATGAAATTTAATGATAAGGAATAACTTTCTCAAAGGAACATTGGTGAAATATGAAGGAACATGCGCTTATAGTTCAATCGCTTAATATTGAAAATAAATTTTTAAATATTACATGAGTTGTAGTGTCTTATTCATTCTAAATTCTGCGATCACAGTCAGCAGTATAGAGTAGTATGTAGGTAGGTATGTATATGCAGTTCACTTCTGGACCTTAGTATCTTTAGTTACTTTGGTTTACTAACGGGTACTACCGAATGGTTGTCACCAGAAAGATGTGACAAATCTCTACTAGCATCTATGTACAAGTTTCTAAGTGTTTTTTTAATTATTTTATTGGCTGCGTAGATATTTAACTTAGTGATGGCGTCATAGCTAAAATTAAACTGTAGAATCAAGTCGATAAATTGTAGATTACTATTAACTTCAAATAAATAAAGTGGATAAACTTTATAGGTACATTATATTGCCCTATATAAGTAAATGACTATTTATAGAAATAAAACATGTTAAAGTGTCTTACAAAGAAACTTGTTCTAGAATTTCTAGATACGCAAATGGAGGTAATACAAGCAAGAAAGAGGTCAAAATGTCTACACCTGACAACAACAGACAATCGAATGATAAAGTTAGGCCTGTCAGTTGTCGGAACGAAACAAATGGCCCGACCATTCTAATTGGAAAACAAAACGGCGGTAGTTATCTCTCAATAATTGATATTATCAACGGCAGCAATCGAACGGTAGCCAGTCTAGTAACTTGAGATAATCGTTTAAAAGATCTAGTCATATTGGTTGTTAGTAACAAACTGTTTGATGATCCAGTATATGTTGATCCCTTATACGGGTGGTTCTAAGTTTGTTGAACAAGTAATAAAGACGATGACGCAAGACCTGCAAAGACCATTCTGCTGTCCACATGATTACCATCTACAAAACTATAATTAAAATGATGTGTTACAATGTCACCACGCTGATGCCTTATCTGTAGAAGCAGCTGTTGAAGCGAAAGCTAACCTGTTGAGTAGTAAACACCTTAAATTATAGGCAATTAATACCTCACGATCATCTAACGGTATTATAGAAGTAGGAAACTATGTTTGATTCTATCGGAAACATAATCATATAGATAAAACGGTTGATATAGGTACTGAAGGTAAAGTGTAATTCTTTTAGTTGTATTTTCGTGTGCATTATACCTATACGTATGTATTATACCTATTACTTATATTTCGTGTGTACTATACTTTGATAAAAAGAAAATTGTGCATCGACCTGCCCTGCACACAATGATAAGAATATGACATCAAGTAATGTCATATTTTATCCACCATTAAGACTATGAATATTTTCAAATAGATTTGACGTCAGTTCTAATGAAAGAACCTACGATATGAATTCTCCAGCTGAATTTATCTCAGGAATTTCCAATTTCAATAATATGATGACATCTGTGCAAACTCTTTGATAGCTTTTGAATAATCTGGAATACCTTAGACTGTGCAGGTGCAATTCAACTACAATTCGAGAGTGATATGTGGATTGACGAATTCTTTTACAGTCAGTTTAGCATTTGTTTTAATGTGAGTGAACGGTACATTTTATACCTCTCTCCGTGGTTCCGTCACGGTATTGAACTTGACTTTTATGGACCTATATTAAGTACCCTCCATTTCTTGACCCAAGACGTTTTGGTTTGGTTGTTTGGCAAATTGATCATTAAACTTTAGTGAAGGTATGCTTGCGAATCAATGCTAGATTACTGTGTTACGAATTTCTTTATTCGCCAATTATATTTATAAATTTTTTGCTATTCATTAGATGAATAAAAATAGATTTTTATTATACTTTGGATAGAGAAGATCTATTTTTGGGCGTCTCAATTACCTAATCTGGTCGGTTTATAATCAAAATTTTAATGATCTGGTCTATAATGTCATGCTAAGTCGTCCTTTTTTAAAGAACAGCATACTAAGGCTCTATTTTGGATTGGGCGGCGCGTGCGCAGAGATTAAGCAGATCTTCGAGATATGGCGTTAATTACAATTTTCATGGCATCTGCCTTTCTTAATGTCCGGGCCAAGTTTGTTATTAGCCTCTGGTCCGCTTCGGACCTCCTACGGTTGCTGCTTTCTTCCGAAATTGCCAAACCTAGCTGCTTTTAATTACTGTGCTCAAGAAGTTGTATTGATCAAAGTTTTTGATAAGGAAAACGGTAAAATATTTTCTATCAATTAGTGAAATACCACTTGCCTAAAAAGTTTTTCAACAAAAATCAAAAAAGACTGGTCTTCTCTCCACTTTTTCAGCATTGCCTTTCCTGGTAAAAATAAACTATTTGGCTTTATTTCACTGTCTCTTTTATTATTTTTTTGATCAGTATTGCTAGGAAAGTGGTAACATTTGCAGATTTGCTACTAAACAGGATAATGATTTAGTAGTTCGTCCTGAATAAATCTTACATACTCTATAGACGGTAGGTATAAGTTGTGGTATAATCTTGACTCCTTCGTGCCCATTCAAGTGCAACAACACCAGAGGCTAGAAAGGTTGTCGTAGTTGAAATATTGTCCCGCTTTGCACGGTCTGATGGGAAATAATTACCCATCCATTACAAGTGGCTAAAAAAGGAGCGACGGTAAAAATAAAAGGTGCAAGGGAAAATTATTTCTGCTAGCAATTGCCTTTTGCTAAGGTTTGTATACTGAACTGACTTATTCTTTTATAATGTATTTCAATTCTATGTAACATCTTATGCTACGAAATAAGTCGAAATGTTGACTTTATTAATCCTGACAAAGAAGACGCTGTCATTAAGCATGGTGTAGCTGTTGCTTCAGATGACGATGAATCCTGAAAATTGGCTTTAGTTGCTTAGAGTTCTAAAAGATATTCCTAGTGAATGAAATCATTGATTAAACTAGTTAATTTACAGTTAATCTCAAAGTACCCAGTAACATTCCCATCCTCGCCTGTAACTACAACTCCTTGTCTATTTTGACTTTTATAATTTACAGGGTTCGCATTATGAGCATCGCCGTATCCAGCGGTGCCCGGGGCGGTATTAATTAGAGCTATCACGCACGGAGCGGTGCGGTGTAAAACTCATATCATATTTTAAACGGTGACACGGAACGGGTAAATACACTGGGAAGATTGATGCGAAGTGCGGAGGCAGTTGAGGCTTATATGGAGTTGGATGGCAGACTGGTCTAGGGGTATGATGGTTAAGGTTGATTTTTACAGAAATACACTTTATGGAGGCGTGCATCGAAGTGATTTCGCCAATCGCTTTACTGGTATACGATCAGTCAATCTCCTGGTCCTTTGGTCCAAACCCCAACCAGGCGGGTAGCCTACCCTTTTCCCTTACTGCCGCCACTTGACAGCATGTCCTCATACCTTGCATACATGCATACACAAAATCACATCTATTTCCCGGAGGAGTGTACAGAGACCACATCCTACCACTTGCAAAGATCCTGACATACCTCTTAGTATGACCTTTTTTAAAAGTCCCTGATTCAATCCAGGTACTAGGTTTGTCTATGTCTTTCTATTCACACTTGCTACATATACTTGCTACGTTAATCTTCTTTTATTCATCCCCTCAACGTGACCAAACGATTAAAGCGTTCCTAGTAATATACCTGTCACTACTTCTTCTTTTATACTACAACGTTCCCTTATCACGCTATTCCTTATTCTTATCATAACCTCCCCTAAAAGTAGAATTTTCACTATCGGATTTTTGATTGTCAGATAACAACTTGGGCATGAAATCTTTAAATTACCTACAATTAAAAATTATCTGACCAAACTTTATGCACTTGTAACAATGTTATTTTTAAAATACACGCCGACAGATTAAAAACAACATATTTATTGAAGCATAAAACTAATGAATCAGTAGAATTTATAGCTGGACATAGACAAATTGACGTTATAGATGCAATTAACAAATCTCAACATTGCATTCACGAGGCATGCAGTACACAACTAAGAATACAGGTTTTCAATGTCAACAGTTGCGTAACAGACGTAGTTTATAATTAATGTAATAAATTTGATGTATGTGAGATTGCGGCAGTTTTTTTTCGTAGACTGAATTCCTCAGAAGATTGTTCCTCCGATAATAATGTTTTACGATACGCCGGAATGATGACATTGAGAGTTCAAAATGAATTAAGTAGTTATACTCATGAAACTGGCAATTATGATTTTTGGATTGTGTTTTTTACCGGAAACGAAGCAACCACGAAGTGTGAATTCATATTTGGTTAAATTGCGGCTTTACGAACATTGTGTTGTGTAGTTTCCTACCAAACAGTGAAAAAAAATTACAACAAAACTATTAAAACAAGACGGACGGGACCTCACCAGTCAGTATATAGATAGGTACTAGCAGCACGATGGTAGAACATTTTAAACCAAGTTCTTATATTTACTGACCACTTGTCGGTCATCCAACTTTTCCCCGAGAGAAAACGTGTGGACCATTATAACCTCCTCAGTTACTCGGTCAAAATTAATTGACCGTCACCGTACCAGCTATAAAGACAGAGCTCCCAAACCGTATCGAGACCTCCAAAACACACTCATTTCTAAGACTATTCTTGTTGTAAGTATACAGGGTGTAAGGGACGTAACAAAAACTTTGCAGGCGTGCTCAGAATATATAGGGTGTATCAAGTGGAATTGAAGGCATGATAATATGAACATTTTCTAGCTGCGTGGAAAGTTCAATCGCAGTAATGGGAATTTGCATAAATATGAAATAAAAAATTTGCACCTTAGTTGTTTTATCTCATTGAAACAGAAAAGTGGATTGAATCTTCAGCCGCAGGTCTAGAAGTATTACCTACCTAAATTATTTAGCAAGCTTTCTCAAGAAATGGCTGAAATAGGCTTTCAAAAGAATTGTCATCTTTAAAACTGACGATTCATTTGAAATTTCCTAAATATGGTTTGGTATTGACAACACTCGTTCTTTGGCAATTGGTAGAGTCAAAACATACTGTGATCTTCTTTATAAATATCTTTTTATACTAAGGTATTTATGTGGATGATTTTAGCAATCAGCTAATACTCTGTTCGCTTTTGTGGGAAAACGTACTCGTTGGATTTTGACTTTGAGAAATTAATTGGCGTAACGGCTATGTTTTTAATTGCCCGGGCCCCTCACGACCGACTGCACTCACAGACCTGTCTAATTCTGAGGTTGTTCAATCCACTACAACATCTACACCGTCTATAACTATATTGGCACTGGTCTCACTTTTGACCACTTCGTCGTCAGGTGGAACTTTCTCTTGGTTCCAGTTTGAGTTTAGGCTGGGTTGTAGTATAACCAACTGAAGAACAAGAGTTCTTGTCTTAATAGACCTTGCTTTTGTTAGACGCCACAAATTGTTTAGGATAACTTAGCGATAGTTACTCAATTCAAGCTAATCTAGCCATTTAGTCTAATGATGAATTCTGGGATGATTATGCATATCTCAGACACTGGCAAAGTGTCAGCGAATCGCTAATTTGTAAATCACTGAAATAATCAGAGAAGTATTGGTACGTTTTCCCAACCGGCGCAATTCGTCAAAATTTTTGCGTAACTGGAAGAAATATCGCGCTTTTATTTCAATTCAGCATCAGCATATTCCGTTGTTTATTTTACGCACAAGTGCGTTGTTCTATTTCGGTTCAATCTATGACCGCTTGTTGACAATAATTATTGTGGTCTCTATGATTATGTGCATATAATTACGCCTGCATTAATAGCGAGTTCTACGGTTACCTGTCAAACTGGTCCGTTTGACGTTATAAGCTTTATCAAAGTCTATAAATGTTTCCTTGCTGCTATAAAAGGGAACTATTTAAATAGTTTAGTCCTTTTAATTACTAAATAAATTCCAAGTGACACTAAAGACCTACAACGGGAGGATGTGAAGATGGGTTAAGCGAAACCTTGTTTATAGTACGGCCCTTCGAATAGGCCATATTTGACAGCTATCAAACCCATACTAGAAAGAGAAATAGACCTTTTGTCATACTATCAACATGATTTTGACAGCTGTCAAATATGGCCTATTCCATACCTACCTAAAATATTCTATACCTTTAAAATAAAATATAAATAAATAAATAAATCTCCTGTCAAAATCATCGTAATGCTTTAATTGACATAAGGTCTATTTTCCTTTGTTGACACATCTTTTAGTATTGAACTGAAAGCTGTCGAAAATGACCTTAAGGCGTGGCCTAAGATTGGAATGGTTTTTATGAGCCAGGATATTAAATGAGCCGAAAAACATTTTTGCAAAATTGTTGTACGTACTCTTCAAGGTGTAAGGCGAGGGATGAAGCAACGTGGTATAATGTAATAAAAGCGGTATTTCAAGCTCAGTCTAGATCTAATCGGAGCCACAAATAAACTAGTTTTGGAGTTACTACAAGTTGTAGCCACGAGGTCACCTGTTACCTCTGTTACCGGTCCACTATTTTTTTTATTACGAGGTGCATCGCATTTTCATCACGTTACAAAATGCACGAATCTTATAAATATTTAAGCCGCGTAAATAATGTATGATCGCATATAATTAAACAAAGATGAGATCAGATGGCGCCACGCGCGTGAGCAGACAGGCGGACATTAGTCGAGTTTTTAGGATTCAATGGACGAAAAACATCAAAACCAAAAACTTGGATCATAATGTTACTGACCGATTGTTCTGATTTGGCAGTTGGAAATAAACGTCAATTTGCAGAAGAGGTTTTTTTTTGTCATAGCCATTAGGATAGTCATACTTATTTGTCAAAGTCTAGTCAAAGTAAGTAAGTGTTTACCAAAATATACAAACAACAAGATTATTTCGGAAAAGATTTGAAGAAGTAAGCAGTTCAAACGAACATAAAACAAGACAAACAAAATGGAGTCCTATTTAGTAAGACGCAAATCACTAAATAATAATAACTGGTATCACAACTGTTGGCTGGCCCAAGGATAGCCTCTGTCCACACCCACTATAGGAACGTCACGCACGACTCGTGTCACTCAATAATGGACCACATTCCGTACACACTGCTAATCGAATCTCAAGCACATGACAAATTGACATATCTACATACTGTACCCGGAAGGACAAAGGATTATCTGTATTTGCATGGCCGACTGGCGATAAAAAAGTAAAGAATGTGCCGGCTTGTATCTAGAATATTCGCATTGAAGAAGTCAATAAACATTCCTTCTGGCTTCTACACTTTATATTTTTCTAATGATTCTAATACTGCTAAATGAACAGGCATGTGTGTCTATTGTCTGGAACGTAAGTTGGACAGTTTTGGCTGTTCGTATTCCACTGAAAGTTTGATACTTAAAAGAGTTTTACAGAAAAAAATATCTGAATAATTGGGTAAACGTAGTCAAAACAATCAAATCAGCAATGCTTGCTCTGCTGTGAACCCATTAGTGTCCCATTGGTATAGGTACTTGTACTTACCTATGGGTTTAAAATAAAACCGTCCTACTTGAGACAAAGTTGCGCAACAGGCAGGTCTGCGCAAGACCCTCCGCGAGTTTACCAACCTACCTTGACGACATGATGGCACAATGGAACAGATTTCGGTTGCGCCGTACTTGGAACAATTCAATGAACCATCTCCTACTTGAAGCAGCGTGTCTGTCTGTCATAACGTGATTCATTATGTTAAAATGGTAATGCGGCTGATTTACATAAACCGTCGTTTGGAGTGTTCGGCTGATCTGCTGGCGGCGGCCCGCGCTGCGCACGCGTCTCTCTTTCCGGGTGTAATATTTTTTCTCAGTGCCCTGTCTCGTGCGCATGAATTAGTATTGTAATTTATGCAAATTCTTGCTAAAGATCTGCCCGAGGTTTTCGCTCCCGACTTAATTCTAGGGCAACACAACTTTGGCACTGAGATCGAATTATCATAATTGAGAAAAAGTTAAACAATATTCATGACATGTTAATTTGGTGGTCTGTAAGTGTTAAACGTGTGTAATTGATTAATTGAATTGTAGCTCCCGCCTCTCTGGTTTGTGGTTTCTTTTTATGGAGTTTGTTTTTGAAATTATAGTTCGTGACGAGTGTGAGGCTGCAATTTGGCTGCGGAGCGTTTGTTCTGTCAAGCGGTGGCCAAGAGTTGTGCGTCGTAACGAGCTGGTGTATTGGCTATTGGCTTTCATGTATTCATTGTATCAGCTGCGCGCGCGCCGGACGCGGGGCGAGTATTCAAAGCTGGCGAGGTGTCGGCGTAGACGCATGAGCGATGGCAAAATTTATTATCTGGTCTGGCAGCAATCGCTACCATTTGCAAAAAACACTCCTAACCACCTTGAGCATTGTTCAAGCGAATCTCTATCATACCGATGTCAGATAGACACTGAACCCGCTCAGCCGTGTCTCAATTTCCCTCAAAAGCATATCTCATTCCTGCGATAAACGCGAACAGTTTCATGCCCATGTAAGCATAATCCCATGCATAGCGTTACTACATGCCATATTTTCAACCGGCTCAATTACATCGTCAGCTCACAATCAGCCGGATAAGAAAATTGATTCTATTAATACCGATAAAATTCGCTTGCGAGCCGAACATAAATTCGCTTCGAGAGCATAAAGTAGCGGTGGCTGCAGGGCTATGCTAATGCGATCCGTGGGCTCCCGCGTTACGTACCTAATAGGACCACTTCTAGTAATTTCCACTTCGTTCCAGGCTATTTTATTTATATCGGCCATAAAGCATGCGCCGGAGCACGGATCGGTTGCAGCGGAGGCCATGAGATCAGCGCTTGCTTTGAAAGCTGCTGAGTTGCTACTGAAATATACATTTTCGTTTACTTGAATATCTCATCAAAGGCTTTCTGTACAAGATGTTGCAAATATTTTTGCTTACGCGTTAATTTTTATTATTCACCTAGGCTAAGAAGAATCGTTATGAGTATTCTTGGAAAGTTTTTCATTTTCTTAGAATGAAGGAATAGTACCAGAAGATCATCTATGTAAATGCATGATCATACATCACAATGTATTACGATGGATTAAATTTAAAATGTCAGAAAACTATGTCAGCTAAGTATATAAAATGTTTTGTACATTCGCTATTTTTTAAACAAAAGATTTCTTCACTATTAAAGTGGTGTTCAGAATTGAGTGCCCTGTGGTTCGATATGGATTATATTTTCTTGTCGCTCGACTATTTATTGTCAGACTTACGTCACTTTAAATACGTTCACCAAGTTTCCTTTCGATAAATACGGATCATAGAAACTTGGACATAAAATACACAAATATGATTTATGCATGTTATTTTGAATTGTGACTTTGGAACGCCAACAATATTTGACGATTAAATTGTATCTATTTATTACGTATCAAAGATTACCCTGTATACGCACCGTGGAGGACAAAACTAATAAATAAGAGATGACCCAAGACTCAAGACACTTGTGAGACCGATGCCTCGCAGATTTGCATACAGGAGTCCATATAGACTCTTTCATATCGTAAAAATTTGACGTATAGACACTTTCATACCTGATGATTCGAAATGAAAATGAAACAACTTCGTGTTCAGTATTTCGGTATAATCATCAATTCAGCTTAAATCCAGCCTATTTTATATGATCAGCGTCATCCTATACCTAAGTAAGAGCTATAGACATTTAGGAGATCTTTAGAATACTTGCAAAATTTTCTACTGCAGGCAGTATCAGATCCTGCTACTTTGGCTACCTATACCTAGAGATAGTTCTGTTTGTTTCATTTACACCTTTTATATTACTAAGTCATTTGTTGACTTTGTTGTAGTAACTGTCATAGAATGAAGTGGACACAGCATCTGACTGTCCAACTGGCATGCAATTGACTGTCCACTGTCAATTCTTCGCAGGATTAGCACTGAGCTGACAACCTGCGCCTGCGTCGGCTAAACGTTTAACGTTTCTATCAATAGGGTAAGTACTTACCTCCTTATTCTTTTTGTTTGTATGTACGGACACATGTCTGTCAGAAAAATACATGAATGTTTATTTTTAGCCAGTTTTCTAGTCAGACGTAGGCACTGTGCTGACACTGTCAATAAGCTAACCAATTCATCGCTGCTCCAGACTCCACCAAAACTGGAATATTCTTGCCATAGGTATCACCATCTGCCTGCCCTTATCTCATATCAGTTGAAATTGGCGCAACACGTTTTGTTAGAGCACTAAATCCAGCAAATCGATTTGGCAATATTTTAAGACCGGTCTCCTGCCTGATGTCAACCCTCTTTAGGAATGCTATTGTAGGAGGTATCAGCGCCACCATGCTGTTACCAACATAGTCGACTGATATTCTGTCGAGGTCAAAAACTCTACGTCGTCTTTTAGGAAAATCCTGAGTGGACTAGGGGTGGCAGAATTCTTAGCCGCTACCACAAGGATATTTCTTGCCATATAGGACACGGAATCGTCGAATAACTCGATGAACTTATGAGCCTGCATTATGACATGTAAAATTTCCATATTACGACGCGCCTTTAATGTTTGTTTCTGATTTATTTGCTTAACATCTTCATTCTTGATGCAAATTTGAGCAATCCTTGTTCATCGCAGATCAATTTAACATTTGGAAACGTGTTAGAAATTTTATTGTCACTAATAAAATGTAAAGTTACAATAAAATATTACAACTACATTTTATTTATGTTTCGTTTGTCGTTTTTATAAGTGTTATCAAAGTCACTAAGCTGATTCTGATAGGGATTAAAATATAAAGAAGCTTGTTTGTGTGGCAGCATAACGGACTTGTAAAGAATTCTAAGTTGTTTAAGACCACCAACCCAAAAATTACGGTATCAAGCAAAAATATGGCAAATCAATACGTAGTGTAATATAAAGTTATTTTTTGTGTTTCTCCGTCATTGACACCGCTAGCTCCACCTAAACCATGCAACGGATTTTGATGTGTTTGTATTTAATGGATAGAGTTATTGAAGAGGAAGGTTCATTTAGGTAATGTGATGGATGACCTGCCGAAAGTGTCATTCTGCTTAGCGACCACGTTCCGAGCTGTCTTCAAATGATGTGTAGTCAAATATTGCTACTGTATTTCACTACATTCTTCTCAATACATTCAAATACATTAATACTTTCGTATTCTAAAATAATATCTCCTTTTATTGCCTTTTTATTGGTTGTATTGCCCAGTGTCTATAAGATTTCAATATCGTTTTCAAGTAAATACAAATGGACTAAGAAAACACTGAGGACGTTAAGCAGTAAAATAGGATTTGATTTGTTTATACTCGTATTATTTCAAGAACCTGGTGAGAGTGAAGACAATCAGTGTTGTTAAGTTTTATAGTCTTTGGATTAGTACATTCATACATAATCATGCCTTGCGGGGAAGGCAGGCTGTAGAAAACGGCCATTTTCAAAACATTTGTCAAAAGTTTTGGAGTTATTCAGAGACTGTGTAGCTACCTATCACCATAGTGACAGGTTGTCAGCCTGTCGCCTAAAATTGCAATACCCATCAACTCTCAAATTCCTTAGCCGTTTCTTACGACACCCACAGTGCCCACGGGACCATATTATCTTTCCCGTGATGCTATTTTAAGCCGGCACCACATGACAAACGGTTTAGATTGGTGACGTCACATTTACCTATGTCTCGTCTTCGTTGCTTCATAATTAAGCTTCTACACTTTCAGCTTTTCACAATTGTATTATTATCCCCATACCTAAAACAATTTCTTTCATAATCATTCTCGCTTTGTGACTCAAATGCGTTTTTAGCAAAGATCCAATCTACTTATTTAAGAGTTTTACTTAGACTGGTTTCTCTTAGTAACTCTATTTAGAACCAGTATACGTTGATACCTTAAACTTGCTTCTGTGTTGAGTGGACTTAGCTGGAATGGATGTGTCTAGATATCAATTACAGTGAATGAGTTAGGTTCGTGGCCGCGGGCGCTAATACCTCGTATCGCGGTGTTATCTAGAGCCTGTGCCACGAAAGGATTCTTGTAAATAAAAAGTGCTTAGAAAATAGAGAGTTCATAGAAGGATCACTCGATCCTATTCGGATTCTTGCGATTGTCAATTGTTACATAGCCAGGGTTGCTACTGTCAAAAATCTTATATTATACCTAACAATACCAAAACAGCAAAATATTAAAGTGGTAAAATATTATGCAGGGAAATACCAAATTGAATGCCAAGAATTTTGACAGCTGTCACCTGAAACGAAATACAGCTAAATATGATACAAGAACGTAATATGATTCAGAGACGATTTTAATGCTAGAAATAATTATAATGTTTGATTGATTCCGAAGCTGATCTTAGCGCAGTGGAAGCAAATTAAAGTTATCTTAAAATCTAAAACTAAATGGTCGATCAGCCTCGGAACAACATTTGACTACGATTCGTAGTGCTCTTTACTATAGCTAAACAAAATAAATTTAATGAGAGAATTTTGTTCCGGAAAGTTTCCGGCCGAGAAATTCTTGTTTCCAAAATCTACTTAAACAGGGCCCAGCAACGAATTGCTTACCGAGCAAACGATGATGCCGTTTCTTTGTGAGTTTAAGTATGACAGGAATCAGGTATTCAGGACACTTTAGGAGCGCAGGAATAGGGAATAACCTAAACTCACAGCGCTGGAACATCCGCTCGTTCTAGAACTCCTTTCCTCCAATTTGCACTACAGTTCACAGCTCGACATCACATAATGTTTTTAACACAAAATAACTAAAAGATTTCTCTCCGAATGAGAAATCGGCCCCGTTGGCCTCCAATCATTTATAATTAAAATACGTAGCTATCTGCAGCCACGACGCGAGCGACGACTCAAAGTGAGGTTATGTTACCGGCGACCACGTTGGCCTCAATCAAAAGCCGAAACCAAAATTCACTTGGTTCACTTCCCCACCGCACAGGAAGCCATGGCTTGTGGCAAATAGCACACGAGAAAACCGCCAAAACACCTTAATTTTACACCACTTAAAACTAAGATTCGCTTCAACAACGCTAGCGTAAAGATGACAGACGGGGCGGACCGAAAAGTGTTGCCAGCACCGTCCGCTCAAATAGATACGAAACCGTTTTTGATACGAAACTAAACATTCACCCGCCCCGTACCGACACATCGGTCCGCTCTATGCATGGCAGGCGTGATTATGTAGCTACTGCTCGCTTAAGGACTGAATCCCCACCTGAACTTCTGCAACTCTAGGATTGCCATCACTACACGGAAACTGGTTGAGAATGCGCCCCGGCGCCAACGCAGTGGCGGTAGGTTGGCATCCTTAACCAGAACGAGATCCCCAATGCAGGGGTTCAGTCCTGTCCGTCCACTAAGGCGTTGCTGCAGAATGTGCAAGTACTCAAGCGACCAACGCTTCCAAAGTTTTGAGTCATTTGCTGCAGCAACTGATAACGCGACAAACGATTGCTATTCACCTCCGTATAGGGATATTCCGGCAAGGCGTTAAGTGGGCGGCCAATTAAGAAATGCCCTGGCGTCAGGGCCTCTAAATCATTTGGGTCTGAGCTGAGCGGACACAAAGGACGTGAATTGAGTACAGCCTCAATTTTACAAAACACGGTCGCCAGCTCCTCAAAAGTCAAAATTGTTAACCCTACGACGCGCAACAAATGCGTCTTAGCGGACTTTACAACCGCTTCAAAAATACCACCCCAGTGAGGGCACGCTGGTGGATCAAACACCCAGGTAATGCCCTGACGGGAGAGGCCCGTGCTGATGGCTTCTTCGTTCTCCCGTAAGAACGTTACAATTTCTTTCATACACCGATCAGCACCCTTAAAGTTGGTACCACAATCCGACCTGATCAGCGCTGGTCGCCCTCTTCGCGACGTAAATCTCTCTAGCGCTGCCAAAAAGGCCTCCGTAGAAAGGTCGGCCACGAGCTCCAAGTGGACGGCCTTGGTGGCCAGGCACACGAACACGCACAAGTACGCCTTTATAGACTTTGCGTTCCGCAGGCGTGATGCCTTTACCATGAAAGGGCCTGCGAAATCCGTTCCCACACCTGCAAACGTCCAGGCCTCCGTCACCCGGTCCGGTGGAAGATCTCCCATCTGTGGCTGCATTGTGGCTGCCTTCAAGCGGTAACAAGGCAAGCACCTAAACACAACGCTACGTACCGTTCGTCGTCCCGATAAGATCCAGAACTCGCGCTGTAGAATGGCCAATAGCGCATTACAGCCCGCGTGCGAGTTTTTCTCATGACGATCCCTGACTAAGAGCTCAACTAAGGGTCCCCTTTTGGAAGTAACAGTGGATGCCGAGCCGAAAAGGGCAGGCTAGCGGTTCGAAGTCTGCCTCCAACCCTGAGCATACCTTGCTCATCCAGGAATGGGTTGAGGCGCACAATTCCTCCCTTCAGCTTTCCACGTCCATCCCTGAGCAGCCTGACCTCCTCTTCAAAATGTTCCGCCTGGACGACTCTAACCAATGAGCATAGAGCCGCATTCCGCTCCGCAGGCGAGAGGACAGGTGTAAAGTTCCGTTCTGCTTGAGGCTTCCTGCAGTTGTTCACGAACCGCTTGATCCAACCTGTCACCCCAAGAAGCTTGTCGAGGGAGCTATACCGTTCCAGCAAGAAAGCTGGGTTAGGCTTCGGTACGAGTTGCCCCACGTTCACTCGCAAACCTCGATCAGGTGGCCCAAGCGGCGCCCTGCACTCGTTGAATGGCCATTCCTGCGGCGACTCAGTCAGCCATTGAGGTCCCCACCACAGTGGGTGACTCACCAAATCAGGTGCCCTGCACCCGCGCGAAGCGCAGTCTGCTGGGTTCCATTCTCCCGGTACGTGCCTCCACACTAACGGAGTTTCCGACCCCGTAATCTGTGACACCCGATTTGCCACGAAAACCTCAAGTGTATGTACCGACGTCTGCAACCAGCACAGAACTATCCGACTGTCAGTCCACGCGTACACCGTTTCATCCAAGTTGATGGTACCACGCAGATTGCAGGTTACATGATTTAGCAAGCGCGCTAGAAGAGCTGCCCTGCCAATTCCAATTTGGGGATGGTCCATCTAGTTCTGACTGGTGCCACCTTACTTTTGGCCATAACCAGACGCACGTGCACAGTTCCCGTTGAACTTGCTGTCCGAAGGTATACAGCTGCCGCGTACCCTCGCTCCGAGGCGTCACAAAACCCATGTAGGGTAGCCTTACATCCCACCGATGGGACTAACTTGCGGGGTATCGCGATGTGCACAATCCCTGGTAAGGTGGTCACAAACTTGAGCCAATCCTTCAACAACTCTCCGGAGAGTTGGTCGTCCCATCCTAAGTTGGCTAGCCACAACCTTTGTAAAAGCACTTCGCCATGAACGTAACCGGGGCGATCCATCCGCTAGGATCGAACGTTCTAGCGATTGTCGACAGTACCGACCGCTTAGTCCAAGTTTTCTCCCAAAGGTCGGGCTCGATCTTGTACGTGAATACGTCATGCGTTGGCCTATATTGCACCCCGAGGATGCCCAACGTGTTTGGATTGTCCGGGTTCTCAAAGAGGTGCGGGTCCTGATGGAACTCGCCTGGCAAACCGGCCAGGAGCTCTGGGCAACTGGACAACCATTTCCGCAACTCGTAACCTCCTGAACCCATGATCGCGATCAACTCGTCTCGTAGAATTAGCGCCTGCTCCACGCTATCAGCACCCGTGCAGATATCGTCCACGTAGACGTCGCGATCCAGTACTGCTGCGGCTCGAGGATATCTTACCCTTTCCTGTGCGGCCAACTCGCAGCGTACGTACTGCCAAATACGGACTTGGCTTAAGTCCATACGTCACCGTGTTAAGTTCGTATGTGACCATCGGCTCATCTGGGCTCTCACGCCACAAAATCAGCTGATACCGACGGTCATCCGGATGTATCATGGTTTGGCGAAACATCATTTTGACGTCTGCGACGAACGCTACCTGGTGTAACCGAAAGTCTGTGAGAATGTCCACAATGTCCCGGTTCAATTTAGGACCCGCGTGCAAACATTGGTTCACAGACACACCATTCGAGGTAGGAGCAGAACCGTCAAACACCACCCGTATTTTCGCCTCAGGTGACTTCAAGACAGCCAGGTGTGGAATGTAATAATGCTCGACACACCTCCAATCCAGGCTGGACACCGACATGTGGCCCAATTGAATATATTCCCGCATGAATTCTATATACTTCTGCCGAAGTGCTGGGTCTCGCCTCATCTTCCGCTCCATTCCGAGTAGTCTCCGTTCCGCGAGCTGTCGCGAACTACCTAAAGCGGGGCGGTTTGGGAGAAAAGGTAGCCTGGTCACGAATCTGCCTGACGGGCATCTCGCAGTGTTGTATTGATAGAACAACTCGCACTCGTCATCCTCTGGCTTCCGTCTGTCCGCCGTGGGCGGCTCTTCAACTCCCAAAACCTCTGCAGCACCTCTGACAGCACACTACCATAGAGGACCGGATCCCTTCTGGTAGGTCCTGAGGTCTCCAAACTGGGCCGAAAACAACATACCCCTGTGGTATCTACGGCCACCAAACCAGTTTCCTGGAGTACCTTCTTCCTACCGCACCATAATCTCCCGAGGACGTCTGACCCGAGAAGTACGTCCACCGTACCAGGAGTATCAAAATCAGGATCAGCTAACTCCAACCCTGTGGTTAACCCTCGTACCGTTGGTGGTAACCTAACCTGAGGGAGTTTCCCAACCACTTCATCCAGCACCACGGCTGAGACTTGATAGCTGACCCTGTACATGTGCTACCTAATGCGAACTCAAAGTTCGTCTGACCCCGAATGTCAGGCACATTTAGGCCCCCGATGCCTACAGCTTCATCCTCACTTGGCCGTACATTTAGGCCTAGCCTACTCACCAGCTTACTCGATACAATACATCCCTGAGCTCCTGTATCCAGTAGGGCTCTTACTTGAATGGTCCGGCCACCGTATCCCCATACCCAAATCTTAGCCGTTGGCAAAAGTACCGTGATTGGACGGGAGCCGAAGCTGATGAGTAGGCGGCGATTACCTAGCGGGAATCTAAACGCGGTGAGGCCGCGTCCCGCGGGGTATCCTCACTACCCAAACCTGTGTATGGGTCCCACTCCTGCTGGTAGGGAGGTCTGCCCATAAAGGCCATGGCTGGAGTTCTATAGTACCCCGACGGCAAACGTCCGTACCGAGGTTGCGCCTGTAGCCGCGGGTACTCAGGCATAGGCGGGGGCATGCGTGGGTCTTGAGACCCAACCAGGTGGCTCAAGCCCGCAGAATACTGCATGTACCCTGGTGGCTGCCTAGTGCTCCCCTGACACCCGCCCGTTGAATCCCGTACCTGGGATGGGTGTCCTTGGCCACGTTCCTGTGCCGCTCTTCCCAATCCGGCACCTGCTGCCGTGGTGGGGATTGTCCCCACGTCCTTGGGTAAGTGGGCTCCGTCTGTTGACGTCCCCTGCCTGTCCCTGTGACCGATGCGGAGGTGGGCTCCTCCTTGGAGGGTGGGGAGCGTTGCTCCCTCCCTGGTGGGCAGGCTCCTTCGCTGATCCGATCCAGCGCTGCCCCGGCGCCTCCGGAGCGATTCATGCAGAGCAGCGGATGGTGTGCACCCTGGCAGTACCTACAGTTGGTGCTTGAAGGGCACTCGCACCTGATGCGGCCCCAGGCACCGAAAACACCAACGCCTCTGCTGTGCCACACCCCGTCTCCTCTGAACCCGCTGCGCAGCAAACTCCTGACACGCTGCCACCCCGTGGCCTGTCTCCCTGCAGTAGGCACACCCTGATTCCAATGCGGTGTTGTACCGCCTGGGTTGCCCACTGTTGCCTCCTCGCGCCGGTGCACCCGGCCGTTCCGGGTGGCGAGGGGCAGAGGTCTCCTTGCGAGGGCTTCACCAGCCTGGACGTCCACTCGCCTGCTTTCGGCCTCGAGGAACGACTTCAGATCCTCGTAGGTCGGGAGGTGGTCCGAGGACTTGCCCCATGTAGCTGCTCGAATCGAGCGACCATTTCGCTCGGCAGGCGGCGAAGCACTGTGTGGACCAAGATATAACCGTAGCCCGCCACTGGCAAACCCTGTCGCTCTAGTGCGCTGACCGCGACACTGACTGGGTGGAAGATTTTCTCGCGGAGGTCCGTACCTCGCGTTATGGTTGGTATTGACAGCCACTGGTCTAACAGCCTGTCTACAATCAGGCGCTTGTTTCGATACCGGTCGGTAAGGATCTTCCACGCCACCTCATAATTGCTATCCGAGACAGCCAAATGCGTCAGCAATTCATGAGGCTCTCCATGTAGCCTGGACATCAGCTGAGCCATCTTGTACGCCGGCGTTATGTCCGTCCGTGTGTGGACCACACTGCTATACAGGTCCTCAAACGCCGGCCAGTCGGCGTAATCGCCTGCAAAGACTGGAACCGTAACAGGCGGAAGAGGCACCTGTAATCCTTGTCCCACTTTACCACGGAATGGCTTTTCCTTTCCGTCACGTCGCCTAGATATGTCCGCAGCTGCCTGCGCAATGTCCTGTGCCAGCTCCAAGCACTGGCTTACATCGCCCTCAACCAGCTCCTTATCTTCAGGGTTAGGAGCTTCCTCAAGGAGCATGAGGCACTCTGTGAGGTGTTCCGACACAACCCGAACCCGTTCATCTGCCTGTAGTGCACTTTTCAAGAGCGCGTCCTCCCGGTCCTCGCGGCCGATCATTGCCGCTGTGGTAGTAAACCACCTTAATTCTGTCTTTATAGCAGCCTTATACCTGGCGATCGAGGAGCCATGGTACCAACTTTTACACACTCGACTTAATAAAAACGAAAAACCAATAAACAAATACCACAAAATAAATGTTAGTTGACTGGCCTAGACCTTACCGATAAGGTACCGTTCACTAGGCAAACAATACAGTCACAGAAAAAGACCGAAACAATATTTTCCAAAATTAATAAAATATGTGGGTAATATAAAAACACGCTTAATACTAAATTACGGCTAACTATGTTGCAATAAAGCAACCACGCTCTGCTACCAAAAATGATTGATTCCGAAGCTGATCTTAGCGCAGTGGAAGCAAATTAAAGTTATCTTAAAATCTAAAACTAAATGGTCGATCAGCCTCGGAACAACATTTGACTACGATTCGTAGTGCTCTTTACTATAGCTAAACAAAATAAATTTAATGAGAGAATTTTGTTCCGGAAAGTTTCCGGCCGAGAAATTCTTGTTTCCAAAATCTACTTAAACAGGGCCCAGCAACGAATTGCTTACCGAGCAAACGATGATGCCGTTTCTTTGTGAGTTTAAGTATGACAGGAATCAGGTATTCAGGACACTTTAGGAGCGCAGGAATAGGGAATAACCTAAACTCACAGCGCTGGAACATCCGCTCGTTCTAGAACTCCTTTCCTCCAATTTGCACTACAGTTCACAGCTCGACATCACATAATGTTTTTTAACACAAAATAACTAAAAGATTTCTCTCCGAATGAGAAATCGGCCCCGTTGGCCTCCAATCATTTATAATTAAAATACGTAGCTATCTGCAGCCACGACGCGAGCGACGACTCAAAGTGAGGTTATGTTACCGGCGACCACGTTGGCCTCAATCAAAAAGCCGAAACCAAAATTCACTTGGTTCACTTCCCCACCGCACAGGGAAGCCATGGCTTGTGGCAAATAGCACACGAGAAAACCGCCAAAACACCTTAATTTTACACCACTTAAAACTAAGATTCGCTTCAACAACGCTAGCGTAAAGATGACAGACGGGGCGGACCGAAAAGTGTTGCCAGCACCGTCCGCTCAAAAAGATACGAAACCGTTTTTTGATACGAAACTAAACAATGTTCGTGGAAACCATCTTCTTAGTTAGTTGAGTTCCTCTAAGATTGCAGTACATTCCCGTAAATGTCAGTAAGGGTCAAAATAATTGCTAGTACTGAGTGAGCCATCTGTAAAGGCGCCCCACGTGCCGTCTCACTAATTTGTTCGGTCCGTCTAAACACGTTTCCCATTGATTGGGACACAATGTTTTAAATAAAAGCGAGAACACTACATTCTTAAATATATATTTTTTGGACGACAATATCACGTTTCCAGGAGTCTTTTTGTGGCATAGAGTCTATGTTATGTTATGAGCTTGCACATCAGCTACGTAGACGTTGTGTGGACGCGACATTTTGCTCTTATTGCACTGTCACCGTACAATGCCCGGGGGCCTGAATTTCCAACCAACTTAATAATAATTGCTGGTCAATTCCATTTTACCAGCAATTTTTATATTTTTTATATTCCCATCATTAACACGCCGCGTCGCGTCGCGCTCGGCGGCGCCTACGCACCTCGGGCGAAACTATTTATCGCTGATTTGAAGGAAAATGGGACTTTTGCGATAAAATTTAATCCTCCAGCGGTGACGGGGAGACAGTACCTACCCTAACAAACTAAATACATAATATATCTACACGTAACGCCTTATTCCCTAGCGGGGTAGGCAGAGCGTTAACAGCAGTAAAATATGGCCGTTATCGCCACGTTCGGTAAAATATGTTGTATGGCCGTTTCAGAAAATCGTGTGTCACTATAGTGAGAGGTTGTCAGGCTGTCCCCTGAGATTGTGATACACATGAAGACCTCGAGGCACTCACGAAAAAAAATAGGGTGATGCTATTTTAAACCGGCACCACACGACCTCAGAAAATATCCTACCAGATGAACCGAGCGATATAGTAAGTGTTACGAGCAGCCACTGGACGTAGTCGACCTAAAATAACGGTCGGCGGCTGAGGGAGGCTATGTCCAACAGTGGACATTTCACGGCTGTTGATGATATTGATACTAGAGACCATCATAATTAACAGTAGTATCTAAACGGTCCTTGTTAGTTCAGGTCGGCCGGAGACACGACAACAGAAAAGTAAAAACCACGTCCATACCAGTTTTCTCCAGCTGGAACCCCCGAGTTATTATTTTGAAGTTCAGCCAACGCAAACGGCCGGCTGTCGGCCGTACACAGCCGTATATGGACGTGAAAAAATGGTCGATCGGTGTGTACAAAAAAGGTAATTACACATCTTCATTTGACCGTGATGCGGTGTTGGTTTTTGCCGCGTTCCGGTCGAGCGGCCGCAACGCTGGGAAACATTTGTGAAAACCACTTCGCCCGTTTCTCTTCGCCCCTTTATTTTTTTGCTGTCATGTGTGGTTGGGTCAACGGACGACCTATCGAACAATGTAACCACTCGACATTTCGACACGATTTATGTATTGTCTGCCAATAGTAAGAAGGCCTCCAAAGTAAACAATGTCTCCTTTCTTGCAAGTTAGAAAAACAATCACAATCTATTAAACCCTATCCGAAAACAGTTTTTTATATCCAAATATCAATCCGGTTGGGACCCGAACTCCCAGTTGGTAATTAAACTCTAAACCTTAGCATCTTGTGGTAGTTAGTAGGTAGATTCCTACACATGCACTAGCGCTGCACCTTAAAGGTTTCCAGATAATTTTGCGAGCGCAGTATGCAATACACAATAGAAACATCATCAAAATGAGTCCACGCTCACACCTCTTAGATTAGATAACTAGAAATTAGAGCGTCAATGACGTAGGCTACATAGAGAAGACGTGAGACTTAAGATGGCATCTGTTATACGAGTGATCGTTGAAGTCGTGAGATGTGCGATATCGCGAAGCTTGAAACAGCTTCCATATAATTGTAGGAAACAGAAGTGACAAAGCTACACACGTGAGTCGCGCGTCGCACCGATAACGGCTAACGATCGCTCGTCTGACAGTTATCATGTTGCGGGTTGCGTCACACGTCTATTCTGTAAAGCATGCCCTATACCTATCACCATAAACAAGCTGATATAATTGCCGTACCCCAGGGGACTTAAGGCCTCGAATTACACTCCTCACCTCACATAAACTGCCTTCACAAAAACCTGTCCCTCACTGCGCTCGCTAGTCTGAGTATAATAACGCGCTTCCTATTATTAAACGTTTTGCTCGATAAAGATAAACATTGAAGATATAATGATCGGGTGAAGACTGCTACTAAGTTGAATTAAGAAGTAGGTACTAGACAGTCTAGAGTTTAAAAGTATTAGCCCATAATCACATAGGTACCTACATACATTTATCACGCCTATGTCCATTTACCCCGCAGGCGTAAGGCAGAGCGTAAACGGCTGTAAAAATATCCATTTACACCACGTTTAACAAAAGTTTGAGAGTCATTAAGAAGCTTGTGTGTATTAACATAGTGACAGCTAAATTGTCAGCCTTAAGCGTCAAAGATTCTCGACGCATATTTTCATATTTCAAACAATATGCGACAAAATACGCAACTAGTTTCCGCTCACCTAAGTAAAAGAAATTCACGTATCTATCACACGAAAATTAAGAAGCCTGTCAATTCTTTGTCATGTATGTGAAACACCAAGTTGACAAACGATCCGATGCACAATGAATAGCGCTATGTTTGGTAAATGAGTAAGATTAGTACGACCCCTCTGGCCTCAATTGGCGTAAATGACATTTAGTACTTTTTACAGGAGAGCCAAAAAACGAAAAAATAAAAATATAAATTGAGATATCTTTTTTGTCTTTTGAGCTATAATAATGCTTCTTTTATCAAAATACTTGCCCAAAGTTGCTTCAAAACCTCATTACGTTTGCACAGGAGTAGAGTGCAGATTTAAGAAGTTAGCATGCATATACGCCCCAAAAAATTGTTTTTGAATGTCATTTACTACCCAAAAAATGAGTGGAAATTTACTGTTTATAAATAATTAGGTAGTAAAAGACAAGAAAACAACTAAACCGACGATAAAATGAGTCGTAAAAGACTATTTAGTTGAACTTTAACGTCTTTATTTTTATTCTAGGGTAAGATAGCTGTGTGTTATTTATGTAGATTTTTAATAATTTGCTTGCCGATTAGCCTAAAATAATTTCACTTATAAATAGTTATAAGTTTAGGTGTTATTAAATAAAAGTTTTATAATTCATTGTGTATTGTGTGTCAAATAAAACTATTTTGTAATTTATGAATCATTTAAAATGTATGTGTCTTTTTTTTATACCACGAGCATTAAACAGGTAGGTATATACATAGCTAATGCCTGCATGAACAAGAAAATAACCTTAATTATAAAATATATCTAAATAATTGAATTATCCAATAAATTAAACCTCAAATACTTAAACTGATCACTTTCGTCATCTTTGTCACTTTCCAATAATACATCCACAACTTGAGCTTCATTTGGGTGTTGTGAATATTCATTATAATAACATCTAGGTATAGATTGATTACCTTATGGGCGCTTGAAGTCCTTGAAGTTTGCAACTGAAATAAGTAGGTAATCTGTTTTAGAACAGACGTGACGGTTTTGATTCCCTTATTTTCTTCCTTTTTCCCTTCCCTTTCCCATTTTCTTTACTTTTGTAATCAATATGCATTTCCATTATTGTTTCTGAAGCATCTGGAATCATGGAGTATTTAATTGTTGCAGTATCAAATTTATTTATTTCAAAAGATGCTTCTCGGATTTCCTTCGTTTTCATCTTTTTAACTCAATTTCTCTCAAAAATTATATTTTCTAAATTAGAGAACTAACTGTTTGGGCTCCTTCGCAGTGGCTGGCATATTTTGAGTCATCGCGAAAAAAACTTTGACCATACACAGTGGAGATCATAGAACATACAGAATTTTCCAATTTGAATGAAATTGCCAACAAAACATTTTCGACTGAGACTGTTAAAAATATGAAAACGAAGGAAAACCTAGTGACAACTTTCGAATTAAATAAATTAGAGACTTCACAAATTAAATCATCCATGTGACTAGATGCTTCAAAAACAACAATGGAAATGTAATGAAAGAAAATAAGGAATGTAAATCCCCGTCATTCACATTCACATTCAAACACATTCAAATTCACAGCTTGAAGTACCTTCGTGACAGTCAAGCTATACCTAGCTAGACATCATCATACTGAATATTTACAACATCCAAATGATCCAAAATCAAAAGAAGTTTCAAATGTATTATTGGAAAGTGTCGAAAATGATGAACTGTACTTGAGGCTCAATTTAATGGCTAATTCAATAACAAAAATAATTTCATTCGTGATTTTATTATTTGCTTCGATATCTTTTCTTTTTCTTTTGTTCTTTATAATTTAAGGTATAATAGGTAGATTATGTAATTAGGCCCAAAGTTAAGTACTCACTCCTGTTATGAAAATGAGACATCCACGTACCCGTTATGTTACTATTAAAATAAATGATTCTAAAAGGTATTAGCAGGTTACTTTCTTCTTGTATGCCGGCATAAGCTATGTACCAACCTACTTGTTCAATGCTCATGGCATGAAAGATGGACACCTACATTTTGATTATTAAATAATTGATTCATAAATTACAAAATAGTTTCATTTCACACACAATACACAATGAATTGTTCACCTTTTACTTAATGAACACCAAACAAAAAATAATTTACTAGTACAATTATTTTAGGCAAATTGACAAGCAAATAATTAAAAGTGCACATAAATAAAACACAGGTATCTTAACCTAGCATAAAAAGAGACATTTCAGTTCAACTAAATAGGCTATTACTACTAATTTTATCCTCTGTTTAGTTGTTTTCTTGTCTTTTACAACCTAATTATTTATAAACAGTTAATTTTCACAAAATTTTTTGAGTAGTAAATGACATTCAATAACAATTTTTTAGGGCGTATATGCATGCTTACTTCTTAAATCTGCATTCTACTCTTGTGCAATACTAATGAGGTTTTGAAGCAATTTCTGGCAAGAATTTTGATAAAAGAAGCATTATTATAGCTAAAAAGATAAAAAAGATATCTCAATTAACATTTCAATTTTTTTGCTTCTTTTGTAAAAAGTGCTTTATTTCAAATACTTTTGAGATTTACGTACATCACAAAAACATGTATTTATGAATAATAATTGTCATTTACAGCTGTCTAAATGCAATGATTATGAAAAAAAAACTTTAACATATAAAAATTGACATTTACGACTTAAAAGTCACACAATGAATTATTTTTTCTTGAGAAGACGTAGAAGTAAATGACTATTTTTTAATTAGACACATGAAATAATCTTTTACGGCCTTAGACTATGAGACATACTATGAAATAAGTGTTGCATTTTGTTACAAGCAATGAAAACCTAAAGGCGATGTATTGTGAAATGCTCACATTGCATTATAATATCACGCAGAAAAACAGTTTTTGCCTTAAGAACCACATTTTTTGGATTATGATTAAGGTTTCATTGGGTTGTAAACGACAATGTTTTGTAATCTTTAGGTTACGATTGCGTTTTATGCCCTGTCTTCTACGATGGATTCTTCAAATAATCCTATATTCGGCATTTACGACTAATATTTTTGATTTTTTGTTTCATTTTTTTGGGTCGTAAATGACATATTTTATAATTGATGGGCGCCAATGTATTTTACGCCATTTCATTAACAAGCAATTTGTTTTTTACGACACATGATCAAAATTTATGTAAATGAAATGTCTTTTAAGGTAAAATTTTAAAATATTTTTAAAATTGGGTCAAAAAAACCGTGGTAGTAAAAGACATTTTTTTCGAGATATCGAAATTTCAAATACACAGATCGATAGAGAAAAAAAAACTGAACAAAACTGCATTTTTAACTCATTTTCGCCAAAAATGTCATTTACGCCAATTGAGGCCAGAAGGGTCGAGTAGGTCTTTAAAATTTTTTGTGAGCTGTCTTGTTGAAATCAATTGTCTTATCTCAATGCGGAGGAATTCCGAATTAAAATCTAGAGCAAAATTTTAACAATTCCAAAGTGATGTAGGTACCTACTTGAAAAATGTTTCTAGACTAGGCAAATAGAGTCATTACAAGAAAAGACCCCTTTAACAGTGGGCGTAGTCAAGCGACACTATACTAAGTAGATATTCTCTCTCGGAATGAATATCGATGATTTCACAACAACAGTGACAAAAACTGCCAATGCGCATTGTAGCGCGCGAGAGCGAACATGCGTGCTCCGTGCGCCACAAAAACCTGATAGCAGAATGTAGACCATAAAATATTATTTATTACGAAACACAAAGACCAATATGGACCGTAAATCATCCGTGGCAACACGAAAGCCTTTGAGCTTTTTAAGCACGAAAATACTTCGCTAAATACAAGAATCCGCTTTTAAATACCTCGCGAGCAAAAACTGTTGAATTTTCAATCACCAACGGCCGAATAGTTATCTAGCAAAAACGCACGTCTTCCATTACCTATTTGCAAAGATTGCTGGTACAGAGATTGCTGCAAAAAGCGCAATCTACTTCGAACTATTCATGCACGCTAGCGATCTCGTTTCTAATGAATATTTAAACTACATAAGTGATCGATCGTGATTCCTCCGCTGTTAATAGTTTGTAATCAGTTTCTTGCAGATGAACTCCTAGCCGGATCATCGTCAAGTTTATCCGAGTCACTTACAATATCAACATACATTTACACAAGCATGCATGTCGTTATGGGGTAGACATACTGTCAAAAACTTCATCGTCATCTGCCTGCCCTTATCCCAAATCGGTTGGTGTCGGTGCAACATGTTTTGTTAGAGCTCAAATCATGTAGCAAAAAGATTTGGCAATGCTTTATGACCGGCTGCCTGCCTGACGTCGACCCTCTTTGGGAATGCTATTGTAGGTGATATCACCGCCATGATCATCGTCGACAGGTATTCAATCGACGTCAAAAATTCTACGTTGCCATTTACGAAACACCCTAATTGGGCTAGGGGTGGCAGTATTCTTAGCCGCCACGACACCTAATGACAACGACCTCGTCACATAAAAATCAAAAGAAAGTCTGGTTAGAAATCGACATATGAAGAAACAAAGAACAAAACTAATGGAACGTATCTTAAATTGTGGCGAAAAAGAAGACTGTTATGATGATTTAAAATCTCCAAAGCAGTTTAGCATGCGCTTCTTTTGTACAGTTTTGTATTTCAAAACTATTTGCGACACCTGTTTCGATCAAATCTCATTTTACTATAAGTTTTTAAGTGGTTTTTCCAATAAAGAAGCCATTTAAATAAATTATATGACAGAAGAGCTTATAGAAACTATGTCAGGTCCAAATAAGCATTTAATTCTCTGTTGGAAGATGTTTTAAAAGGCTGCGGTTGTTTATGACTATGGACACTCGGGGACCGGTCTAGAGCAGCCTCGGAGTTGGAGTTTCACAATTTTTATATCAAAGTTATTGGATGCGAGTAATAAACACATCTGATGTGGCAATAGACGATCCTACGCACCAGATACGCCAACGGTATTCGGTTGGACGAGCGAGACTTTCTTGCTGGGAGAGATAAGAAAAGAAACTTGTACAAGATACAAGCTAATTTTCACCCCAGCATGGCTCAAAGTGCTGCTACGCCAAAGTTAAGATAGTATTTTGATAAAAGTTATATCTACTACACTGTTGACGACAAAAAAACCAGACTTTACTATAAAATCCGTGGAAATTAAACCCAAAACTATAAATGCTTTTGTATACCAAATTTTTAAAACACTTCTCGTGTTAGGTAAACAATTTTTGGAAAATGCTTTTGCCAAAAGATACGTTAGGTACAGAAAAACTGTCGTGCCCTTAAAAATTAGGATAACAACGCTAAATGGTGTTTTTTTGACTATTTTTCTAATATTGCTGGGAAAAGCGATATAAGCGATATTACGACTTTGAAAAGCCTCGGCGCCATCAACTGTAGGTACAGTACCTAAAACATAGGCACAGAAGATGGGGCCCTCCTACTCAGGCGCAAGGCGTCCGGTTTGTTTTTGGCTGACAGTAGCACCTACTTATTTTTCTACTGTACAAATATTATCAAAGGTTCCTGAAGCATAATCGCTCTCCGAATGCGACCGTTGACAAGTTCATTAGTTCACAAAATTACTAGGAAACACGCAGCCACGCACGCGACACCTCTCGTTAATAAGTCACTCGCTTATTACACAAATAAACGAGTAAGGTGTGGACTTGTAGAGTTTGATTTTTCTAGCCGACTTTTAAATGAAGGATTTTTTAAGTTTTTTTATCCCTGGAAGTTTCAGTTGATTGTAAATCTTTGTAGCCAAATTTAAGAACGTGTGCAACATTGATTTGAGACGCGGAAACTCTGCGCTTACAAGGGATCAATATATACCTACTGGTTCTCCAAAGAATTACTAAAATTGACCGGCACAAGTTTATCCTTTCCATCGTTAAATTTAGCCTACCCTATGATGGGTTTTAAACAAATGGTTTAAAAAGAAGAGTCGAGGTCCTTCACCCTTCATAACATTAGAATTAAATCATACTTAAATTCCATTAAAATTAAAATAATTATACCTACTCGCGGCACGGACCAGGAATACTAATTTCTAGAGGTATTGTCAACAGTAGTGTGCAGAAATTGAATTGTGGTGAACTTGTATCGAAATTTTCTTAATGTCGCGATACAAAAATAGAAATACGTAATTATTAATGTTTAGCTGAATTTAGTATTGTTTGAATATGACATCAAAGATTTTTTGACGCAAGCCAAAGTTCCGTGACTTCCAGTAGCCAGTAGGTATTACAGAGGGTGTGTTACGTTACGACGACGCCCGTAATTGTGGCTTTGGTGCATTGATGAGCAAACCACATACCTAACTATGATGTCGTCACTTCATTTTTTTCGGTCGTCATTGGCATTCATAGTTTCTTAAAAGACAAAAGATGCCTATATAAATTTTGTGTAAAAACATAATCAAGATCTTAAGCTAATGGGCTGTCATTCAGCACCGAATATTTCATATCAATTGCTCAATCAACTGCGCAGGCGCAGACGGCATACGGCGCGTGCCATGCTAATCAGACTAATAACCAAACGCTGTTCGCCATTCAAACCAGAAAAAAATCTCGCACGTTACAATTATGACAGCCCGCCGCCGCAGAATAATGCAGAGAATTTATTTGAATCACAAATTGAACGTACACCAGACAGTTTTAGCGCGGAGCGAATAAATAATTTGATATTATGCAAAGTGATGATGCCGCACTTAACCGCTCGCGACCTTGACATAGACCCATAAATAAGAATATCTTAACCACTCATACATATGGACAGCCGCTCGCACACTCAAATATGGTAAGTGCCGGCTTATGAATAAATTTTATTATTTAAAACTCGGAATGTTCATTACTAAAACAAATACTCGTAAGCGTAGTAACATAGGGTGTTCCTTTTTTCACCCACTGTTCAAATTACTCTCTCGTGAGTTTCTTCGCGTGAGCTATCAGCTTTGCTATTTTTATTGCCGTTGCGGTGACAGATCAGAAACTTGAATTTCTACCAATCTAGCAATACTCTCGTGTTGGGTTTAGCGATGGAGCTCAAGGCGAGCCACTAAGTGATTGGCCTGCCCACGCAGGTGTGACGTCATGCCACTGGGATACCGCAGAACAATGCCTCTTATCGCCGCATAAAAATCGCGTTACGCAACCGTTGACACCTATAACATCTCTATTTTGGTGGCGTGCCACATTGTTTCCTTGAAGAGTTCGCATTCATTGTCTGTCTATTTAAAGTACAATAGGTGGCTGATATAAATATTTTCTTACGTATTGGTTTCAGCTAAGGATATTGCTGTTAATCTTGTCATGACGTCAAATAGTAGAACGGGAATAAAAATTGTGATTCATGATTCGATTTCAAATAGGCCAAATTTAAATGTACTAGAGATGCGGAAAATTGCTTGTTCCACGCTTGAAATAAAAAAAAAAAAAAAACTTTAAAAAAGTTTACCTAGTTTTCTTTTTAAAATCAGCCTGTAGTCAAAAATTCTCATGACCCGCGGCAACTGTACGTCCTCTCGAGAATAAAAACAAAAAGTAAAACAACATTTCGTTTTCATTGAACAAATTCGTGATTTAGTAATGCAGCAATGCTTATATTAATATTTATGTCTGCACTCGAGCTCTTATAGATCTATAAGGTGATACCACTTGTGATGTGGTGATACCACTTGTGTTGTGATACCACTCGTTAGCGCTGCATTGATGGTATCTACTGCTTCTGTGGTGCAGTAGTTTGAGCCTGGTTATGGAGCTAGATGTCCTAGGTTTAATTCGAGAGGAGGATCGATCTAATTTGTCATTTAATCTTATCATAAGAGTGTGCAAAGTTTGATTATCAATTTTCAGGCCTCATTACCTGTTTTTGCTGTGGCATGATACAACCATCATTTTTCTTCATTTTACGACCATAGTTGAGAAGAACATTCGTTGCATTCGCGGCGGTTTGGGGGTCGTATGGCCCGCCCTTTCCCACTTAGTAGTAAACTCAAGTGAGACAAAGAGCACCATACGGCCGCGAATGCAGCAAGTGTACTTCTCGACTAGATTTTGTATCAGGATGTTTGGGTCACATTCTTCTTGCGTATAGCTCAGTAACAGAATTTCAGGTAGTTTGAATATGACGTCCAAAATGTTTAGTGTTAGTTGTCATATTTTACACACCTTGTCAATTTCGTGATTGGTCTATCCGTAGGTATGTACTATTATTACTATTAGATCTTTTATAATCTTTCCGAGAGTTGTTTACCGAGTTTTTAACCGACTCAATAAAACAAGAAACGCCACATCGATGCTATCTTCTCTGTTTGCAAGTTTATCAATCGTAATGTTGTAATTATGTTAATCTTGTACTCGCTTTAGTTACCCAGCGGGGCGCCATTCCTGTGTGGTGCAAAAACTATCAGTGCATCTACATTGGCTTCTGTATTGGATGTCTATCTTCCGTACACACAAAGAGCAAAAAGTAACTACTTATCAGCACATCCAAACCACATATAGAGAGTTTACAGCAGGGTCACTCGATTCCATTGAGGATTTTTGCGATTGTCACTTGTTACAAAGCCAGGGTTGCTGCTGTCAAAAATATTAAAGTACTTATTAGAATATCAAAACAGCAAAATCGTCATATGATTTTGAGCCAATTTAAATCAAAGAAATATGGCGTTCGTGGCAATCATCTTCTTAGTTAGGTATCTTAGGTTTCTTTGAAATTCCAGTTAAAGTACTGAGTGAGCCATCTGTAAAGGCGCCCAGCGCGCCATTTCCCTAATTTGTGATCAAACTACCTTTTTAAGAGCCTATAACAGCCGATGAGGTGCAGTGGTAGTGCAGCTGCCTGCGACGCAAAAGGTTTCGAGTGCGATTCCCGGCGGTTCACTTCACAAAGTTGAAGATGGCGGTCGTTACCCAAACATGTCAGAGACCTGCTACTTGTAGTAGGCGGTTGAAAAACTGTGACACAAGGGTTCATCAAGTCGTTGTACGACTCGGTGTCCCACTCGAAAAGAAGAAGATCCCCTCTGCACCGGTCGGTTTTGACTTTTCGCTATCGGTCACTAGTAAAATTTCACCCTATGCCCTATAGGTATGTAGGTATAGAGTGGAGAATCAGTGTAGGTACGTATAAAAGGGTACAATTATTTTGTGGGCTGTCATTTTGTATGATGTCTATAACGAACCGCAATATTTCCCTATGTGTGTGCAATGCTTTTTACATGAACCTGGGACCTCCGCCTTAACTCGGACCTTCGAACGGGACGGAAGAAACTGTTGATGTGTGCCATTATAGATGCTTCACCTTAAATAAAATGTTAATAGTTATTTTATATCGCCTTAACGTAGACGTAAGAACGCCAAGAATAACGTATGGTATAAACACACCGGTTTAGGCAGGAAATACACGTTACGTCCGTGTGTGCGTTATTTTTGTGCAGTGCTATCGCATTCCGCATTCGTTAAGAGAGTAATAACGAAATATCGAAATACGGTTAATATCGAATGGTTTACAGACGTATCCGCTAGCGCATCGCATTGTTTGTCATAAGCCGTATTTGAATAAGAATGTGGTCGAAATTGGTATTGTCCCAACGCATGCGTAAGGCAGCGCAAAATTAACGCTCTGGGAATAATTCTTTGGGTGGGAGCGTAGGTTTGTATCCTACCGACTGCGCCATACAAGGGTTTAAGGGTCAAAGTAATCACACACGACATCCAAGGCAAGACTGAACTTTATTTATCCTGTAGGTAGTACAATAATATATATTATGCGGATCGCGCACTTACTTTTTTATTGGCGCCGCGGTTTCGCGACAGTGGCAGGAGAGACGCTAGCGCGTACAGATGTCACTCCGCCCGACGAAGGTCCACCGACTGGACCGAAACTGTCGCGAAACCGCGGCGCCAATAAAAAAGTAAGTGCGCGATCCGCATAATATATAATTTAAGTTAAAATGTCGCACTTGAGTTTAAACAATTTAAGTACAATAATAATTTATATTCATCTACCAACCTGACAGGGTATCCCTTTCACAGGCATAATTTGTTTTCCACTAATATGTTTTAGCATAACATGTTTGGCATAATTTTTTTCACCTACCATTGCTTTGACATAATAGTTTCTTGCCATAGTATTTATCTTGGCATAATCATATTTTAGACTATTGTATTTTATACTAACAATATTTTGGCATAATTGCTTTTTTCATATTTTTTTTGGACTAATATATTATATTTTTTATTACGTTCAAATGGCAGGAAATGTAAGTCAGTTTAGTATTTTTTAAGATATATTAGGTTAAATAAGGTCAGTTTAGGTTAGGTTAGGTTATTTTTATACAATTTAGGGGTTCTTCTAATGCATCATATTTTTATGCCTATTTTGATTATGGATATGACAATTTATGGTTTTGTATTTTAGGCCTATGTACTATTATAGCAATATTTTTTGTGCTTAAAAAAATTATGCCTAAACTGTTATGCGTACATGAATTATGCGTAAGTATCATTAGTTTGAATTACAGTGTGCCAAAATATATTATGTCAATTCTTTTTATGCAAATGGATAGAGAACCACCTGACAGACATTACGTGTGTTACTCGCTTTATACTTGAAAAAGCGGTAACCGAACCTTGCACCATCCGTCAATGGTACAAAAACGGCCTGGATATGTCACTCGGGACACAAAATAGAGATTTTACAGAAGGACAGCTTTTTCTGATCATTTATACCTAAGTACACTCTAGGGCTGCTACTTTTTTATTCTGATTTTATGAAATGAAGTACCCGGATCAAACGTATTTAAGTACATTTCTTACATTACATAAAAACTATGATACGCTGTACAAACATATTTACACTTGCGAGTCTAATTTTTGCCGTCCTCTTCCACCGAAAGCTATTAACACTCGCTACTAGCCGGTTCGAGATCGTGCGTAAACGACGGCGTGTAGATGTGTATGTGAGTGTAGCGACGTTTCCTTGTAGCCATCTCTCTGTATTGGGCGCCTGTCAATATGTCACTTTGTTCTGGATATGTCACTCGGGCTTGTTAACGACTCTTTGTGATCGAGACAGCTCTTTGGCCACTAAAATTTAATTAAACTACACCTTGCACTTGAATGGTCGTTGGTTTGAGACGATCTGTGCGATATACAGGGTGTTATGGCGTAAAAAAGTAACAGAAATTGTCTACCAAAAAGCAGATAGAGACTTTTTGTAGTTTTACAAAGTACCTAATGTGGAAAAGGGTTTTCCAAAATAACTTAAAGTGTGGAAAAATTACATATTCCAAAGGTGGATAAAGGAATAAAAGCAAGACTAGGTTACGAAATACCTACACTAAAATACACAAAAACTATAGTGATAACATTAGCGAATGGAAGAGATCCTGTCCGCAAATAACTTTGTCTAAAGAAAATAATTATTGCGATGTATGTTTTTACACAAAAAACTTCAATTTTGGAGGCAGGTTTACTTTGATAAAGAAAAAATGGTAAGATATCCAACATCCTGTATATCCGTAGCCCGTGACGTCACGTGCGCGCGCGCACAGCCTGCAGCATTAAAAAAACAGCGTTCATTGACGACGTCGTGATGTGGATTCCGATGATCCCATCGTAGGCACTGAAATGCTTCTACATCACATGGGTCCCGATTCTGTCGTTAATTTTCTTCGCTAATGTTGGATCCATTCAAAATCATAGAGTCATGACCAGCCTAAGCGAGAGGACAAGTAACGCTGGTCGCATAGTATTTAAGTATTGTGCGTAGCTTGGCCTCTTGCTTAGGTTGGTCATTATCATTTCATGGCACTATGATTGTGAATTGACTGTACTTTTTTGTGTAGCCGGTTCATTATTCTATTGCTATCCAAACCCCTACCATCTTTTGCACTGTCTAGGCACCATGGTCCCCTGTTTTCTCATCACATCAACTCCGTATCGATTGCATGAGAACACAAACCTGTGCTCCTAAGGTGGTACCATGGGTGTTGGCAAAAAGTCCGTAAAAATATACTATGGCACGATGCACCTCGAGTCTCGACAGACGTGCTACATGGACCCTATCAACGTGATCGGTCCCAATGAAGGTGGCCATTTAAGACCTGTTAGGGTTCTTTCATGTATCAGGAATCTAGATAATTTCCTGACACATTTCTTTTCCTTCCTTGAAGAAAGTGAATGCTGAAATCGCCACCGCTAGCCACCATAATGCATCTTTATGATTCATTCCTCACCTTCGACGCAGGTGTATTGTAATAAAATACACAAAAAAAGCCTATGGGAAAGTATAGGGCAAGAGTACGTGGAGGAAGTGGAGGAGATTTTTTTAAAGATTAGACAATTTATTGCCTTTTACTGACAATTGGAACTGTACAATTCAAACCAGACAAGATAAGTGAATCTGTTGTGCGTGAGAAAAGTCTTGTTGCTGAAAACATTTATGAAAAGAAGAAAATATAGGTACTCGTCCAACCTTGTCGTACGATGTAACATGCTTTTGATCATTAGAAGTACTGAAACAAACTAAGTTTCTTGTGTAAGATGATGAAGAAATGGACATATTGAAATTCATAAATGTCTGAACTCTTCAAACTGGGCAAAACAAAATATACAACAGAAGTTACAAGTGACGTATGGCACGCGGAATGGCGACGAGCCTCAGAAGGTAGAATAGATACTCAAGCCAAATATAGGTAGGTCTCGACGCGTCAAAAGGGTCAAAAGACGGGACTTTCCCACAGTGTAAATTTTTCTGATCCCGGTTCTGTCTGTACCGTCCTCCGCACGAGAAACGTATTTTTGCTGAAACAGATCCATAAGACAAGTGGCGGAAACTCGTGTGGGAGGCCAAGACAAAACCTAGTTTGGGTCCCGGAGTAACTAGGCAAGCAAGTAAAGATCCATAAAGAAGTTGTTTTTTAAGAAGAAATTCCATTATTGTTTTAGTGCCAAGGAAGACGTCCAAAGCCTTGAAATCCATATACATCGCTTTACTAAATGCCTTGCTTCAAACTCCTCAAGAAGGGGCAAAACAAAATATGCAGACATACTCAAATATGGATTAGTCTTAACACGTCAGAAGACTCTCCCACAGTGACAATGTTTCTGATGGCGGTGCCGTACTCCTGCACTAACGACAAAAGGAAGGACGCACGAGAAATGTCTTTTTGCTGAAACAGATCCATAAAGGTTAGTTTTAGAAAAGAAATTCCATTCTTGTAATTCGCCGAGGAAGAAGTCCAAAGCCTTGAAATCAATTTCGAACTGCACAAGTAGCAAGTATGCAGACATACTCAAATATGGATTAGCCTTAACACGTCAGACGGCACTCTCCCACAGTGATAATGTTTCTGGTGGTGGGTTGCCGTACTCCTGCAGTAACGACAAAAGGAAGGATGCACGAGAAACATTTTGCTGAAACAGATCTGTTGCTGAAAAGCACTGGCCACTAAGGGAAACAAGTAGAAGATACTTTCATATTTGAATTTGCCATGACACGTTCTACGGCTCTTGTCATCAGGCAGTTGTTCGTTAGCATTTGGGTCATGAACAAGATCCATAAAGAACAGGTTAGTTTCTGAAAAGAAATTCCATGTTTGTAATTTGCCGAGGAAGAAGTCTTGAAATCCATAAAGGTCGCTTCATTGAATGCCTTGCTTCGAACTCCTCAAAACAAAATATCTAGACATACTTAAATGTGGATGAGTCTTAACACGTCAGAAGACTCTCCCACAGTGACAATGTTTCTGGTGGTGGTGCCGTACTCCTGCAGTAACGACAAAAGGAAGGATGCACGAAAAGTATTCTTTGATGAAACAGATCCACTAAGAAGAAGTTGGTTTCTAAACAGAAATTCCATTCTTGAATTGGCGCTGAGGAAAAAATCCAAAGCCTTGAAATCCATATACATCGCTTTACTAAATGCCTTGCTCCAAACTCCTCAGGAAGGAGCAAAACAAAATATGCAGACATACTCAAATATGAATTAGTCTTAAGACGTCAGAAGACTCTCCCACAGTGACAATGTTTCTGACGGTGGTGCCGTACTCCTGCACTAACGACAAAAGGAAGGATGCGCGAGAAATGTCGAAACAGATCCATAAAGAACAGGTTAGTTTCTAAAACGAAATTCCATTCTTGTAATTCGTCGAGGCAGAAGTCCAAACCCTTGAAATTCATTACGAACTCCACAAGTAGGGGGCAAAACAAAATATGCAGACATACTCAAATATGGATTAGTCTTACTTAGGCACTCTCCCACAGTGACAATGTTTCTGACGGTGGTGCCGTACTCCTGCACTAACGACAAAAGGAAGGATGCGCGTACGTGCTCGACAAAGCGGCGCGCGACATTAGCCGCTTTTTGTGCGTCTGCGCCGGCGCACGGCTGACGTAGAGATGTGGTTTGAGGGCCAAAAGATCAGTTTTAAAATCTTATTCTGCGTCTTGGAATCAATAGATGTCTTGTCTGGGTACCTACACAGAATTTGGTTACTCGAACCAATCACTTCTGTAGTAGGTAACGGTCCTGACGTTATAAATTACTGGCAGCATTTTCTTGTTTGAATCGCTTGGAAACTGTTAGCATGCTTAGATACCTACGACCAGATGCCTCGTGAATACGCCATGTCAAATCTCTGTTAAGCTTCTTAGGTTAAAACCACTGGAGATCCAGGATTTCAAAATAATTGTACTTAACAGGTAAGTAAGTAATGGAATTCTAATGATACAGATTAGAGAACCATGAAGTCTATATAAAACTTATGTAGCAAAGCAATAGGGCATTCTGTTAGTGAACATAGTGCTAAACAAAAAATAAATTTATTACTTTGAAGCGAAACACGAAAATCGATTTTTTAATAATCAATTGTTTTCTACAACACTAGAGCTCCGTATTAGGCCCGTCGCCGCGACGGACGTGCAGTGACTGAGGATCAGCCCTATTCAAGCGACAGTTACTCGCATTGTCTACAGTGGCGGCTGCTACCAGCCCTGTAGGTACAAGACCTTTGACATGCTTTCAAAGGGTTTTTGGGAGGTTTGGAATACCGTGACTAAGTTGTAGGACGTTTTTTTCTGTTCCGTTGTAGTAGAGAGCGCTCGGACCAAAAAAAAGCCGAAGTTATTAGTAGGTATATTTTAATTTGAATCTGTGTCTTGACTCCTATCTGCAACCAATCGCCTTGTTAGCGAAAGCAAAAATTAGGGTAAAAAAAAAATTCTAGGAAGTGATCAAAAAGAGCCAGTTCGCGAATCGCGACAGATAAATAAATAAGCAAGTAGAAGAGCTTGCTCTTATTTCTTTTGCATGTTTCCAAAAATTGCGGAATCAAAGTACCAACATCGCCTCCTAATCCCGGCAGTGACAACGTCAGATCTAAATCCGTCATCTTACATAACACAATCAACTCTAAACGCACCAGACAAATCCCTATGTCACAAAATACATTACCACAATACATTTACCACTGGGGTTGATCTTCTGGCGTACTGTTATGCTTGAGAAGCTAGAAATCCAGCGGCAAAACTAAGTTGGTAAGGCAGCGAGATCCGATTAGGTCAAACACGATAATGCTGCGTCGATCCGTGGACAATGCTCGGCATCGTATCGGCCGACGATCTGGTCTCCGGGTCTTTACTCAGCAGTTGACGAGATGCCAGATTAGCCAACTGACGAAGCTTGACGACTTCTATAGATGTCTATTCTTAGTTACCTGTATGCCGGAAAACGTGCACCTTTATTGACGTTTTCCGGTTAGAGGATCTGTTTCCTTGTTAGAGCAATTGCGGATTTTGCTATAGACCGGAAGGATAGCAATTCATTTTGTCTTCCGTTTTGTCGTTCCGTGTGGTGGTTGATTCGAATAGCGTCACCCTCTTTCAATAAAAGGCAAAAGATTAATCCAAAGCGCCTATGGAGGGAAAGCAGCGCTAGCAAATGCCCCATCTTGCACTGTAGTCATCAATGTATTTTCTTATAGCAAGTGGGGGTAACGCGTCGTCAATAATGGAGGCCATACCTAGCACTAAACTGTTGTCAGTCGATAACTGTCTCCCATTTTAAAGTTGAGGCACATTATAGGTCGTCCACAAATAACGTAACGCATGATAGGGAAGGGAGGGAGAAAAGGGTCTGAGCAGGCGTTATCTTCCATACTAAAAGGACGTTACGTCCTTATAACATTGGATAACAAAATTGAAAATTTTGCGTTACATAATTTGTGGACCCAATCAAGACAATTTAAGGCACCCCGTTTCAAAATCAAAATCTGAACGAACTACCTGGCGGAAGTATCAAAAACACCTGCCACTGAGGTCACGCCTGGTCGCAAGGTCTTGACCTGCCGGATCTAGATAGCGCGCTACGTGTGTCCCAAACCGTGGGACCTCTCCGAACACCCATACAATAGAGCTGCGTCTGCGCACCACACATAGGGATGCAACTATAGGTATATCGAATTACGATTAAATCGATACAAAGATGGCGTGAAAATTCTATATAATAAAGAGTCACAAACTTGTCTAAAAGTCTCCTTGCCATAACGAAATCAAATATTAAATGCACCGAAAGTGGGTAAAATTACGTTAAAGTTACTGGCAAGTTTGATTGTGCTGCGTTTAAGACATTGCGCCTGGGTGTGCTCAAAGAATTTTGAGTTATTTATCATCAAACAATGTTATATTCAGCAGTGGACTGTTCAGGCTGTAAAGGTAAAAGGTAATGTTATGATTCCAATAATGCATCAAATCAATGTCTACTGTCTCTTTTCCGAGTAAGGTAAAGGTTGCCTGGAAGAGATCGCTCCAAGCGATAAGGCCGCCTTTGCTTACTTTAGCTCTAAGATTTCTGTTTGTTGTCTTATGTTTTGTATTATTTGTAAGCAATAATGTTTATCTATCTATGCATTTATGTTTGAAAAAATATCGATATATTGGAGTCCTGAGTCGATATACAGATACCGACCGTCGGATATTTTTTTCATCCCTACATACAATAGAGCTGCGCCTGCGCACCACACATAAACCCTCGTACATAACTGCAGCAATTAAAGCTACGATCGAACATTCCGATTCGCCGATAGGCCGTGTTCCTGTTTTAGTACCGTTTAAGTTAGTCTTGTCACCTCACAGCACTTCCTGTTCAGATCGGGTTTCGTCGATAGTTGATAATGTGGACAACGAGCAAGATAGACGTGGTTTTATAGCGGGTACATCCAAGTACACCATGTCGTCGACGTACAGCTACAGGTACATACAGCTAATAAAATAAGTATAGCTGGACAGTTCTCAAAAAATTGGCCGCAGGATTTCATTTTTGCGTGTTTTTAAAAAGTTCGTGTTTCGCGAAAAAAAATATCTTGCTAGCTAGACTAATGGTTCTTTATTACATATTTAGTGGAGGGAAGCAATTTTTTTCATTACTTTAGAAAATATGGGCAATCTAAATTACGAGGGAGGCAGGTGAACGACAATGTCGCCAGGTTAAGGACAATAGGTGCAGGTTAACGACATTTTAGTACAAATTTACTAAGTAACGTCAGCAGGTTAACGACTACGGGTACGGGCTGTAATTTTTCAGCAATAAAAACACAAAATACCTAATCATTTAGTAACTTAAATTCGTACAGCATACATATGAACATTTTTGCACTTCAACTAAATCAAACTTTTAATAAGTATAATAAAGTATCTCTATGAACAATTCAATGTTTTTTAGAAAAACCCTTCTAAAATTATTGTTTAATAAATTTGGGACTACTTTTATCAAAGTAGTAAAATATTAAGTAATGAATTAGATCATTTATTTTATATTATTAATTACACATTTGTATGATAATTGTCGCTAACCTGCTATTTGGTCGTTCACCTGCATTTTTGAGACAGGTTAACGACCGGCAGGTTAACGACTAAATAGCAGTTATTTCGTCATCACAGGAAAACCATTTTGTACAAGGATTGCTCACTTAGACACATTAAAGCAAACACTATTTTACACATTATAACTTGAAATGAGTGCAACGGGTAGCATAGTTTTTTACATAAAAGAGGCATAAAAACGACTACATACCCGTTACAAACTCCAGAATCCGATATATAGCTCGCCTTTTCTCCGGAAACTGACAAGGCCTTCTCTCAGCAGATGTTTGCTAGTGAATGGCTGGTTCAGCGGTACTTTCAAGTGGTACCCGCGGTATGATCGTGTTTTCACATTTGCAAATTAACGACAAAAATGTTCGTACAAAGCTTTAAATTGTATTTTATGTTATGAATAATGAATATTAGGTTATTATATTGTGTGATTCTTCTCCTATGGATATACGTAAATAGAAACGTTTGGTAGAATATTTTATTTTTGCGCATTAATATATTTTTTTAATGCTTAAACTTAAGCACATCGTGAAAAGACACGCAGGTTAGCGACCAAATATACGTAAAAATCAGAATAAAAGTATATAATATACCTCGAGCGATATTATATACACATGGCCTTTGTGTAAGAACTGTGTTTAAAAACGAATATGGCAAAAGTTATCAGCTGGGTGCATAAATATAAAAAATATCTGACGTAAACTGATGCACAGGTTGTGCGGCCAATTTTTTGAGAAATGGCCAGCTATGGTAGTAAGCGCTGGATGATTCCATTAGAAAATGCCGAACTAGAGTCAACTTGACTTTTCATACGGGTAACCTAAATTTTTCTGCGACGTGAATAAACTTAGTTAAGAATGCCTTATTCCCTATGATTTTTAAACATACGGGGTGTAATGGACAGTTCTACGAATACTGATCGTGATTTTGTTTGAGAGAAATCTTTTCTTATGAGAAGTTGTTCATTCCAGAAGGTCTGAATGCACGCTACCCGTATTCGAAGAGCTGTCCCTTACATCCTGTTTAATAGTAGGAGGTAAGTATTCTAAATTAATTCAGCTTACTTTCAATAACAAAAGCAGCTAAAACATTTGTCCTATGTAAGGTCCCATGGTAAAAACTCCTGGTAATAACCTAGATAAGTCAAAACTTATCGTCTCACCAAAACCTCGTACAATAAAACCGTAATCTAAACTGAGTGTTTATCACCACACAACTCCATACCAACGTATCGCTAGGCGTCGTATCTTTGTTAATATCGCTTCTATTGTTTTGGCTTCCCACGTGGCCAGCCACTGTGGCGGTTCCCATACCTGAAACTCCTAGCTGCGCATTTTAGAGCATCCGTAACGCATGCGTCTGTCAGGTTCGGATGCAAGAATTTTTCAACCCATACTAAAACGGACTTAGACGCAACGTTTGCGTTGGCATCTGTCTCTGTCGATAGCAACAATTATATTTCATTTGACAAAATATTTTAGTAACTGAATGATTTGCCCCTGGGGCTCGCTTGCAATTGGGACAGACCCGAAGGTGCTCCACTGTCTGGGCGGCGCCGCAGTCACACTTACTATTGATGCAATACACTTATTTCTTCCGCAGCAAAAGATTTCCATGTGTGGCATTCGCCTTTACGTGTTGGTATAATGACCTCTGACGGACGGAGGTAGGAAGATTCGTTGTGGTGTGAAGGAAATTTTAATGCGGTGTTTGTTGAAAAGCCTAGAGTGTGTTCCTTGAATATTTCCTTGTTTTTGTAACGAGAGCGAAATGATTGAAAAAATAGGCATACTTTGAACAGATTTTGTGATATTTGTGATCTTGCCAAATCAACAACAATGAGCACTAAAGTTAACGTTTTAAGTTTTCACGTTTTTGTTTTAAAGAAGAATCTTAAGGCTCATGGGTTTTTTACCAATGAAAAAAACGGAGGTTCACTATGGATTGCAATTATTTTTTGCAATATCGGGGGTCCACACGTTTAGACCCTAAAAAAATCAGATTGAAAGTATGCATTTGACGTCAAAGATTTTCAGATCTTTATAGCCATATCCATATCCATGTTCTAAAATTCCGCTACTACGGACGGTCGGTCAAATAAGCCATATGTGACAGCTTTCAATATCATGTTTATGCTATGTACGCGATAAGGACTTTATTTAATAAACTTAATCAGATATCAAAACAATGTGTAAGCTAGTTTAGCTTACTCCAGATTATTTATTTATTATTTTCTCTATATTTATTAGAATTATATTTGGTGGGATTCAAATAAAATATTATAATGAATACTTCAAGAATATATTAATTCAATTAACTATTAATAACAGTAAAACACACAAATTATAATAATTAAATAATTTAGCTATTAAAATAATTAAAAATTACTTACATGGAGTACCAGCTTATATACCAATAACACTTGTATAAACTTCCAACGAAACGCACAGCACGACTGCCAGGACAAGAATGCCGGGCCGCCCGCCGAGCGGCCGCTTATAAAAGCGGGTATAAACCTGAGCGTGCGCAAACACCACGGGCGTGTACACCACGTGAGCGTTTGCGCACGATTTATTTTGTTTATTAAATGGCATGACATTTCTTTAATTCTAAAAGGATTTTTAAGATGTTTTACATGTAAAAATAGTACATGAATAATAAATGCTGACAGTCGGCCATCCTCCTTTAAGCATGACCTCATGCTTTAATCCTACAAAGTTATATAACCATTGAACATCAATTAACTAACGCCTTTAATTTTAAGCAGCACTTTTTGCTTTTATCACTTATAACTACTATGTTACAAATACAATAAGAATACATATTGATACATCGAAACATTTTACTTATAATATAAGCACATTTTGCATCAACGTTGGCACCATTTGCCTTAATATTGGCACCATTTGCCTTAATATTGGCACCATTTGCCTTAATATTGGCACCATTTGCCTTAATGTTACAAATACAATAAGAATACATATTGATACATCGAAACATTTTACTTATAATATAAGCACATTTTGCATCAACGTTGGCACCATTTGCCTTAATATTGGCACCATTTGCCTTAACACTGGCACCATTTGCCTTAAAACTGGCACCATTTGCCTTAAAACTGGCACCATTTGCCTTAAAATTGGCACCATTTGCCTTAAAATTGGCACCATTTGCCTTAAAATTGGCACCATTTGCCTTAAAATTGGCACCATTTGCCTTAATATTGGCCCCATTTGCCATGAGTGAATATAACCTAGAAGAAAGAAAAGACTACACATACCTAATTTGTCATTTGTCAAATTGCGAAACACTAGCTCTCTCAGAGAAATCTCTCAAATAATTAGTAAAGTTGTGAAACAGACTAGGGAAAGTAGCTAAAAGTGTTAATTGTGTTGTGATTAACCTCTGAAAACGTTATCTCATCAAAACAAGTGTTAAAACAGTGAAAAAAACCGAAATTAAAAACTAGCATCTGAAAGTGAAACAAAACTACCCTCATATAAAAAAAAATATTGAAAAATTGTCCAAATTTCGTTAAAATTGTCTTTAAATAGAAACAAAACTGAAAATTCCAATAAACGGAAATGACTCCAAAAAATACCACTCCTGAAAAATGCTCTAAGTGCGGGAAAATACCAACTGGCAATAAAAAGTCATTGTCAGTTACCTGCGATTGCTGCAAGATCTTTCTCTGTGGAGATTGCCATGGACTATCACCCACCGAAATTCGCGTGTTGGAATTGAAAACTGTCGCCCGTGTTATGACCCTTTTGTGCGGTGATTGTAAACTAGCAATGGCCCAAATGCCTAACATCATGAAAAAGCTTGATCTGCTGACAGAGGAGGTCAAACAACTTCGTGTACGCCAGAGTGTGCTTGCCACTGAGGCAGCTATACAGGAAATGATGGAGAGAAAACACCGAGCAACCAACATTATAATATTTGATGTGGCGGAGTCCACCTCAAAGGAACCAATTGAACGCATAGACCATGACAAGGTTGAAACATCAAAAATTATTAACAGTGTAACAAGAAATGTAGACTGCAATGGTATCGAGACATTCCGTTTGGGTGCTCTGAAAGAAAACACTGCTGGTCCCCGTCCACTGAAGGTTGTCCTGAAAAGTAAAGCCGATGCCATCCAGGTACTCAAGAACAAGGGTAAGCTACCCAACGCCAAGAAAATTAAATCAGACCTGACACCTCTACAACGTGAGTACCTAAAATATCTACGTGAGGAGCTGGAAACCCGTACTAATGATGGCGAACTTAACCTAACAATTAAATATGTTCACGGGCAGCCAAAAATTGTCCAGGCTCCCCCAACAAAAAACCACTAAACGCTTTACCATGTGGCCCACATAGTATCTCAGGTGTGGACCACAAAAGTTCAACCGATTCTGAGATAAAAACAGAAGCACCCACACTATCCACAATTACAATACTTTGCACCAACATTCAATCATTGACATCTAAAATTGACTTATTTGCTGCACGTGTCAATTCAGTAAAACCAACAATAATAGTAGTAACAGAAACATGGTTGAAACCAAATATTCCTGATTGTCTTATCAGAATACCAAACTACAACAACATATACAGGGATGACCGGATTAACAAACGTAGTGGTGGAGTTGCGATATATGTGGCAAATACCAATGGACTGACAACCAAACTAAATTTAGTGTAAAACTTGATGCAACGGAATGCTTATGGATAGATATTACACTTTGTAAAAACAAGTTTGTATTATGTGGACTTTATCGGGGGCTAGACTCTACACTAGATCAAGACAACATACTGTTCCAGCAAATCTCAACAGCATCTGATGTTAACACTGTACTTGTAATGGGAGACTTCAATTACCGAGGAGTAAAATGGCCTTTGGAGGATTGTGCCTATCTCATTCCCATTGAGGTTAACTTTGTACAATGGTATTTGAACAGCAATCTTCAACAACTAGTCACCGAGCACACCAGGTTTCGACAAGGAAATCAACCCTCGTTCTTAGACCTTGTACTAAGTAATGAAGAAACACTTGTGGCGAAGGTGGATCACCAAGCTCCAATAGGCAAGAGTGACCACAACTGTATAGTAGTCACAATACAATTAGAAAACTATCAATTCAGTAAAAGCACTGCATCACTGAAGTGGAATTATAAGAAAGCTGACTTTGATAAAATTAATGAGGACCTGTCAACATTACCAGCGAAGATCAATATTTATAACTGTGTGAAAGATCAATATAATAACTTGATGAGGGCTTTGAAAAAAACAAGGAAATTGAATGTCCCCCAAATAAAGAATATACAATTTACATCTAATAAACCTTCGATTGGGAAAGAACTACAGGACATGATTAAAGAGAAACATATCCAATGGAATAGATACGTGCTCACTGGATTAGACAGTGTACACGAGAAATATAGAAAAATAAACAATAAAATAATCAACAAATGTCGCAATAAACGAATTAATTATGAAACAAATCTTCTCAAAGAAGGGCCGAAGAAATTCAACTCCTACATCAGACAGCAAGTGACGTCCAAAGTCAGCATTCCCACAGTGCTGCATAATAACCAAGGTCAAACTGTGACTTGTGCTAAAGACATAGCTGAAGCATTTGCAGACCAATTTGAAGGTGTATTCGAAATGGAACCATCTGGACCATTGCCTATCCTTGACCCTAGCTTACGTATAGAACCATCTATAACAGAACTAACTTTTACAAGCACCAAAGTAGAACAAGCCATCAAAGAATTAAAAACAGACTCATCGCCTGGACGTAATTCCTGCAATACTACTTCAGAAATGTAAACTAACCGATGCTCTTGTACATATCATGCAAACCTCATATGAAACTGGAATGTTGCCACTACTGTGGAAGACAGAAACAGTAACACCTATATTCAAAAAAGGAGACAAATTGGACCCTGCTACTACAGACCAATTAGCCTAACTAGCGTCATATGTAAGGTCATGGAAAAGTTGACAGTTAAGCACATCAGAAACTTCTTACAGGAACATAGCATAATAAGCGACCAACAGCATGGTTTCTGCCCAAGTCGTTCCACCGTTTCCAACTTGCTATCGTGCTTGGACTGAGAGCTTCAATAACAAAGACCCAATCGACGTCATATACCTGGATTACGAAAAGGCTTTTGACAAAGTTCCAATCACACGACTTCTGCAGAAACTAGAGTTTGTCGGCAACCGCGGAAAGCTTCTTCAATGGATTGAGGCATTCCTTCGAGAGAGAACCTTCCGTGTAAGAATTGGAGACACAGTTTCGGAGCAACGACAAATTAAGAGCGGGGTTCCTCAAGGATCTGTTCTGGGCCCTGTGCTCTACATCATATTCTCCTTCGACTTACCACGTTGTCTTCAATCCAATGTGAGCATTTTTGCTGATGATACGAAGATCTTTGCGAACCCTTTACTGGACTATGATCGCCTCCAAGCAGACCTTGATAGAATAGCAAATTGGTCAAAAGAATGGCTCATTAAGCTTAATGCTGGGAAATGCACAGTATTACACATAGGCAGCAAGAATCCTAGGCTTAGCTACAAACTGAATGGCGTTGAGCTGGTCAAAGTCAAGACACAAACAGACTTAGGAGTCAAAATTGCTGAGGATCTGAAATGGTCTGACCACATTGAAAGTGTTGTGAAAAGAGCCAACAGCTTCATATACCTCATAAAGAAAGCCTTCGGTACCTTGACTCCAGAAATGATTGTAAAAATCCATAAAACCTATGTAAGACCTATATTGGAGTATGCATTTCAAGTATGGAGCCCATACTTTGTGAAAGACATTGACCTGCTAGAAAGAGTCCAGCGTAGGTTCACAAAAGTACCTAGACAGCTTAGAAAGTTGTCCTATGAGGATAGACTGAAACAACTAAATCTCCCTGCTCTTAAGGACCGCAGAGAACGTGGTGATTTGATTGAAACCTTTAAAATCATGAACGGACATTATGACCTGCAAGACTTTGAGAGTTTGTTTCATCGCGCTGGAAATTCCAACTTACGAGGTCACTCACTAAAGCTAACCAAGACAAGAGCACACAATAATCCTCGCAAGCACTTTCTGAGCAACAGGGTGGTGGAATCATGGAACAGGCTGCCAGAGCATGTGGTGGCAGATTAATAGACTGCTCAGGCCGCACTTCACGGCGGCTGCGACTGCGCGACCGCTCGCTCACGCTGCCAGGCCGCTCCTCACGGCGGCTGCGACTGCGCGACCGCTCGCGCACGCTGCCAGGCCGCACCTCACGGCGGCTGCGACTGCGCGACCGCTCGCTCACGCTGCCAGGCCGCTCCTCACGGCGGCTGCGACTGCGCGACCGCTCGCGCACGCTGCCAGGCCGCACCTCACGGCGGCTGCGACTGCGCGACCGCTCGCGCACGCTGCCAGGCCGCACCTCACGGCGGCTGTGACTGCGCGACCGCTCGCGCACGCTGCCAGGCCGCACCTCGCGGCGGCTGCGACTGCGCGACCGCTCGCGCACGCTGCCAGGCCGCTCCTCACGGCGGCTGCGAACAGTTTTGAATATCATGGGCAGTGTGAACGTTCACTTTGAGGTGTTGAGATATAATCCACTACATCATAACAAAAATCGAGAGAGAAAAAAAACGTGCGTATTTTGCAGGTGTAAAAAAAAAAGCTAAAATTACCTATCATATATACCTATATATATATATTTTTACCAAAGTAGCGGTTTCCAATCCCACTTCTGAAATGTAAGCTAGTTTAGCTTACTCCAGATTATTTATTTATTATTTTCTCTATATTTATTAGAATTATATTTGGTGGGGTTCAAATAAAATATTATAATGAATACTTCAAGAATATATTAATTCAATTAACTATTAATAACAGTAAAACACACAAATTATAATAATTAAATAATTTAGCTATTAAAATAATTAAAAATTACTTACATGGAGTACCAGCTTATATACCAATAACACTTGTATAAACTTCCAACGAAACGCACAGCACGACTGCCAGGACAAGAATGCCGGGCCGCTTTTTTTTTTTTTTTTTTTTTTGTAATGGACTCTATGTTTTCCGGACCCGGGTCCGTTAAAACTACACCTGACTATTTGGTGGGGAGCGAGGGCTCACCCGGATGTGTTTGGGTGGTTGTTCAAACAACCAGCCCAATCACGCCCTTGGGGCGAGACTGGGCTTACGAGTTGTTCTGGGAAGAACGAATCGGACTATGTCTACCGGGTATATGCCGGTAGTTGCCAAAGAAGGGCACAAATGAGGGACCTCCGCGTCCCCGCCGGCGGGGACGGCGGTTGCTTGAAGAGCTTGTGGAGTGTATGAGTCTACTCGCGTTGGCTGCAGCGGCTGCTAGTGTGATGGGATCGTCATCATCAGAAAGGACATGCCTGAGGCGGCGTTTGAATCTCGAAGTTGGATGGGGGAAGTAATTGGATGCTTTTACTATGAGGGGATTCTTATGATGGGCAGCGTTGTCGAAAAATCGACGGGACGCTTCTTTCATAAAGTCTTTTATGGTGGGGAGACCTAAGTCGATATGGAGGTTGGCGTTGCGCATGTACAGGGGAGCTCCAGTAGCCCTGCGCATGAACCGGTTTTGGATGACCTGCAGCATATTCAGATGCGAATGGAAGGTGTGAGCAAATGCTACGCTAGCGTAGGTCATGATTGGCCTGACGCAGGTGGTGTAGATTCTCACCTTATTTCTAAGGGAGAGTTTGCTCTTGTGATTCAGCATCGAATGTAATCTGCCCAAAACGAACGCCGCGCGGTTGCGTACTTTCATAATGTGGCTACGGAAACTTAGTCTGGAGTCGAGTGTTACTCCCAGGTATTTGGTCTCATTTACCCACGGGATGGGTTGGCCGAAAAGCTTTACAGCTGGGGGTGACCGGTTTGGTCCCCTATGAAAGTGCACTGCTGCACTTTTTTCGGGGTTGACCTCGATTCTCCATTTGCGGAACCAACTCCCGAGGGAGTCCATTGCGCTTTGGAGAATCTTGACTAGTTTGCCGTCGTTCTTGTGAGAAGCATAGATAGCTGTATCATCGGCGAACATGGCAAGATGACAGAGCGAGGAGGTTGGTTTGGGGATGTCGCTAGTGTATAGCGTGAAAAGTAGCGGGGATAGGACGGAGCCCTGGGGGACTCCTGCCCGTATGGAGTGAGGGGACGACAGAGTGCCTTCTACTCTGTAGCGAAAACTGCGATCCGACAGAAAGTTACGTACTATAAGCACGAGACGATCTGGCACACCGAGCTGATACAACTTGTATATCAGTCCGTTGTGCCAGACCTTGTCGAAGGCTTTCGCTACATCGAGGAAGATTGCTCCGGTGGGGGTCGGTTTAGTCGAGTCATTTAGCTTTGAAGATATGTGTTCGACAATGCGGTGCACTTGTTGGACACAAGAGTGCCGGTGCCGAAAGCCAAATTGCTCGTCGGGGATGAGTCTGTTGGTCTCCGCATGATCTTGCAGTCGGGCGAAGATCATGCGTTCGTAAAGTTTGGCAATGGGGTTGAGAAGGCTGATCGGGCGGTAGGAAGTGGGCTCGTTGGCCGGCTTTCCCGGTTTGTGAATGCCGATGACCGTTGCCTCTTTCCAGCTAGCTGGGAAGGTGCAATTTGCCATGGCGGCATTCAGTATCATGGTGATAAGGTTGATCAGGTGGTCGGGGAGAATTTTAAGGACCCGGTTGGTGATGCCATCCGGGCCTGGGGCCTTTCTCGGTTTGAGTGCCTTAAGGGCGTTTCGCACCTCCATATCAGAGATAGCTCTGAGCGGGGGGCTAGTCGGGGGAAGGGAAGTGAGACGCGCGACTTCGGAGTCGACGGTCGAAACAAAGTCTGGTCGCATGGGAGCGTGCTGGGGGTGCACTGGTTTTTGAGACTGTCAGCCAGACATTCGGACTTTTCGTCGTCGTCAAAGGCTTTAGTCTGGTCGGGGCGGTTAAGTACAGGTAGTACGGTTACGGTCTCTTGTTTTAGAGTGCGTTGAAGCTTCCAAAACGCGTGGTGGGATGGTTTCAGCTCCTCCAGGGTCTGATCCCATCCGTTGTTACGCCATTCGGTTGCGCGACGCTTTACGTCCCTGTCTAAAGCGCGCCAGAACCGTTTGTTCTCAGGCGTTGGGAAGGATTCGTACGCTCGTCTCGCGGCGTTCTTCTCTGTTATCATAGCACGAAGGTCGCTCGGAGGGTTAAACTTACTGTCGTCTGTAATTTTAACCGTCCTTGAACAGCTGTCCACGACGCTTTTAACGTGATTCGTAACAGAGGAGACGGCTAGTTCTATGTCGGTCTCGGTGGTGAGACTAGTCGGTATTTGGTCGAGGTGAATAGAGCTGGGAACTTTTAAGGCTTCGTCTAGTTTCGCCCAGTCTATTATAGTTTTGGTCGGACCACACAGGCCAGAGGGGCCGGGGAGGTCGTTTCGCGGGTCTAGTTGGAGTAGTACAGGACGGTGGTCAGAGTTCGTCAGTTCTTGAATCACTTCTATAGAAGTCAGGCGTAGCCTTATGTTCTGTAGAAGTGCTATGTCAAGGACGTCGGGACGGTGACCTGCCTTGCGGGGGAAGTGGGTCGGTACGGTCGGGGCGACCAAGTCGAAAGTCATGTCATCCTGCCAGGAGAAGAGGAGGTTGCCTTTAGTGTTGTTGGCGACACAGTTCCATGACTGGTGCTTGGCATTCAAGTCACCTGCTATGATAACTGAGTCGCTGAGATTGAATAACGACACGAGCTCACTTTGAAGAAGTGGCTTTCTCGTACTTGGAGACAAGTAAACCGACACCAACGTGATGGATTGGTGCCCCGTCATGCCTATGCGGCATGCGGAAGCCTCGATGTAGGAGAGGGGCGGGGTCTCCAGGGGCGAGCAGTGGAGTGCTCGCCTGTAGTAGATGAGGGTGCCACCCTTATCGCCCGTTACGCGGTCATTGCGTACCAAGTTATAGTGCGCTATGCGTGGAGGTCGCATATGGGGTTTGAGGAACGTTTCTTGTACAAGAAGGACGTCCACATTGTGCTCTTTCAGGAAGAGGCTAACTTCCATCTTCTTTGAGCTAATGCCGTCGGCATTAAAATAGCCTATTTTGAGCGACCGAGGCTTGGTCCTACCACTACTGGGGTTCCTAAGTTAATTGACCTATCCATCATTGGGGTTTGAAGTTTTTAAAAGCGAGAACCAGACCGCTATAGCGGACGGCGACTTGCATAAGTGCGGCAGCATTGCCGGCATTTGCTTTTATCTCCTCAGAGTACGCGATAATCTCTTCAACGTCGAAGAGACTCGTGAAGGAGGAGACAACTGAAAGCGCGTCGGCAAGATCGCCTTGGGCGTTCGCTTTAGGAGGGGTTGGCCTGGGCGGAGCAGGCGGCGGAGGCGCCTGCTTCGCAGGGCGGTTTTGGGGCGCCAAGGGCTTTGGCGGGACGGGGCTGGGGCGTCGGACCCGTTTTGGGCCCCAGGCGGGCCTGGGGGCGGAAGTTGCAGTTATCGGCGGTGTCAGAAGGTTGCTTCTGAGCACTCGCCGATTTGTTGGCTTGGGCGGCCTTCGCGAGAAGTCGCGCCAGGACTTTGGGGTTGGCCTTAGGGGCACGGGGACAGCCACGGTAGTTGGCTGGGTGGCCAGTCTCGCCACAGAGGACGCAGACTGGTGGTAAAGCGGGGGTGGAGCTGTCTGCCGCGGGCGGGTCCGTCTTTTTAGGACGGGTGCACTGGGCAGTGCTGTGGTTATCTGCGCACTTGACACACCGTGGAATGGCATGACAAGTGCGAGAGGAATGACCGTAAACCTGGCAGTTGTGACACTGGCCAGGGATACCGGTCTTTCGTGGGGCTTCCAAGCGAATGCCCGAGAGGTTGCATACGGTTTTTACACCGTATATGGCCTTGCCGGCCTCGCTCCTCTCGAGCGTGACATGAACCATGTCGAAAATCCGCTTGTTTTTGTGGGACTTTATGCGATGAACGTTGGTCACGGCAATGCCCTGACTGACGAGGTCGTCATGAACTTCCTGCTCGGATAGTTCCTTTGGGATACCGCGTATGACGACGCGGTGAAGTTTCTCCTCTTCCAGAGCATATGTATGATATGGGAATTGGAGGAAGTCCATCAACTTGGTCAGCTGCCTGTGGGCAGTGGACGTCGGGACTTGTATACGGATACCATCTTTGGACTGGGTAGCCCTTAGAAAAGGTATGGATTTTAGAGTCATCTGACTCGAAAGGGACGACCATTTGGCGTTGTCCCGGAGAATAATGGGGGGCGGGGTGCGTTCCTTAGCGGAAGCGGTTTTAGGGGCGGGCGGAGCAGCCGGCTTGCGACGGCTGGAGTCGGCACCACCCACTCGGGCGGCCTTGGCCGATTGGTCAGGGAGGGGCGATTTTAGAGTGCGCTTCTTGCGCTTTTTGGTCACGGGGGTGAAGCCCTCGGCGACCATTTCGGGGTCAACCTCGCTTTCGGATGAGGTGGCGGCGACGTCCATGTCCTCAACATCGCTGTTGAGGCCATTTTTGTCGGCGGGGGAGGGGGGGTCGGGGGACTGGGGTGACTCATCGTGAGTCAGTGGTGCCGAGTTAGCACGGGGCGAGTCGGATGAGTCATCGGTAGACTCGGAGTCGGGGACCGCTGGCGCGGTAGCGGGATCGCGGGACAGCAATTCGCTGAAGACGGGGGAGGCTTTCGTTAGGCGAGAGCGGATAACTTTGTCCTCACCGAGGACGCGGAGTAGCTCCGTGAGGAGCGCGTTTGCAGTTTCAGCTGCCATTTCCTAGCTAAGAACTACCGCCGTTTCGGAAGCCGTTCCGTGGTAAAGAAACGGCAAGAAACCCACGGCAATCGGGCCTAGCTAAGGTGAAAAGAATCGCGGCCCTCGGGCGGGGACAGCCCTCGGGTGAAACGTCGGTGATCCTCCCTGCCGGGTATAGGCAGAGAGGGTGTACTTAATTAGTGTAGCCCTAAGAGAGTCTCCTCCACCAATCTTATTGGGTGGGAGGTTCCTAACAGGCCCGAGCAAAGAGGAAGTTGGGGCCGAAACCCTTCTCCCAGACAGACTCTGCTCGGACAGGGGAAAGGATGGTACCAGGGTCGACTTGGGTTCACCCCCAGGGCCGGTGGTTCTGGTCCCCGTCCGATTTGAGCGTTGCCCTGAAGGGGCAAAGCTGATGTATCGGGTCAACACCCCCTGCTCAGCTTCGTTAAGCCGGCACTCACTATGCGACGGTAGCGAGTGCCAGGTAGGCACCGTGGGTATCCACTGAGCAAGGACCGCGTAAACCGGCGGTTTTCGGAGAAAAAAGACGTACTTGACAAAGCACACGGAGTGCGCCTTGAAAAAGGCACAAACGGTGGCGGGAGACTGCGTGGGACTAGTGAGGCTAGCCCGACGCAGGTAACGGTGAGCGCGGTGACTCAACGGGGGGCGCGGCCACGGGAGTGGTCGAGCAGGTAGCCGGAGCGAAACGACCGTGCGGGACGGCTGCTGCGCTGCGACTGTGTTTTTTTGATGCCGGGCCGCCCGCCGAGCGGCCGCTTTTATACCTGAGCGTGCGCAAACACCACGGGCGTGTACACCACGTGAGCGTTTGCGCACGATTTATTTTGTTTATTAAATGGCATGACATTTCTTTAATTCTAAAAGGATTTTTAAGATGTTTTACATGTAAAAATAGTACATGAATAATAAATGCTGACAAATGCTAGACCAGGTATATTTTTCTTCGTTCAGGTGTCTTCTGGTATAGGTTTTACAGGTGTCAAATATGTCCTATTCGAACACTTTATGCAAAATGCCTATAATTTACAAACACACAGACAGATATCTCACAGAAAGATGGTGACAGATACGCTAATAAGCCCGGTAGCCATTATTTACATTGAACTATGAATACATTAACAAACGAAAAGATGTTAGATAACAACATAATAATAGTCATCAGACATTATACTAAGTATACTGAGTATTTACTTATTTGCCTAGCAAAGTTCATAATATTAATATAAGAGGTTGAGCTGTATTATGAGTTAAAGGGTTTTCATTATAAATAGTAGTATAGTAGTATACACTTAAGATAATAAACAATTTAAATCGGTATTTAGATTAAGGTTCATAGTGCTAGATCTGGATAGAATATCAATACAATCCAAATCTTAAAAATGTAGAGCTAACTTGCGTAACAATTAAAGACTCTCAACAGCCAAAAGTACCCACAGCTGGACATTGGCCTCCTTCATTTTGTGTGATGTTTGCAGTACTTACCACGCTTCGCAGGTGTGATGGTGAGTTTGGTGTAGGGTTATGTAAGATGTTGCTTCTACAAGAAGTAGTCAGCCTGTTCTATGGATAAATCTAAGCCGGCTTTTCTATACACGTAGGTACGTGTAGGAATCGGGTTAAGGTCAAAATAAAGACCGAGCATGGCGGCGTCGTAGTGCGCCGTCAACGTGACAACGTTTTTCATAGTATTGAGGGCGCACCCCGTCGAGTCAAGCTCAGTCTTTAAGGACACCTTAACACTACGAAACTACTCTACTACACGGAAAACTCTATATTATTGTTACTTGATAGATCAATAATACCCATATGTTCCCATATCGCGACCTTCGCCTGCCCTTGCGCGGCTGCCGTGACGTCATCGGCGCGGGCGCAGCCGCGGCGCCAAGGCATTTCCTCGGTCCCTCGCCGAACAAAGAAGAGCGATACTCTACGATAGCTACGCTTTCCGGGTTGATAAGGGTATTGTTAACTACTTATACGGGGTGTTAAAAAAAATTTCTGACCTCCCATACAATGTCAGTCAGCTGATCGTGAATTTTGTATGGGAGGTCGGAAAAAGTTGTTCAGTTTGATGGTCTGATCATGCCTGCAAAGTTTTCGGTACACCGTCCCTAACATCCTGTATAGGCAAGCCATAGAGTGCGCCTAGTAGAACTAGTAGAACGGTTTGCAGTAGTCTGCACACAAGCTCTCTGTCTATCAATAGCAAACGCCAGTGACAGCACTGTTGGACCTCTATAACTTCTTATACATTTGAGGTCT